>JAACJT020000093.1:970778-986753 GCA_009936485.2 Gymnarchus niloticus | reverse complement strand
AAAAAAAACACCACAACAACAGCAAGACCCCACGGGCGGGGGGCGAGAGGGCGAGGGGGGGGGGGGGGGGGGGGGGGGGGGGGGGGGGGGGGGGGGGGGGTGTCTGCATTTGGAGGAACAGTGTTTTGACAGAGGTAAGGGGGTCGATCCCCTGACTGCTAGAGGAGCACACATTTGCAACTCAAATTCGGGGCAGTCGCCTATATTTGATTACCACGCTCTGATGTCACGTAACCAAGACAACTAAGGCATTATGGTCTCCTGGGGACGTCCCGCCTCCTGGTCTATTGCTCAGGGCAAGAATGGGGGGGATGCTTGCTGGAGATGAAAAACGGGTGCAGCTGGAGTCACTGCCACTACACAAAGGGTGGATGATTACAACAGGCAAGACCTGGGGGCTGTGATGGGGAGACGGGGGCCAGGGGCTGTGGGCATGACTAGGGGGTGGCGGTTAGAGGCAGAAGCTGCCAAACACGTGCTTGCATGCGCATCCTAATGCTTCCCTGCCTGTCTAACCCCACCGGGACAGACAGAATGAAAAGATAATATCCACAACGCACCACCTTGTGCCAAACAAACTGAGAAGCCAAGATGTGTGTCTATGCACACACACACGCTCACGTTTTCTTCTCAAACCAATCAGCCTAACGTCACCACAGTTTTAAAAAAAGGGGGGGGGGGGGGGCCACGTAGGTTAATTTTGCATTTTGTGGCAGTTATACCAGGTTCCAAAAAAAAAAAAAACACGACTCCACCTGACTCCTACGGCTTGGCGATCAACTCTGGAGGCGGAGAAACGGCCTCCATCACGACAGTCGCTCCTCCAATTTCCCTGCCCTTCTCTGACAGACCCCCGATCATCTCCGTCAGTTCCTGCTAAGTGGGTTTGTGCAAAGCACGCATTAAAAAAAATAAAAATCAATTATCTGTGTGTGAGGCAGATGAGAGCTCAAGTCTGAGGCTGATGGCCACTTAGCTTATTTAAGCGGGGCTCCCATCCTCCGTCACATCAACAAACAGGACAGGCTGCCGTCTGTCCTGCCGCACAAATACTGGCCACCCGAGCCGATCCTCCTTCTCCCACCCTGCAATGCCACCACACCATCGTGCTTCTTTAAACTACGTTCCACCGGAGGTCCTCCCCTCAACCTTGTGTTCCCTGGCTGCATTCTCTACACTGACTTAACCAGCAAACGGGAAATGACAGAGTCCCGAGTCCCGATCCGGCAAACATCCTGCCCAAGTAGGTCACCAGGGGGGCTGGGGTGCCATTTCAGCATGAGGTGTCGTCAGCACAGGTTACAGGGAGGAATCGGTACAAATCTCCAGCCACACCTGGGTGCATTCCTTCGTCACCCACAAAAGCTCTCCCTGCTGGGTTTCCAAGGAAATCCCACTGCCTTGAAATGAGTGCAAGCCCCTCGGCAAAACGTGCCACAGCCGTCAGCCGTGGTTTTCCAATGACGTTTACATGGAGAAGTGAGGGTATTTGCCGCCACATCACGGTAGCAAGGTGAGAGCATTTCCCAGGACCAAGGAAAGTCCACCGCAGCTTTCCTCTTCTGCACGACATTCTGTTATCCAACTGCCCCCCGATACATACTGGCTCTCCTTCCTAAAACTCTCATGACTTTCAGCCTCCTAGAGCAAATTCCTCACGTCATTCGCTCTTCGCGTCATCTTCTTTGGGCTTAAGATCCACCAGCACCCAATTCCACCAAATGTGATCCATACACCAAATTTAAAAGATATAGGGCCCATAAAAATTGAGGCGGTTTGAATTTTCCCTCCCCTTCAGGTGGAAATTCAGGAACAACTGGGATTTTTTTCAGAAAGCAGAATATTGCGTAATTAGCTTCTTCTGCGGACGAGCTAATTAACCTAGTAGTGCCAAGGAGCCCAGGAAGAGGACGCTCTCTGTACCGCGTGCGACCCCCTGCTGCCATGCCACGTCCATGTAGCGGCCCCGCTGCCGACCATCTTGTGTTGTTGTTGTCATTGGCAGGATGACAAAGTGCGTAATTCATGTGGCCAGTCTCACCGTTGGGCAGTTTTATCTGCAGAACATCACTTTATCTCGTGTCGGTTCTTCATTTTTTGGAAGGTAACAACTAAAATACCTTCCCTTCTGCAGCCATACACATATGTGCATATAAATAAACAATGTCAGACACAGATTGCCTTCCCTCACTCACTATGTCTCTCTGACACACACACACACACAGACACACACAACATGGCACGTGTGAATAGGAATTAACCAGATGGTTCCCGATCTCACCTCTGCCGTCTGAACGCACACAGCATGCTTGTAGACATGTTGTTTTGCCATCAGGTATATTAAAAAAGCAATCTCTTTTTTTTTTTTAAACATTCAATAGAGGTTGAAAATTATCTATAGCACAGTTGTCAGCAAACAACATCTGCTGAATTGAGCGGGTTAACCCCCCCCCCCAACCACCTCATGGCAAGCAAACTACAATACCACACGGCAGCGAAGAGGAGGAGTACAAAAAGCAGAAGCAACTATTACTTGACAATCCAGTTTGTTTCAGTCGTGTCCCTGCTGTACATGCCTTTACACAACAAACAGAAACCCTGAGAACAGGAACAAAACGGGCGAACAGCCACTGAAAGCAGATTTTCATCTTTACAAGTTGTGTAATGTGACGAGTTAAATTCCCTGCTAAGGGTCATGTGCTTTTTGCAGTTGTATACCTTGAGTCCCAAGCTCGGTGCCTTAAGCGGGAAGGAAGAGAAAGAAATGTACCGTGGGCATTTTGAATGCGGTTCGGATCCGGGACGTGCGGTAATCTATTACATCACGCAAGCTTCTGGTGCTCACTGTCAACCTTTGAGCTGATTTTACTATCACAAGACCGGGTACCGCGAATACTACACGAAAATGCCCCGGCAGAATAAGAACGAAACACGTAAAAAAGCACTTTCATCATGTATCCAGACACAGATACTTTCATGCTGCTTGAACTCGTCCCTCAGCCTCCTGGGTGCGGAGCCTAGTGGACTGCGGCCGTGCACCCGTCGACTCAGTGCCCTTGTCGTTCGGGGTAACAGGGTGTATCAAGGATAAAAGCCACTTTTCTGCCCAGAGAACAGAGGGAAAGGACAACAGTTAGGAGATGCGGGAGAAATAAATCGTAACGGGTCCTAAAAGTAGCTGTGCTGACTTTTTTCCCCCCCGGTGTGATGAATTTATTCTGACACGGACGCGGCAACTGAAAGTCACCTGGCGGTGAAGAAGTGTGTCATTACGCTAGAGCAAAGTGAGTGTGTCTATGGATGACACCACATCCAAGGAATGGCTGAGCGAGTCTGATCGGGGGACGCTCCTCTTCGGAGTGCCAGGCTATTGTTTGGCAAACTGCGTGCTCTCCCAGCCGACGGAACCGTGCGGGCCCGGGCCGTGGATCGCCGTCCACCCCAATGCGAAACCAGTCCTCCGACATTTAACCACCTACATCCCCCATCCACTTAATGCCAGAAATGACAGCAACTCGACTTCAGGCTCTTCATATTACATCCGTGTATTTTATCACCAACAGGGACGGTCTGACAAATCGAGCGCACGCGTGCATTAAGGCGGAGTCGTCGGACCTGAAACACGTCTAACCGGTTAGCCGAAGACACCCAGAGGCACCCGGGCAGGCCACCCCCAGCCCCCGGTGCCTTTCGCTGGCTCAGCTCTCCGCCGGGCCGACCACGTGTCCGTGTCACTCAGCGCAGTAATCCAGACGCTGAATCGCCGGAAATGATGCGCGATCGCGGCTCCCTAACCACATTTATTCAACGATAACCATGTTTATTCCAGTTGTCCTGCTACTGCATCTAATATCGTTTTTGTGTGTGTTTTTTTTTTTTTTTTTTTTTGTTGGGGGGGGGTGTTAAAAAGGAAAGGTCGAGCATACATTAATTGAAGCGAAGGCAACTAGAAATTGCCCTCTTCAACACCCTGTTACAAAGTTGCCCTACATCCTCGATACAACGGAAGGGAAACTCGGGTTGCATCCACTTTACCGTAAAGAGAAGCGTGAAATAATGTCAGATTCGTGGGCAAAATGTTTCCGGTCACACAAACTGTGTCGAATTCAGGCAACAAGACAATGGGGGGAAAGTTCACCCTACTCAAGACTGTCTACAAAATATACCCACATTCCCATACAGTGAAAATAAATCACCAAAGGGTGAAAAAGCTGTTTTTGTTAACCAAACAATCAAATTCAGAACGATATACGTCCGGCATCAGAATACACAGGAAGCCAGCTTACGTTATATTATCCGGATCCCCGCTGTACATGTATGCAGACACGGCGTCTCATGTCAAACGTTAAGAAAACCGCACCGCGTTGACGTGCCGCGCTGTTTAACTACCTGCAACTTTAACAAAACGGCGCTTGGCTCACTTACTTCGATCTAAAAGGCGACGGTGGCTAACTGAGAAAATACACAGCATTTCCCAGTCGCTTTCAAAATGCAGCCTCGACGTGGGTCTAATTGGTAGACAAGGAACAAGCAGAGGCTTCGCCTCGATATTCAAAACGTAACCTGTGGTACAACACGTTTTAGCCGGGCAGTTAGATAATATGGGCGATACATGTCTACTGCCTCATGTTACAAGTCACATCTAGTTCTCAGTTCGTAATCGTTCGCTGTTTCCAGTATCAAAAACCCACAGAGTACACCGGTACCTAAAACGAGACTACGGCTGATTAATCACAAAGAGTGAAGCACACACAACCATGTACTTACAGTCATGCACGCTGTTCCTATTAAGCAATATGGCTGAGACTGTGTGTACAGAATGCTCATATAGATGCCTGTCTCTCTCGCACTGTCAGAGATCAGCAGCTGCTTCCTCCATCCACGCAGCGCAGAGATCACGCCGCACGGCAACGCTACCAAACCCCCGGTCGTCGCCAAGGCAACAGGCGCATTTCGACCAATCAGATCCCGCAGCCTTCGATATCCCCCTGGCAACTGCCGCAGCGCAGTAGCAGTTTTAGCAGGCCGTCCTCTGCACGCCATTCCGGCTCGATTATGCGTTGTTTCCGAAAGAGTTGTCCGATCTCTAGTTTATAGACAACAATGGCGTCGCTGACAAACGTTAAAGGGCCGCAGAAGCCATGGCATGACTAAGCATTTCACCACTTTATGTCTCCCCGGCACGTCTTAAATTATGAGTGTAGTTTACACTTTCTGGTGCGAACAGTTAAATGGGGAAATTAGACGGCTCTGTACGTGCAGGGACCGTGCAATAACTTGTATTATGTCCAACGTGACCCGCTTTGTGCGGAGGGAGTAAGTTTAGAGCCCGTACTCGCTGCACATGGCACAGTGTCAACCAATCCCAATTTCAGGATCGAAGAGCTTGTGCGTCATTTTGGCGGGGGAGTCCTGCCGCTGGTCATAATGCCAGTGCGAGCTGTACGCGCCGTGATGGAAAGCTGTTTATCAGAAGTACGCAGACAGCGCCCTTGGTCCGCTGATTCACATGACCCGTCGCCAGCCCGACTGTTTTTTTTTTTTAATGAGCTGGGCTTAATTCAAAGATTAGAGCTGCTCTGCGCATAGCCTGCGACTTTATTAATAGCCAGAACACCCTTTACTAAAAGTGGCTGATAGTTGTTGGAATCCATCAGAGACCAGTGGTGTCTAGTTAAGCATTTTCAAGCATATTTGAGCTTCACTGCTATTAATCCCTTGAGGATTTAGTGGGCCCCTATGAAATGGAAAAAAAAAGGTGCATTTCTTCCTGTCAAACATCTGACAGACAGCGCTGACGCAGAGCTTATCAGCCTGAAGCGTCTGTGTGTTCACACCGAACTGCCATTCTCACAGCGCAGTCATACCTGGCCACCTCGCTGTGACACCACCGCTTCTCCTGGGGCATGCTGCTTTCATGCCCTCATTACGGGGCTGGAGGTAATGTCCTACACCCCCTTTCCTGGCTGAACCCCCCCGTCCCTCAAGTTATCACCAGCTGTTTCACACTCTGTCCCCTTCTTCTCCAGTGTGACCCAAATTCATGCTGCCCTTTTTAACTGTTCTACATCACTGAGTCCATGAAAAGCACAAAGCAGCCTTTTCCCCGTGCTGAAGGGGGTTACCACCTTCCATTACATATTAGGCTGCGTTCATGCCAGCATGCCGTTTTGAACATTATTTAAATTGTTCCAAGGGCGCCATAATCCGAGTGGATGCCGCATCTCAGCTCTTTTGTTGAGGTGCCTTTGGCTCGGACGAGTGTGATTTCCTGGGAATTAAAATACTTCTAAAACCACGCCTGGCGATACTCACGACGACGGCGCTACAGACGCACCAATTAAACTGCCAGCCACAGATAGTCATATCAGAATTACGTCCACCCATGGTCGGCTCCCTACACCCTGCCTTTCTTTATGCCGGGATACCAGTGTAGATTTGTGAGTTAAAATTGGGTTACTCTTGAGTAAAGATGGACCCACTCTGAGCGTGTGACATAAGTAGATGATTTAATAATGGCTTCCATTCTCTTTGTTTTTTACGCCAGGCTTATTAGGGTGATGAAGGTTAGCCTGGTCTCTGATTCTGATTGATTTCAAGTCCCTTGTTTCACAAGACATGCATGTCCCAGAAACAGTTTTTGTTCGGTTCTGCTTCTAGTGGTATGGTTATTTTTTTCAGCCTGTCTTTTCCACCATGATAGGATTTTTCAGTGTATATCGCTGATATTTGTTGTTTCAGAGTTCTGTTCAGGGTTCTGAGTTGGTTACCTAGGCTCAAAGATCCTGGCTTGCCGAGGACCAAGGTCAAACCAACCGAGTGCCAGACTCCTCTCTTGACTGTTGCCTCGTCTGCTGCTGAAGCCGTTATCACAATGTGATTTGACACAGGCTTCTGGTTGCTTAGGGTCACATGACCCATCGGGTGTTTGGCAGAGCATTTACTGGATTTAAAATGCATGTTCATGAAGTCACCTGTACACTCACTGGGAGATGATTCCTACATCTATCTGAAACCATCCCAGGACACAATAAACCTTCAATGGACACTTCCAGCTCCAACAATGTCTTGAAATAGATTAGCTAAGTTAATGAACAGCAATAATAATAAAACTTCAGAGACACTGAGTCATGCACCCTAGGCCTGATGGGAGAATTCAGATAATCCAGGCATCCTTTTCTGAGGAATATGATTTATGTCCAGCCTTGAAAGTTCCAAGAAGCCATACTAATATGCTCATCCAGGATGATGGAGCTCCTTCCTACCTTCTTCCTGAGCTATTCATAGGTGCCATGCAGCATAAACCGATAGGGGATGCTCGCCGGGAGCCATCCGTCAGCGCGTTAGAACTGCTGAGTTAGCAGGGTGTGAGAGACATTGGGTCCTCAACACCCAAGCTGACTGGAGCTGGGACATCGCAACATTCGGCGAAGGGTTAACACTCAGATTTTTTTTTCAGTCCTACATGATTTAAATAAGTATCATTGGCGCTATATTAACCTCATCAGTTTTGCTGTGCAGGTGAAGCAAGCTGGATCAGGTGATCCAGGCTAATGATGCATGGGAAAAAGTAAAAAAATTCAGTAAGACTGGGAGCAGTAAGGTGCTGACGTGTGGCCGGGGGGGTGTTTAGGAGGGTACGAGGATGAGGGGTGCTGCAGGAGGGCCACCAGCTCTGTGGTCAGGAGCCCTGCTAGCTTAATGACTCGTAAATCTGCTGCTCCCCCTCACCCGACACCGCCCCTCTGGGGGCCCCTCATGCGGAAAATGAACTGGTTCGTTTTGAGAGACTGGGAGTGCTGGCCCCATGCCCTCCCGTCCTGCCCGCTGCCCGATAACGCCGCAGGCACGCGTGGAGCAAACTGTGACGACCGGCCCCTGGGCTCGTAAAACACCCTGTTAATGATAGCCTACGTTTGTTCATGGGACACGCCTCTCGTGCCATCTCTCTTGCCCTTCTCCTCACCTCCTGTCTCTCTCTTTCATCACCTTCTGCTTGCCCCCATCTCCTTCTTGCCCTTCTCCTTGCCTCCCATCTCTCTCTTTCCTCCACTTTTCCTTGCCTCCCATCACTCTCTTTCATCCCCTTCTCCTTGTCTCTCGTTTCTCTCTCTCTCTCTCTCACCCCTTCTCTTTGCCTCCCGTCTCTCTCTTTTGTCTCCTCCTCGTTGCTTCCCGTCTGTCTCTCTCGCCCCTTCTCCTCTGCTCCCATCTTTATCTTTCGTCCCCTTCTCTTTCAGCTGCGCTCCCCTGCCGTCTCTTGGGGATTCAAACTGGAACCCATACACGTGCACAAGGGCGCATGGTCACGTGGGCATGAGCGTGCACGAAGGTGCACAGCCCTGCCGCTGAAATGGAGCTCCGGCTCCCGCCTCTCTTTCTGTTGGAATTATTGAATTAAACGACCTCTTAATGTAGTCTTGCCTGTAAATGCACCTCTGCAGAGCTGAGGATTGCATTATCTCTGATGCTGTTCTGGTAATTTCATCTGCACACACACACACACACGCACACACGCACACTGCTTTATTGCTCTCCCACTTTGCTAATTGTATGGAATGATTCAGTTGTATTCTTAGCATGCCATTGTTAGTATTTACAGATGGGTGACAAGACCCTGCTGCCGTGGAGACTAGGGGCAAGGGGTCAAAGGGTTGGTATTAGAGACCAAAGAGATTTAAAGGGACTCAACCGTAAGTCATCTAACCTGGCACGGTGAAGCTTTTTTTAATGTAGTCCAAGTGGAGGTTAGGGTATGAGTGAATGCTTCAGTGTTTTTGATAGGCGGAGTCTACATTCAAGCAGCCACATTATGTTCGTATGTTCACATCCCTTTATGTGCATACCTCCATGAGTCCTATGAAAACACAGACCTGCAAACAGCTCATGCCTGTTTCCTTTTCTTTTCTCACCCTTCATAAAGATCTACCTTGTACGCTTGCAGGGCGGCCCCCGTGTAATTAAACCGATAAGAGGTGGAGACCATTCCCAGGCTGCACCAGTCTGCTGACAGCCACATAGCCTCCAGGCTCATTACCCGTCCATCTCTGGATGGCTGACAACATATCCATATCCAGCATCTCCAGAGCCCAAAACACCACTTTTGCGGTTCTGCTGTCCCAGAACTTGCACTTGGGCTTTCGGTGTAAAGACTGCTCACATTTCTGAGCACTCAGAGAGAGTGGGGAGGGGGAACCTAAATTATATTAAAAGAAAGGCCTAGCAAAGGTTTTATAGGACAAGGTGTAATAAGATCATGAGAACATCTTTCTTTCTCTTCTCAGGATCATCGGCTGTAGCATTTTGGATCAGTTTCGCTCTCCAGTCCCCGAGAGACGGTGAGGATCTGTGTGTGATCTGCTTGAAATATGGTAGCTGTATACATTTCTTCAGCTGATGTCCTGCAGCCTCTGCGAGTCCTACTTCTGCTGAGAGAAGCAATCGTGGCTAGCCAACAATGTCAATAAGGCATATTTGCATTCAGCCAAAGGCAGCTGCTCTGTGTTTGCGAAGCAGTCATTGGACCCGGGGTCTGATAAAATGTACTTTTCTCTTCTGTACTTTTACAGGATCTGTCCTTGATATAGGAGCTTGCTCAGTAAAGCCCAGTTACACTGGAGCTATCACCTAGCACCACTGTGAGAGATCAAAGTTTACCCATGGAAAGAAGGCAGAGCCAACGAAGAAAACAAACGATGGAAAAGTTTCCATCATTGCACAACTTAACATGAGAGATAAACTACATCGATGTTCCTCAGAGCTTGTCAGATGTATTATAAATTAATCTGATAATATTGTAGAAAATATTATAATTTTGGCTGCATAAAACATTGTCCAGAAATACCGGGTTTAAGTGGCAAACATCTGGCAAATTCTTTCACGCCGGACGAACGATTGTCGCTCTGTGGGATTTTGAAGCAGATATTCTTTATGGTGGATGGATGTCATCAAAAATAAACCTCGACGTTCACACTAAAACCTTGCCGACTCAGCACAGGCACGGCAACGCCACGCCGAGCCACGTGTGACACGCCATCTCTTGCCTGGCCTTCACCTCCCAGGCCCAAGAGCTGCTATTAAGCCCCCTTGTTCTGCAGTGTTTGCGTACAGAAGCTCTGTGTTGACTGGCCCATTGTGCCCGGCTGGGCCTTATGAATTGAGTCAACAGGCCCCGATTGTGTCTTATCTGCCGACCGATAAAGCCTCCTTCACTGAAGGTCCGGTGAAATATACCAGCAGGAAAAAAAAATAAAATAAAAGGGTAGAGACCTGTGAGGGAGACAAACGATTAGAGGGCCAGTCTATATTGATTCGGTGGCTATTTATCCTGGTTAAATATACCTACACTCATCTTTATGAGGTGTTGATTTGTTCTTGAGGATGAAGAAGCATGTCTCATTCAAATGTTAATCGGTTCGGTTTAACGAGGCTTTGATCAGTCGTATTTAACAGGCTCTTATGGCCGGATTGTAAAAGGCGAGGGTCTGACGCCTTCAGTGAAAGGAGCTCTCGATAACGGACCATGGAAGTCTGCTTGGCGGCTCTCGGGAGGCGGAAAAATAAATCTCTTTGATGACACTTGGAAACACTGGATCCCAAATCCAATTTCGGCCTGCCACAGCATGGGAGAGCTTGTAAACGCTGACGGCCTGCAGCCCAGTCTCCGTCCAGAGGGCAGGTAGGGTGCGGCAGCAGCAGCGTGAATCTGTGGCGGGGGAAGCATGTAGCAGGGGAGTGATTGAAAGGGGGACAACCAACTGGAGAGGTCCAAAACGGTATAGGCTAACAAAACATGTCTCTGATTAATGGGGCCTATTCAAGACTGGGGGCACATGCATGGAGCGGAGAAGGTTGGGGGCTGGGATCTGGGTTGTGGTGTCTTTCTTCAAGAAAAGGTTACAACAGCAAGACCACCACCAGTGAGGAAGAGAGACATCTCCAGTCAGCCCACTCAGCTGAAGTCCTTGCGATTGTCTGGTGTTTGCTGAAATCCTCTACCCCCATCTCCAGTCCCAGATTCCTTCTTTTTTCCTGGGACAGCAGCCTCCGCCCCCAGTGACTGGGCTTGGTGGTGGCAGTGACAAAGTGCTGGAGCCTTGTTTTGTCCCAGAGTCCCTGTCCACGGTGTCTATGACAGTTGCCTCAGCGGTCCAGATTTACTGCTGCATCGGTCACACTTGAGCTGAGTGGCCAACAAACAAAGAGGTGTAGCTAACGTGGCGAAAAAGGGGTGTGGCCTTAAAGGATCACAGTCAAAGGTGAATATAAATGCTGAGCAATTATAGAAAAGTCACACTTTGTTCATCTTCAGGGGAAATTGGGTAGTTTTCACGTCTCATATCCTGCTTTTATTAGAGCAAGTTTGTGGTCGTAGCACTAGGTCAGCGAATATCAAACACCCTGAAGCAACTGGAGTTAAAGTCCTTGATCTGGGGCACAAAGGTAACATTATCACTCTGCTGCATGTTGGAATTGAACCGGTAACCTTCTGAACACTGCTGGTTAACCCACAAAATCCCACAGCTCCCCAATGTAGACTGGCCACCTACTATAAACCCATACCTGCATGTCTCTTAAAAGACTCCGTTAATAGGAGGTCACGAGGGACTTAGGTGGATGCAAAACACTGCTTTTGTTCTGTAATGCCCACGATTTCTCAAAGCATTTTGGAGTTCACGGCACGCGCAGCAGGAACACGGCTTCGGTCACACTTTCCCACCGGCTACGTGCTCAGCCCCAGCAATGACATTCTCTGATCCATTCCTTTTTATTACTGCTTTTGACCTTCTTTTCATGATATGAGAAACTGAACTTTAGAAGGTTTATGGTGTAACAGCCCGTGGAGAAGACATTTAGCACGTGGTAAACTCCATTGGGTGTGGAGACTCCAGTAGAAAACGTCCCACAAAGGGCGCTGTAAAACACTACACCCCGTGCTCGGCAATTACCTGGCTTATCGATTCACACGTATCTATTACCACCCGGAAAGAATGGTTAAGTCTCATCATCACTGGCCCATACAGGCAAATGAGCACACATGGGAGTCAACGACAAGTCAACCCGAGTCAAGCCAAGTACTCTTTATTTTCATACCATCCATACACAAATATAGGGTAGCATGAGATAATGTCCCCCGAGGACCACGGTGCAATGTACAGACGGCAAGTGACAAAAAAGCAGGACCAGAGAAGTAAAAAAAAAAAAAGAGTAGGGGAAGGCAACTACGCTAATAAGAATGATCCACACGGGGCTTTGGGGTTGCAGCAAAAGAGAAAAGTGAGCGAGTGTAGCACAGAGAGAGAGAATATCGTGGGGATGCAGCTGGGAGTCGTTGCTACGTCCTTGACAGGAAGTCCCAGCAGGAGTGGAGTATATCACCTCGGCCCTTTGGAGCGCAGGAAGTCTGTCTGTGAGCTATTATACCTGAGTCTTTTGTCAACCGCCTGGCTGCGGTGGAAAAATCGCCCTGGGAGGAAATACGACGGAAGTAAGACAGGTCTCCATGGTGATGCAGTGCGAGAAGAATGCCGGAGAACTCCGCGGCATCAACACTGAGGACTTTGTGAGCGGCTGGCCCCCCGTGGGGCTGCTGCACCCCCTCCCCACTCCCAGAGGGCACAAGTGCACCCTTGTCAGGGGCTACAATCGGGGTGTTGTGCCCACCGGCGTTGTCTGGCACCGAGGCCCGGGGCAAATGCAGGCGGGGGCCATTGTTCACAAAGAACAGCTCGTGTCCATAACAGGGTCATGTATGACCAGTGGAGGGTCAGGTGGGGCAGGCATGGCTGGGTGCTGACTGCCCGGATACATTTACCGGTCCGTACTGGGCATTCACAGTCATAATGCTGGGGGTCACCGAGGGAGTGTTTGCAACACGCTTAGCGTTGATAGGCAGTTCAGAATTCTCGCACCCACCACGGGTTTTGAAGCCTCATTTGTCCCATCGCTACCGCATATACAGTACGTGCCATAAGGCAGCAGCTCATGTGGTTGTGAAGAACATGAGCATAGATAAACCAAAAGGTTTTCAAGGACCAAGACCTTGTCCTTGCACCCAAAGCTAACGCTCACACTGAAGTACATTAAGGCTGGATTCTGTGGCCTGGACTGCTGTTAATAATACTGTTTCCGTATTATGGCTGTCCACCCAGGAACACTGAGGAGAGTCAGAGACTTAACCGGAGCTAGACTGATGGCATCATTCAGCCCTTTGAAGCAGTCCAAACTCAGGCTGGGTGTTTCTTTGGCTAAAGCCATCTGTCAGGTGTGTAAATAATGCATGCGTGGATTTACCGCAGATAGATGGAGTAGACTGGAGTGTGTATATGGAGTGTGACTTGAGGATGGATGCTCTTTTGACTCTGGAGGCCGTGGGACACACTGTGACAAGCATGCCCAATGGACAGGCAAAGCAGATGCTACACGCCGTGTCCGTTAAGGGGAGGGAAGGTGCTTTTAGGGAGGAGACGGTCGACAATTTTCACCATGCAGCACCCATTTTCTCGCTGCTCTGAGTCACAAATGATGTTGCATGCCAGAGAGGGGGAAGTGAGGAATGGGTCATATGCTGCGTTTGGCTGTGTCCCACCCCTCCTTACTCTCCTGATGCACCTCATCTCCTCCGGCCTTTCCGCGAGTCTGCCGTTTCGCTCCACACTTCCCCTGCATCTCTGCCCTGGGCACCTTTCCCCTTATTGTTATTTCATTACTCAGTGGAGCCACTTGCAGTCCTGCCTCTTTACTCAGGTGGACATGTTAGTTTAGCTTTTCAACTGAAGCACGTTGCCCAGGTGTGGCTTTACACTGCACTGCCTGCCACGCTTACGCACTTCCTCCCTTGATGACCCTGTAGCCTAAAGAATGCCAAATCAGATCCCAGGATCTGCTGTTGTACTCTTAAACAAGGCAATCAGAACTCCTCCAGTAAAATACTCAGCAGTACAGACATGTAACATTGCTGTGGACAAACATGTAAATGATCAGAGAAGACGCCATGCGAGTTGTCTACATCCGTGCCCAAAGACAAGCATGCGGAAGAACACGGTGTATTGTGGGTAATATTTTATGCATTTAGTAAGGGTTAAAATGGCTTTTTCTAATGATGTCAAGGTTTCCATAGCTCCAAAATACATTCTCGTAAAAACACATCGGCCAAATGACACGGCATCCACTCCTCGATAGTAACTGGTCCCTCTCCCTGCGTTTCACCATTCCCGCTAATCGGCTCCTCCTTCTGTCACCAGAAGTCCCTTAGCTCCGGCCCCTTGGCCCTGGAAGATGTGTCATCGCTTACCGAAGGGCTGGATGCGCTCCCTCCACATCTGAGGAGTCTAACCTATTTGTCCCAGCTGAGCCGGCAGTGACCCGGCTGCTGCGTCACCCAAGAACCTCTCCCTGGAGCCAGCCACTGACGTAGCACCCTAAGTAAAGCAACAGGCCAGCGGACGGCTCGACTAATTAAAAGCAACTGTTCAGTATTGGCTGAAATTGAATCAGAATCTCGCTGCTTAAATTAGAATGCAAATCTCCACCAGGAATACAGGTTGACGGTATTCTAGAGAGTCAGGTGACTGCTCCTTAAGAACACTATATTAGGCACGACAAGATAACCAAAATGCCTTTATCAGTGAAAACAAGACAGGGTGACGCCTCGCACGTCTCTGCATCACAGAGCCTAAATGGCTCCCGGTGTCGCCGGGCCATAAATATTCATTAGAAGGGAGCCGTTACTTGTTCATTTCTCATTCTAATTGCTTGTCAATATGCTGGGGATTACCTTCAAAATTCATTCCAGGCATGTCCACTCATGAATAAGCATGAGTTTGGCCAAACAAACAAAAAAAAAGTGGAATTCCAGAAGATCTGGATGTCATTAAATTTGGACATTTTGGAGTATGACAGTGAAGGAACAAGCTGATGCTAGCAAACGGCTACTCCAGACGTACCAGCGCGGTGACTTTCTGTTTACGAGACTTTAATATGCACGCTCCTCTCTCTTATAGGCCTCGATTACAATTTATTCAATTATATAAATACAAAAATACATCATTTTCCATTGGTCACATGACATTTACTCCTTTAATACACATAAAGTGCAGTTTTTTTTAAACCTGGCTGTTTATTTTTACCCGGCTTCTGTTTGTATATATGTGGAGTTTGCAGGTCCTCCCCGATCATGTGAGCATTCCGCTGCTTTTTTCCAAAGTTTTTAATTTGTTAGTACTCGTCCTTACCGTCCCATGTTTTCACGGACTGTATTTAGATCACTGCTAAATGCTGATCAGAAATGGGCGGTCTTCTACATCCATCCTAACTCTGCTTTCAAACTCATTTAAAGTCACAGCACTTGAACCCAAACTTGCGGCTTCCTATCTAGCTCTTAATCACTATAGTATTTGATGGCCTCAGCAGTATTTCTCCTTTGAAACTTCAAAGGCCACACAGACTGAATTAGTATGTAATTGAGTATTAATGAGGCTGTTTACTGGAGGGTATTGTAGCAATGTCAGTCCCTGCCTTCTGCATGGGCTTCTACACCTCACACTGGCTCATAATCCTGATGTGTTCATGTTGGGCAAAGGTACAATATATCTGGTGCTCATTGGGATCGTTGCCTCTCTCTAAATGTGAAATATTTCCAACCGTTTGGTTTCCCTCAACCCATCCATCCATCTATCCAGGACATGGTTATGGGTAGCTTGGAGTCAAGGGCACTAAACAGGGGTACATGCTGGACCGAATGGCATCATGAGGCACAAACAGGCACACTCGTTATGGGCAATTTAGGTAACTGTAACGTCTTTAGCTGCAAAGCTAAAGCTGCATGACATGGGAAGAACATGCTAGCTCCAAGAACACAGAGCAGAGGAAGGACTGAAACACCCCCAAAGCCGGAGCTGTGAGGAGACAGTGCTGCTCCTCCACTTTAAAACACCGGGGTTTTTGTGGAGCATGATGTGTGTGTGTGTGTGGGAT
>JAACJT020000093.1:946202-970678 GCA_009936485.2 Gymnarchus niloticus | reverse complement strand
GAGCATGTGAGAGAGGATCTAGGCAAAAACAATCAGGCAACAAGTGGCCTTCTATTCTTAGAGTGTGGCGAGATCCCGCCGCTCCTTCCAGGGACTGTCACAGAGGTGTTAAATCACCCTGCCAAGGCCCCACCCCGCCGGCCGCAATGGGTCCAGCTGCCGGGCCTGTGGGGACCATCAGCCATCTGTCCCTGATCATCTGAGTCCAGCACAGGCTTCCAGGGCAGGGAGCGAGGCGGGGTGGCGTTTGGCAGCATTCTCCACCACACCTAGCGACAGCGTCACACTTCCTTGGTTACGGCAGCGAGGTCCCATAGTTTGGTTCAACGCGGCTCCCTTCGGCCCCCTCTCCCTGTTTATGGTAATTAGCCATCTGGAGCGAGTCTGCCGCCCGGCTGGGCGAGGCAGGAGTTTGGCGGGGGGGGGGGAGGGGGGTGACGGGGGTGGACCCCAGCAACCATGGCACAAAGAGCAGGGGAGTCGCACTTGGTTTCCTCACCAGATTTATGGCTCAGGGGACGAGAGCCCCAGAGGGAGGGTGTTAGTGAGGAGGGGCCCACCCACCACACCAACCCAAATACTGCCCCCCTTCCACCTCTAATAGTTGGCGTCTCCCACTGAGCGGGTACGTAAAGGCCGACTCGCCGGCAGCTTGACCCAGCTCTGTTTCCGTACATATTCCCTCAAAATCAACGGTGCTGCATCCTTGGACTCCATCTTAGCTTACACATCCACGTCTGCTTGGTCTTCAGGTCAGTGTCACAGACAACTGTCAGTCTGGAATGAGCAGTGGGATGGCTGAGACACACACACACACCCTCACGTCACACACACCTCCTGGCTCCATACTGGGAACTTAAGATCCAGACATTGTCCATTAAGATCCTGATGGAAGCACAACATGAGTTAATATCAAGCTGAAATAATGGAAAGAAAATATGGAAAATGCCTATCGCCCTTAGTGTAGATTTAAAAAAATGAACACTGGGTTTCATCCACCACCGAGAATCAAAGCGATTATGTGACAGGGTAGAAATCGGTTCAACAGCAGCCAGTCACAGCTCTCAGCAGCCCTGGTTGCCCTGGGAGACCGGAGCGGTGGAGAAGTTCCAACTCAGGGCGGGGCCGGCGCTCACAGGGATGGGCCCACAGGCGATGTCCCCCTCCCGCCCATGCAGAAGGAGTCAGCTCTGTGGATGTCAGACACGGGGCGTCCACACTTTTTCAACCACATTACACTGTCCATTCTCTCTCTCTCTTTTTGTCGGAGCGGGACATACGATACAGTGATGAAACAATGGGGGAAAAGTGCAGGACAGACAATAGGGAAAAATGTCTGTCGAACCTGACCTGAGGCCACCTCTGAAACTTCAAAATCCCCTGTGTGGCCCTCACGCTCATGCCAGTCACCCCAGACACTGAGGGCCAGAGTCCCCAGAGGGGTGGGGGCCCCACAACGCCAGCCAAGTCTACACTTTCCTGAGGGGTCTGCTAACACACCATAGAATGTAGCCACACAAGTAGCATCATTTAATCTTGATCTACAGCAGATACATACAAGTGTAGAATGATAGCGACACGGGAGACTGACAATATACTCAACATACAGTTTTTCTCCCGTTCGTCCTCATTGCCCCGAGAGAACGCACGCAGCCTGTCGCACGGCGCCGTTGCCATGGCAGCGGCATCAGTCACGGGTCAGCGACTGTGGCGCTGAAGAAGAGGGCTTGGGGTCTGGCTTGGACTGGGGGGGAGATTTCTCCATCTGAGCATGTGGGAAGAGGTGTGCAGTGGAGGTAACACCACCCAAAACACTTGGGCCAGGGGGTGGGGCAGAAGGGGGCTCTGAACAACCACAGCTGGAAGGACAGGTGGGGGTATTCAGTTTCTCAGACCCAAAAAATAAATATTATGGACGAAACATACAAAGGTAGAGAGGAAAAGCGGCTCCAGGAAACACTTTGGTCATAATCACTTCTGTTCAAAATCAGCAGGTAACCTTCTTACTTAAGTCTTAAGTAATTAGCATAAGTTAGCTGCTTTCACACATTTTTTCTAATGCCCCAGTCAGAACCACTGACCCAGTCTAAGCATGTCTACTTCTGTCCTAGTTTACATCCTCACCCATGCTAATTAGGGCCTTTAGACGATAATGGAGACATCTACTGTATACAAAATGCAGAATAATGTTAGCAGGGCATTAGCACCTTATCTGCCAGCCCAGTCCGGGGCCAGCTGACAGTTAAAAACCGTACACTAGATAACAGCATGTTAATCCTTATGAACAATGTCTCGAAGTGAGTTCTTTAAATTTAGTGGTGGTGTCGTAAGAATCACACTTGAGCACCAGTTAACCTAGTAGTAAGTTAACCTGTCTGTTAAGACGTTTGTCATAAGGGAAACCTAGAAAAATACTGAGAAGGGCAGTCATGGAACTTTCAGATGTGACTGCTGACTCGACGGCTCGATGCTCTCCCTGTTCACATTCACAACCACTCTCTCGCTGTCATGTGACCTGATCATCTCTTTCTCATAGGCCACCAGAAATCTGAGGTCAATGAGCTCGACAACACTGCGTGATGTTTCTCTGCTGTATCGCGTGCACACACACGCACGTACACACACAAACACACATACACAATCCCCCTCCCTGCTGGTAAAGTCTGATACTCCTCCCCACCTAAACACACCCCAGGCCTCGGCCTGCCTTCCGGTGTCTCTTGCCATCTGAATTTCCCCTGACTGTTCAAAGTGAAAGTAAATTATCACGGGGTGTCACAGTATGGGGAGAACATTCTGTATTGTTCCAAATTTATCATCTAAATGATCTTTCTGTCTGGGCTACATAGAAAACCTCAGACTGCTTACACCCTTAATCCACTCGATATTCCACTGAGCCGGTCGTAAAGCAGGACTAAAGGCTGAAGCACTTTACTGCAGTTTATCTAGGTACTGCCATGTGTGATGTCTCATTCTTAGCATCCCCGCCCTCAGAGCAGTTTGCTAAAATGAATTCCTCATCGCAAAAAGAAGTGCATGAGGACAATTTATGTCTAAATTAAACTAACTTCCCCAAAATACGTTAGGGCTTGCTCTTGGGAATAGTGTTAAATGACAGTGAAGTAAACACAGCCCGCCAAAGTGTTGGACAGCCGGTGAACTGTTGTAAAACAGCACCACCCGGTGGGAATTTTAAAAACTGCTCGTGTCGACCCCAGAGGTAGCATTTTGAAGTCTAAACTAGAACAACACGAAGTCTAGATTTCAAAAAGAAATTCAAAACATCACTCTTCCAAATATGTGAAAGACTATAAGAAGTTCGATTGCCAATTTTTTTCTGATTATTTCATACAGTAAACTTTAAAATGGACTTTACATTGCCTCCAGGCATACAGTAGATTGACAATGCATAGATGGAATACCCACCTAGGGTTGGGATAAATGAGGCTTAAAAACTTGTTTTAAGTGGGAGTATCCCAAAGTACCGATTAATGCTGGCAATGAATGAGTTTTGGGTTTTGAAGCCTCATTTGTCCCATCACTACACCCAACCAGGAAGCCCACCCTCTCTAATGCAGGGTTTGGCTGACCGTATTACAAGGACCCCAGAGCGGATAAGTGGTTATTAAAATAAGATATATGAATGGATTGTACTCTTTGAAAAGCGGGGTTTTCACAGACAGTTGGACTTCAGAGATCTTGACTGATTACCTTGTAAGGCCGATTCCTCTGACATCAGAGGTAATTATTCAAGTATTTTCTCTAAAATGGACACTCAGCCATCGTTACTTGGGCAAGGTAATTATCTGAGTATTTTCTGCAAGATGGGCACTCTAGCCATCATTACTCGGGCCCTTTGATGACAGTCAACCACATCACAGAGTGTGGAGTAACAGGACTCCTTGCTGACAACTGCACTTTTAAAACAGAGGTCACAAAATCAGAAAGCTGCTGTGTTTCTATAAACGCCTGCCCTGCTGCACACTCCCCTGTGACTCACAGTCAGTCTGACAGTGATGAAAGCATCTCATACCAGAATTTGATAGCTGGTTTAATGAGCAGCTAAAAAACAAACTGCTACAGTTTCTTCAACAACATTATACAAGTGTTAAAAAAGGGTAATAAAGCCATTTAATACTGTCGTGGTCTGTAAATTGAAAAGTCTCCCATACAAAGTAAGTCTATGTGGAATGATACCATGATTAACTTCAGTATAACTTATTTGGCACACACTGGTCACCCAGAACAATTGATCCGCCTCCCAGTATTACACCATGTAATTATCTGGTTGGGGTTATTTCTGCTGATGCAATCCAGGTGAGGTGCTTTACGAAAGGGTACAGAAGCAGAGGTGTTCCTGATGACCTCTTGCAAAGGTTTAACGTGTTGAACTTCTGAGTAAAAAGAGTCCATGCAGAAACATCTCCCCCACACACCGTCACGCATCTTGACATCCAACCAACACAGATGCCAGACCCACCTTTACGCTGAACTCTATGCTGCAGAGGGCACTCTGAGGTTGTCATGTGAAACCTCAGGTCATTGTATGACTGTTATTTTCTCCCAGAACCAGCCTGACAATTGCCTTTTCTGTACATATAGTTGTTGGGGTTCCTGAAAAAGTAATTTCTCAGCAAATTGCTGCCCTAAGAGGAAGGCATAGAAGTAACTGTACGGCAACAGGGAAGCAAGTTAAATATTTAATCCCCAATGAATAAATGAACAACTGCTATTGGTTCAATCACTTTCCCTTTTATTTTACACCCTCCCGGAAAGCAACGCAGAAACCACTGCTATTTTTCTTAAGACAGATTTGAGGGGGCAATAAGGGTATAATATATATATATATATATATAAAGCTTAATTGCTTTAATGAAACAGAACTTTTCAACTGATGTTGCATTAAAACAAATATTAAACCTGTTTAAAGTGCACCAAAAGGATGCAGTAAAAGGATCGTGTGTAATTGCATCAGGTAAGGATCACACGACTGCCCCGCCTATTGACGCATTGTCCATTAACGCCTGAGTTTGATCCCAACGGTGCCATGCTAAGCCCAAATGGGTTAGATGGTGGCCTTCCTTTGCCTCTGCTGGGTGCCCACAGGGCTGTGGGTGGAATCGAGCAAGGAAAACTCACTTTCACGGCCAAATTATGCATGTGGAGCGTCACTGGAGGACAAAACTCGTCTGCAGCTTGACAATTTATTCAGGGCACAAAAAATACTTGGTACTCACGCAATTCATCCACTGCTCAATGATACGGAGAATTACAAAGTTCTTTTCACTTAAATTTTAATTATACATGTGTAAAAGTTTGTAAAGATATTGTCAGCTTTCCTGAAAGTTGCCTGGGACATGTCCCTATCACCCTTATATAAATCAATGGAAAAAACGATGGAGGTGGGGGTGGGGTGGACTTTGTGTAGTTTCTTAACTGAACAGATGGTGGTACTGTTGTGTGATGCTGTTGCTGATGTGCTCAAGTGGTCCTGACCAAGTGCCAAGCAAAGACAATACCCGTCACAACCGATACATGAGAAGCACAGTCAGATGAGCAAACTGCTGACTTCCTGTATAGAGAAATACAAAGCTATATGATATTGTCTGGCAAATTCCAGGACACCAGTTTCACAGCTTGTTGTGACACGGCTAAATTTCGGTATTTGTTTTAGTCAACTGTTCAGTTGATCACTACCTGCACAACAGATTAACACAGAGGATATAGGGTGCAGTGGCAACTAAAACTGATGAATATTACTGAGAAGTAATGTTTCATGTAATGGTTAAAGGATGCGATGAAGAAAGGAAGTTCACTTTATTGCAATAATGATGGAGAGCAAAGCAATCATCTCAGTGTCCTTACTGTACTACACCAAATTCAATTCTCTTGCCTTATGTCCATAAGCAGGATCATTCAACCATGTCCACCAAGCCAGCCGTGTTAATCCTATGGACCTTTCAGTCTATATTAGGCCAAACTGTGTACTTAGAATTAGCTAGAAAATCATTACTTCTATTCATATCTGCAAAATATTAAGATGAGACTTTTTTTGTTGTCCAGAAGTATAACAAAAATAACTCCCGGCCTTGTAAACATAAACGGTACCTGCTTCACCTCGATATCACCCCCACCCCGTCAAAGCACATGACACTGGCTACAATGGACCAGTAAAACACATCCGTGTAGCAACTTGTTGTGCGCACTGGACAACTTCAGTCTCCTGTAGAAAAACAACCTACTCTGCACTTTCCTATATGTGGTCAAAAACGCTCTATGCACTTTCACTCCCTCTGTGTTGCTATGCCAGTCCAGCTTGTCATTGACATCGACACGGAGGTACTTGTTATACCATACTGTTTCTCTGATCTCTCCTAGGATGGCGATGGTGATCAGAGGGACCCTGCTCTGCCTGAACTCCACCATCAGCTCCTTTGTCTCTCTGACATTGAGGTGCAGGTGGTTCTTCTCACACCATCCAACAAAACTCTCCCCCTGTTCACCTCTTCTCTTCCTTCACCGAGCCAGCCCATTATTGCCAAATCATCAGAGGACTTCTGAAGATGCCTTGATCCATGGCTGTACCTGAAGTCTGCCAGATGGAGAGCAAATAAGAACGGTGGCAGTAATGTGCCCCCATGTTGATCGGTACCACATCGGAAATGTGGTAGACTCTAGCTGATTGGTGATCCAGATAAGAATGCTATCCATATCCAGCATCACCTGCAGCTTCTTCCCATTTTCCACCTCAAGGAAGGGTGGCTAGTATTAAATGCAGCAGAATCATCATATTGTTGCTTCGTTTATATAGGTGCGAGATGGGATCAGAAGTAGGAATCAACACTGACATGTGCCTGGTATGCAAACTTTAGTGTGCTTTTGAAGTCCTTCATGAGTTGCATGAGATCACAGAAAACCAGCTTCTGAAATATCTTTATTATTCTGTTTGTCAGTGCCACTGGTCAATAGTCATTAGGAGCAGTAAATCAGACCTTCTTGGACATGGAATAATGAGTAAGTTTTTCTGGTGTGGACCGTTTGTAGTTTAGACATGTTGCTGATCCTCTCCTCTCCCAACTTGAAAGCAGTAGCTTAAGCACTCTAGAGCTGATGTCATTAGCCCCTGCTACCTTGTCCACCCAAACCCATTCTCTCGAAGTGGAAGAGACAGAGAGACCTTGGAGAAAAGCATGTTGTTATTGAGGAGTCTTCAAGACCTTTGAGATGCAGAGCTTGTTATTTGGGAAACATCAAACTGTTTGGTAGGGACTGATTAAATCCTTACACAAGTTGATCCAATCGGTGATGCAGTGAGAGAACCCATCCATGTAGGCCACAAAATAACCATCTGTCACCTCCATGAAGTTCTGCAGAACTTCTTTTGTTTTTTGTAACTTTTACCAGAGTTTATGGTAGAGGGTGGCCACTGAACTAAGTGCTTGCTTTTAGAGATCAGATATACAGTCTAACTGACTAAGGTAAGCAAAGGCAACATAACCGCATGCATTCTTGATCCGCGCAGAGTCCAAGGTCTGGTGTTTCCTTGCTTTGCACTTTAACGTAGTGTGTGAAGTTGCTCAGTGGAATGCAGAGAAAGGGATGCTTAAAATCACCAGAGATCACAGTTAACATAGTATTGACTTGTCTTCTGTGATTCCCTCCTTGACGATTACTAGGTGTTACTCTTAGAGGGGCAGAAAAATGTGCGATACTACACTGGATAAGAATATAAAGAAGTAGAGCAAAAAAGCCTGAAAACTGTGGGGCTAATGTACAGTTTCAAGGAAATATTTTCATCACTTAAATTCTTGTCATGTTTTCCATCGTGATTTTACGGTTGTAATAGTCAGGGACAACTTCTGCCACCTTTGAGGTGGAAATGGAATACGAAAGGAGAAGAGGTGGAGCAAAAAAAATAAGTTAAAGTTGTAACAGATAGCTCCCATGGTCATCATAACATAAGCCTTTGATATTTACGGACCAGCAAAAGCTGCGGAGATGTCCAGGTTGGGATCGGGGCTTCATTTTTCTTGTTTGGGGGGACTGTTGTGGTTGTGTATTCTGATGTACCTGATGGGTGTTGTGGTACTCAGGAAAACCAACCACATCAATAGTTCTTATGACTGGCAATTTTAGAACACCTGGAACTTGAAGCCAAGTGGACAATAACACACTTGAAAGGACTCACACGAATTTGACGGCTGTCAATCATTGTACGTGCAGTGGACAAGTGATTTAGACCGGCTCGTGCAGAAAAGGACGCAGCGCTAAAAAGTAAGCCCTGAGAATCGTGTCTTCATTTGCTATGCTGTCTCTGCTTCGAAACTGAGAGGGATGTAGGAAAGGGTCTCAAAACCTCCCAGAGATGAAACCCTGCCTGGAGCATGCTGCTAAGCTTGTCATGTTCTACAAGATACTAATAATCTCAGAACACCTCAGGATTGAAAGTGGTATAAATCATGTACGTAAACACTCCATGCAGGTTTGGCTCTCTCCTCCCTGGCTAGGATCCCCCTTGGAGTTTTGTATATTCTAATTGAGGCCAATGTTACAGTCCCCCCCACCCCCAGCACAACTATTTTTTATGGCTGTCTCACAGCAGGTCTTTGAAATTACATAAGTGGCTATTTCCAGGCGCTAATTAATTCAGACTGAAGCAGACTGACCTCAGAAAAACCAGCAAGAAGAAAGGATTCACCGGTGTGAGTACATAAACAATTATGCATGAACAATCATTTGCGTGAAAGGAGAGAATGAACAGTTTCCATAGATACCAAGCAGGTGCTGTAAACTCCCGAAGTCTTTGAGGATGCTTCTGAGAAAGGCAAGTAAGGTTTCATTTCTGGAGCATGGGGTCCAGGATGCCTCCAGACGGTTAGCTAGAAAAAAACGAGCGCATTTAATCATTAGCTGTTAGTCCACACTGCCCCTCTGACCTGGCCCATGAGAAAGACAAGGCATGAAGAGTTCATGTGGTCAAAAACACTCTATGCACTTTCTTGCACGCAAATGCGCATTTAGCAGACACTTCACACGCAGTCCAATTAGACTGATAATACAGTAATTTGTCTAAAAACAAATCCCACCATCTCCATAACTGGAATGTAATTTGCTCAGACCTTTTCACACATGGTGGACACACAAAATGAAGATATTTTTCTGTGCTGGGCTGTAATGGAATGTACAGTGAAGGGCTGGTTTTCCGTTACTGCTCTTTGATGAACCTGTGAGAAAATGTGAAGCTTTCACCAAACACCGGTCACAATGAAGCCAGGAATTCATCATCAGCCGGGTCATTTCAATGCCGCACCCAACAACTGATTAACTGCTGTGGCGTCACGCGACTACGAGGTATAGTACAGACTGATTGATTTGCACAGCACTGCTAACAAAATGTCATGTTTGGGAATAATGGTAGCCTAATACTGTTAAAACAAAATAAGACTGTATTAAGAACACATATCTGGCCATTTATCTCTTTGTTTCCAGAGATTCATCATGGGGGGGGGGGGGGTAAGTCACTAAACAAATGGATATCTGATATAAGCAGCCTACAGCGCTGAATATTTCATACTTCTACATCCATCCATCCATCCATCCATCCATCTTTTAACCACTAATCCTGGACAGGATTATGGGTCAGCCTGGAGTCTATCTCAGTAGCACAGGGCACAACGTGGGAATACACATAGAAAGGCGAATTAGCCCCACTGCATACCTTTGGACTGAAAGTGTCGTTCAAGGAGGAAACGTGCACAACAGGAGAAGAACATGCAACCCCCCCTAAAAAACACATTGAGGTTGTTGGCCCTTTTACACCTCTATAGCCAACTACTTCATAGTGAATGAAAATTGTATTGAGACGTATTGTTGCTTCTTCTATTATACTCCACTAGGAGCTCTAAAGTGCTAGGGCAACATACATATTTACTTATGGGAGCCGACTGACCATAACTTTATTTACCAATTCAGTACTCTACAGTTGCTTTATCACAAGATGACTCTGT
Organism: Gymnarchus niloticus; assembly: GCA_009936485.2. NCBI lineage: Eukaryota > Metazoa > Chordata > Actinopteri > Osteoglossiformes > Gymnarchidae > Gymnarchus > Gymnarchus niloticus. The sequence goes on along the minus strand of JAACJT020000093.1, from coordinate 960,671 downwards.
TGTTTGGATTTTCAGATAAGGGCTTGCTGTTCTAGCCGGGGAATTGTGGTTATCATGGCATTCTGTCAATATGCGCTGCAGGACCTTGCAATCACCGCGGCAAATTGGGGCCGCAATTTGGCATCCCACACAAAGAAGGCAGTGGCTCCACCATACTAGGGCAACGGGATTTTCTCTGGTCGAGAAGGATGGACTCTCCCCTATTGGCTTGGCACTGCCAATGCCTGCAGCAACTCAGTTTGTTCTAGAGGTCCAAATCCCAATGATATACACACGAGCCCAGCCATATTTAGCTTTAGGTTTTGAGCAAGCAACCGTGACTGGAAAGTATGGCAGTTGGCACTGCATGTTCACATGTGCATTACATCTACTGAGTAATGTGTATTCTTTTTAAGAGGACCTTACATTTTCTGAAAGCCTTTTGCACAGTCCAGATACTGGAAGCGGGTGAGAGCGCCCACATGAGACTGCCCTGTCGTATCAGTCTACAGCAGGATCCCGCTGCCGCAAACAGTCATGCATCAAAAGTCACACTACACACTCTAAAAGCCCATAAACACTGAGACTACTGATCGGATGAGAACAATACTGCAGTTTTCACTGTCAATCTGGTCATCAAGTATTTTACACTGGCACAGATTTTGATGGAGTATTGCAAAAAAGCAAATCTTTCACATTGCCAAAACCAAGACTCTGCAACCAAGGAGCTAAAGACCACCCCAACTTACAAATGCAAATGGTGTTTCTTGTTGGAACCTTAAACCCAGCACATGCTGAAGTCTTTGACAACACCCTGGAGTCACTTATTAGAGTGAATTAATGTGCGGTACACAGTATTTGGTACTGAATAGGGATTACACTGCCTGAAACAGCTCCTCACCATCTGTGGAATCTTAATCTTACAGTCCCCGACCGGGCTTTGGGGAGCCTCTTAGAGAACAATACAGATAGTAAGATACAGCAAGGGATTAACCCACAGAGGAACTAAAATAAGACTACAAGACAGCTCTGATAATTGTGATCTAAGTAATAATTGAAAGCAGTATGTTTTCCTTTTGTCTGTATTATCATATATTTTATGATTTATGCGTCCAATATGTATTATAGGTAAAAAAATGGAAAACAATAGAAATTCTTTTCTATACGAACTCATTAATTTGTTTGGTTTTGTTCTTTAAACCGACGATTTCCCACGATACATTGTGCGCACAACAAATTGTGTCCATGTTGCAGTCAGCTACGGAGTCCAGAATAAATGTAAAATAAAACCGATGAATAATCGTGTGGATTATTTTCGGAATTTGTCTTAAGAGCCATTCAGTTGTACTGTTGTACTTATTATACTACAATATTTTGAATAGCTACCTATAAAAATAACTGCAATTAATTAGACGTTTTCACTATAACAGTTGAAAAATTACTTAACAATATGGCAAGCGCTCCCATTTTCGCGACACACCTTTAACCCGTTTAAAAAAAAGAATAAATTCAAATTCCATATTTGAAAGCCTCTTCAACATGCCTGACGGAGAGGGGCAATAATATTATACCTATTGTTATTCTGTGATGCACCAGTGGATTCGTTCTGGTGTCATACATACCACGTTCCCACGTAAGGTTGTCAATAACAACGAGCACAATATTACCAGACTCACGTACCCAAGAGGATACAACAAAAACTGAGCTTCTAGTACTTCTCTCATTTTCCCCCTTTTTGTATGTTAAAATCTGTTTCTTTTTTTTTTTTTCACTCTCCGGCATGCAAGTCAAGACTTGGCGAATCGTTTAATACGAACATTTCTATTTGGTGCCACGAGTAAAAGGTATGAAACGGAGAAGGTGATTGGCTGGGGGTTTTCCGTGTGCCTTTTTTGTGTGTGTCCCTGTGGCGTTATATTTTTCTGCACCAGCTCTCCTTCAGAGACCCGCCCCTGCTAAATCTGAAACGCCCCCTGTCGAAATTGATTGGTTTATGGCCAGAAAGTGGTCGATGCATATTCTTCAAGACTGTTCCGTCGGTGTCGTAGGATATTATTTTCCGGTTGGTTATGGGTATTACATCTACAATTATAAAACCATCAAACATTTTTTTAAAAAATGTATTAAAATATTGGAGAGCAATATTCGACCACCCATTCCTACTCCCGGGGTTTTTTCTCACTTCGAATCACAGCTAAGCAGGTCTTTCAAATGTATGTAAATGATCGATTCGGGAGGAAACGCTCAACACAAGAACATCACAGTCTGTTTATTTTTTGTTGTATTAGTGTTTCTTTGGTTTTAATATTGGTGGAAGGCGTGTACCATATTTACTTTTATTGATTGCTTAACGTTGTTATGCAAGTTGGATTTTAATGGACTTACTTTACGAGATTGATCTGGTATTTGTGTTTTTGTTTAACTGGAATCCTGTGGTGCACTGAGTATATTTGAAGAAGGAATTTTATTTGATAGATTACCGTTTTGTTGCATTTCTTTTGATCGATGTATAATAAAGATTCGGGAGGGGGGAAAAAAAAAAAGAACGTCACAGTCAACACCTTCGTATCACTTTTGTGATGGAATCAGTTCAGTTATTAATATAGTTTCTAACAAGACAATACAGACCCGTTTTTAACGTTCAGCGGAACCAGATCCTAGTTCCGTGGAAAGAAAAAACATTTTACGGAAGCCTTCAAGAGAATACTTAAGGGTATTTGTGTGACTGATTTCATTTAAAGGAAACCTTACTTCGGACCTCAAGGAATATCTTAACTTACGGTGTCCTGTGCAACCGGCCGCAGGTTTTTATGTCACGCGTCACGACTTTCAGAGCGATAAGCTGCGGGTGCACGGTGAAAGCGTCGTCTGGCCATTAACCAATCAGGTTCAGCAGGGGCGTTTCAGGCTCAACAGGGGCGTGTCTCTGGGGGAAAGCTGGTGCGGAAAAAAATATCGCGTCCCTGTGAGTAAATGGCTCCTCCTGCTAGAGAGACGGAGCTGAAAGAGCTGAGAACTGGGGGGGAGCATTAAGAAAAAAAAAAAAAAAACAAATATAACACGATTAAAAATATATATCATTTGCAGCTGCCTCGCCAGTAGTGTTGTACAGTGGGACATTAATGGACTTATCGTTTTGATCTGAATGTTACAAGTCGGTCTGTATTACAGGGAAGGGTTCGGTTTTTTCTTTTAGGTAATAAACTCCCCAAATGAACTCCGTCAGAGCAACCAACAGAAGACCCAGGCGAGTGTCGAGGCCGCGCCCGGTGCAGCCGGAAAGGAACAACCAAGAGAGAGGTAATAAATGCACAGACGACGCGAGAATGCCTTTTAGAAACCTTAGGGGCGTCCCGATTGTCTGCCTGGGGAGTGCCACCGGTGGCGGCGCTCACTTCAAGGCGTACGTCGATCGGCTCTCATGATCGGTTTTTGTATCCCAGGAAACGCCGCGGCTTCCCCTCAACTAGCGGAACGTACAGGCCGCGCTTTGTTCCGCCCGCTTTGCCCCCCTAATCCCCGCTGAACTGAACATTCTTTTTGGAGGAAGGATCGCTTACACGGCAGTAAAGCGTCTCCCTCATAAACACACGTGTTATTTAAACAAATCGACAGATCTGGCGGCAAAGCGAGTGGCGATTATCAGCCAGCCAGCTCCGCGGTAAGGGTTAAGCAGCGTAGCAGGCTGGCTCTTCAGCTAGGCTACGTTGTGTTTTTTTTTTTTTTTTTCGCTCACCAGGCTGCCATTTTCAGGCTAGGAGCTAATGACTGTGGGGTAGCTGGCCAACAAGCTAACGTTTCGGATGCCTGTGAGACTTCCACGGGCGATCGTAGACGTATTTTAAATGACACCTTCGTGGGAATATCGACAGATCCACGATAGACGAGTTTGCGATTGCCCCGATCGGGCAGATGTCGCCCTTAAAACAGAGTACCTTTCTTACCCTAGCCAGCTCGCCTGGCTACGCAGTTACGCCTCCATCTGCATTAGGCGTGGAGAAAGCTGTGTTTAACAGAAAAGGATGGGGGGTAAACATGAGCCATCGGCCGCTTTAAATACCCGGTGACCCGTGGACGTGTCGTGCCCTGTCTGTGGTAGAAGTGGCTTTATGTTAATAAGGCACTTAGGATCGCTTTGATGAGATGATGTAGCGCCAGGCCATCGACATCTGTGATGGTCAATCAGACGTACACACCTTTGTCCCTAAAGGCAGCGCGGAAAGTGTGAGGTCCCGGGTGGGACAGCCAGAGTAGCCTAGCAGAGTGTGTGTTTTTAAAGCCAAGCTATTCTAATCTCTCGTATTATGTCGGGCCAAGGTGATCAGCCTGTTGACAGGATTATTTATTCCGTCCCTCTTAAAGCTAAACACAAAGGCCTTTAGAGGTAGTCAGTAACTAGCAGCTTCCCCCCATGCTTGATACCGGGTTACAGGTGTCCTGCCTAGTCAGTGTAAGCTGGTAATCAGCTGGGAGTGGGGTATTATTAATAAGGAGGCATCTGGGTTGATTGGAGTCATAAATCACTGATTGGTATTTAAACACGTAAAAGGAAAGTGTCTTTGAAGTGCACGGTTACAATATAGACAGCCCCAATTGAAAGAAAATGAGTTGAATCTGTACTATTTAATTAAACAAGATCATTTAATTTTTCTTAAGAAGTGGATACCTTACTGTGTCTCTAGCTAGTTGCGTGATGCTCAAAAGTTAGAGGGGGTCTTGGCATTTGAGCAGTTAATGTACATGTTTCCATTACGGAAGTGTGACAGTATTTTACATCGCAGCCAAGCAAGATGGGGTATTTTTGCTAAAGTTAGGTTTAGATCAGAACCTTATCTGCAGGAATGTGCTTGTTGCACTAGTGTTCCTGGTGCAGTAATGTGTGGTGAGCTGTCAGATTAAAGCAGCTGCAGACCTGCTTATAGAAAGTATTAAACCTTCTAACTGATACTTTTGAGTCTTTGGCAGGCCCTTGATAGCTTCAGTTGTCAAAGCTCGCGTGCGAATGGAACAGCGGTGGTTAGTTATTTATTGTAAGTGCAGTGAGCTTGCTTTGAATACTGTCAGATTCTATAGGTTGTCAGTCAGCTCTAGGAAGCATCAAGCCACCCCCATCAGCAGCTGAATTGTTAGTGTCGCATGGACGATTATGTACATGTTCAGAAAAACGTAGGTGAGTCTGTAAACAAGCACTAGCATTACATTCCTCAGTGTACATTCTTAAGGTGTTCTGCTTGAACAAATGTTGTGGATAATAGTGTCTCCATGGAAGCTGAGATGTATCCGCGTTTACTTAATTTTGCTTGTGTTCATATGGGAATGGCAGAGAGAGGAGAGCTTCGCTCCCGTTTGGACCTTTTGTCTCACTGACTGGATGGTGTGTTATTGATCTGTTTATTGACAGTGGAGGCCCTGCTTTGGCTCGTGGCGCGGTGACACTTGGCTGCCTCCCAGAGAACATTCGTGTCTCCCAATCCCGAGACGATGAATACAATATGGAAATGAATATAAATGAAATAAAACAATCTTACGATAAAGCTTTAAAATATGGGGTTTGAGATGTGTGTCCATGTCTGGCTTTCCCGGTGGCCTGACTGTCATTTTACCAAAGAGCACTAGTTACAGTTTTCTGTACTGCTGGTTAGTGTGGTTGTATATGAATGAGGATCTAATAAACATTTAGGCCTACATTGCAACATGGACAGTGAGGCACATCAGCAAAGAGGAATTAGAATGGGAACACGTGACAGTTGTGGATATCCTAAAAGAGCCTTTTGGGTACCCCGCTTGTGCTTAATATGGATCGCTTTAAAGTCAGGAGGAGTTTAAATTGGGGCCAATAAGGTGCCCCCCTCTGTCTGTAGGGGCAATGACACAACTTTTCATCGGGCATGGTGTGAGAAGTTTCACAGAAGGTATCCTCTGTTCATGTGACTGCAATTCTGGAAGCCTGTTATACTGAGGCTGCTTGCAAGCTTCTCTCAGCTTATGATACTACCAAAAAATCCCTGGAAGCAGCCATTGATTAGACTGGCACACACCGGGATTCTCAGTATCATCTTGATCAGGCACTGTTTTGTAGACTTGTCCGGGTTGTCCTCCATTTCTGGAGATGATAATTTAAGAATGTTTGACATACAGCGGGTTTACTAAGGTAGATTTGGGTGTTTCCTGCGGTTTGCATAAGCACATTGTAGCACCTTAAGTTATTCATGCTGCCTGTAACAGTATGGTGGGTGGGGCTTCCTCCTGCACCTTACATACAAGGCTGTCAGCTATACTGTATTGATATTGCTGGGCTAATAGTGTAATTGGAATAAGTAGCCCTAAGTTTTCATTTGAAGTGAAAATGATAACTATGGACCTCTGCTTGTAAAGAGGCTGTTCCAGCACCTGTCTATACCCACAGCCTACCTCACGGTTCTGGTTTGGGAGGAAGGGGTCAGTGCCTGTTCAACGGAGCTTTCCATCATCCAGCATGGGGGATGGCAAGTGGTCTGCCTTCTGCACGAGCACTGTGTCATAATTTGAAAGAAAAGACAAGATCAGCGAGAAGATGAGCGAACAGACGCCGTGCTAATCGACTCAAGCATTGCGTTAATGGAGCTGTCAAAAGCAAAGCATGTACACAGAACTGTGGTGCCCTCATGTTCCTGGTCAGAATGTAATCAGACTGTCAATGCCATTGATCACTCTCTAAATTGATTGGGTTAGAGTGTGCTAGACTGACCAATCCAGATTAAACTTCTACACTCCACACATGGGGGAGGAAAGAGGGGAAAAAAAAACAACCAAGTATGTCTAAGCAGTATCATTTGGATTTACAGGCTGTCCGTAATTGACACATTTGGATTATATTGTAAATAAGACACAGGCTCATGCCCAGAACGTAGTGTCAGATCTTTAGGGCCCTGCTGTTGTACCCCTCAGCGAGGCACAAAGTTCAGCAAAATGTCTAGCAATATGGAGATATGTGTATGGATACCAAAATGTAAACTATCCACCCTTCTGTCTGGAAATAACTAGGCTTATATGGAGTAGAGTCTGGGCTTCCTAGCGAAGGTGAGGCCTGTTCGTATGGAGTAGAGAGGCCGGGCTTCCTAGCGAAGGTGAGGCCTGTTCATTCAGCTTGTGGTTTTTCTGCTTCTTCTTCACCAGACTCATGATGTGGTGACTCATTTGTTCAAGTTTGCCTGTTTTACAATTTCAAAGTGCTGTTGTGCATATCTACTCTTTCATCTAGCAGTGTTAAAACCAATGGTGTGGGGTGTAAATGGCCTTTGTGAGGATGTCTGCTTGATACTGCATTGTGATGAAATGATTCTTTATTTTGTCACTGTACAATACGGTTGCAAGGGAATTCTTTAGCCCTTGTGTCGTGTTTTGACTTCTCCAAAGCTCCTAATTGTCAGCAAGCCTCTGCGAGACTTTGGCTCAGTGCTCAAAGGCATGTCTTCTTTTGGGTCTGCTCGCTTGCTTAGAATCGGACGCACACCCTTGCTGGGATGGCTCCATCTGATGGAGGAACGACTCAAGCGTGTAGGTTACACGTGTGTTTTGCTCTGTGCCACTGAGACAGTCAGCTGTCATGTGCTTCCAAGTGCGATTTCGGAAACTGTGCGCTCAGACTTTCCGAATCAGTGCTGTGAGTGATTTACGTGGACCCCCTTTAGGGGAAATGCAGGGAAACCCATGGGATCCCAGGAACTAGGAAATGTGGCAAGCCGTGGCTGCCAGCGGCAGGTAAATGTTCTTGCTGTGATCCAGCTAAAGCGGTGCTGTGACCCGCAGCTGCTTGAGCTGCTCCAGAGCTCCGTGCAAACGAGCAGCCAGCTTGCATGTTGTTTCCTGAAGCTGATTTGCATGGAAATTAGGCTTGTTTTCTCCGCCGTCTAACTGTCAGCACACACGTCTGCGCAGGGGGATGCACGGCGTGCCCGGCACGTGTGTTGTGGGCGTAGGTGATTTGGGAGTTTAATAGAGCAGTCATGTTGCTCTAAATGGTCTGTGTGCAAGCTGAGATCTGACGAGACTTGGATCGATCGATCGATCGATCAGTTTGTTCCGACGTGGGCTGCTTGCTGGCTCCAGCAGCTGGAATGGCATAATGTTTGAGCTCTAACCACGGTTAGCGTGAAGCGCCAGGCCTGTTTGATTCGGTTCCGGTTTCTATTGGGGGTCTCCATGCTTGCCCTCTGACCCCAGAGCCTCACAGGTGACATGACGGTAATATTCCGTAATATAATGGTATCACTCTTGCTTATCTCTTGCTCCCCCTTATTTGTATGCATATGTGCGTCGCCTGTTGCCTTCGTTTCTCTCACATATTCCCCTCAGCTTCAGATCGTCCTGTCATTTTTCACTTCGCGCTGACACTGGAGCATTATGCCTGCCTGCTCTCTAGAAGCAGACAGTGGTTCGGCTGAAATAAATGTTCATTTTGAGACACTGACAGCTCCGCCATTTGGTGGGCGATAAGGGGGCGGGAGGCTCCCTTTGCCATGTAAGCAGCCAGGCTGGGTCCTGTCTCCATGACGCAGGCTTTGGGAGCCCTAGTTCCCTGACGTACGGGGACTTGTTAGGTGTCCGCTGGAATCTGAACGACATGCTATACATTTTCCTGCTCACGAGAAGCCAAGCGGTCTGAGCTGTGAAAGGAAGCACTCGGTCCACTGGCAATGAAACATTTGTTTCCCTGAGGCTCCATTACCGTCTTGTTCTGGGTCAGCCGTGATCGAATGAAACCAACAGTGCCATAAGTAACGAGTTTATTGAGATGAATCTGGTCTTCGTTTTCGGATTATAGTGGATTTTGCAGCTCGTGTTGGGGTACCTTTTTGGAGTATGCACAGTTCTCGATGGTCCCATTTGCTGTAAACTTCTGGAGGTTTTAAAAGAAGCCTGTTAGATGGTGTCACCTAAAATAAGGCCTACTACTTTGTGTATGCTGCAGTGACTGACTTTGTGTTTGGGAGGCCAGCAGTCCCCTTCCCTGCATTCGTCGCTCTGTTAGCTCCACAAGATGTATGGTCGATGATCTTAAAACGTCTTAAAAGTGCTGTCGTTCTCTTCGGTACTTGTTTCCATATTCCCTCTGAGCTGGCGAAGTTTAGGCTGAGGTCCTGGTGGCTAACGGGGAAGCCTTTGAGTTTAAACAACCTTGCTGAATGGCCTGGAGCACCTGCTCCATAAGTAGATCCATGTCCTCTATCCTACTGGGCCAAAATTACAAGTGACAATTGGCAGACGTCACATTAAACAAAAACGTCACTGTCGGTTGTTGTGGCAAAGATGACTGCTGAGTCCCACCCACGCCTGTGGAGGCTTTCCTGAATAAAGCTGCATAGCAGGCTCAGGCCATGCTGTAAGCAGCCGTGTTGATCAATTCTTGATTGGTTAGTTCAGGGTACTTCCACCCACCATGGATTTTGAAGCTTCATTTGTCCCATCACTAATTATTGGGCTTCATGTGTATTTATCACTCCATAAAGCGCCATGTGGGAGTTTGCTTTATGAAAGCGTGCCATACGTGAGATGGCAGAAAAGAGGAGACGGTAATTGCTGTTAGGTGCAGGCAGGTTTTACACGCAGGCACCTACAGCAGGACGCAATGGCTTCGCAGCAGTTGGCCAGGTATCCCCGGTGTTTGTGATGGTTACAGGCCCAGTAGCCTGGGAGAAGCTTCTGGCTACCAGAGCAACAGGCAGCGTTGGTGAGGCTCAGTCGTTGCAGAGACACGGTGTGGGTGCAGTTCGACCACCATGAACTCCCGCAGGCTGCGAGGTAAATGCACGGCGCACGGTCCTGTCCAGTTTCGTGTCTGTTGCCCAGCCGGGGCAGCTTGCTGAAAGGCGCGTTACCTAAACTCAAGCCACTTTGGCATTGATTCCATCCTCTTGGGTGGACCAGGTCTTTGCTCGATTCCATAGCTGAACACAGAAATGTCTTTTGTTCCTCTCTTTCAGCAGGGTATTGTTGTAATGAAATAAAATGTTACATTAATATTTTTGACCTGTTTTTCTTCATCGTACCTAGCTAACCTTTTAGCATTACATAATTATTATATAACAAGGAGCATCACTATTTTGTCTTAAGGAAATTTTGAAATGTCTCATGATGCCGGCCTCTAATTATCATACCTATCAGAATACGCCAAAGCCGGACACTACTGCTAATGAGCCTTTTAATGACCTTTTAAAGGCCTTGTAAAAATAGCCCCTGAAAAAGACAGCTAAGATGTTAGAGCAGCTGAAGGACTGTGCTTAACTGTGCGTCTTACTGTGCTTTAACCCTCAGTGCGTACTTGGTCAGGCTATGCCAAGGGTGAAAGCCTACAGTTAAATACAACATACTTTGCTCCTGTTGCCTTGAGTACAATACTGAAGAAAAGAGGAAGACAAAGGTCCATTTTTTGAGCTTTGGGTAAAAGCAATACCGGAGAGAAATGCAAAAAAAGAAATGTGTGTGTGTGTGTGTGTGTGTGTGTATATCAGCTTATTGTAATTTTACAGTAAGGTTTTACTACTGGCATTGTGGCTAGCTAGCTCTCAGTATAGAGAAACTGCTCAGTATTAGTCATCAAGGCACAAGCCAGCAAACTGAAATCTCACTTTAATTTCTTTCTGTTTAAGAAGCACATATGTCAATAATGAACACAATGCTTTATTTTTAAAGCACTGTTCTGCACAAGTTATCAGCACAACAAATGGTTTTGGGTAAAATGGCATATAATTAATATGAAACTGAGATTTCACCGTCAGTGTGACGGAAGACAAAACTGAAAGATGCCAGCAGCAATGGGTGGGAAAACTGTCCCAGCTGAATCAAGCTATATATTATTGTATGTATTGCTAGGCTCCAATACGCGTTTCTACAGCGGCAGGCCTGAAATCTTTGCTGCTGTTCCTAGGCTTCTGGTTAAAGAGCTTAAGAAGTAAGAGCAGAGACAGATAAGGGAGTGCAGAATGGCAGTGCACCGTGTTACTGGCTCGCCGTCCCCGACCTGCTGGGGGTATCTCACAGGGCCGTGAACGCAAGCGGCCAGTATTGACCATGTGCCGTACGATGCGGTACCTCAGCAGTGCTGCTTGTCGGTATTGTCAGAGGCTTTCCTGGACACTTGAAGCCTTGACCTGTTGTTGATTATATATATATATATATATTTCTTCTTTTCATTCATATAACACAACCTGATGGTTGTCTTGCTCTCGGCAAACCTTAAAAAAAACCCAGGGAATCTGAACAGTGATTTGTCTGTGCTTGCAAAGCCTGTGGGTTAGATGGACAAATGGTGGTAGCTAATATAAATATATAATTTACCCAAATGACATGGAGCACTCATCGATTGGGTTATAAGACTTAATGATGCTAATTGCTGCACTCACAGCGCCTGAAGTAGAGCTTTACAAAGACATGGTGTCACTGCTGATCCCCCTTGTCTGTGAACAGCACCGGGTGAGTACGTGAGAATGGCAGGCTCCAGCAGAATCAGCGCTACATCCCGCTCTCACATGGATGTTGAGTGTGACTCGGAGTAGGGGATACACAAGCGGGTTTGGCGGTCAGCAGGATATTAAACGCGAACCTTAGTGATCCGAGGCTTCTGGTTAGGGTGAGACTGTTGTTGTTTAGCGCATGTTTTTGTCTGAGAACAACTTGCATAATTTATCATTTTCACGGCTGAGTGGTCTTATTACTTAGAGTGATTAACTTAAGTGCACAGCAACACCTTCCCTCCAAAGACTTAGTGGCAACCTTTCGGACTCAAGCGTTATGCTTCCATTTGAATATCTAGCTCATATTTATTTATATATACATTACATAAAATATTTAAATGGCACCATCTATCACTCTCTTATTTAAACCTGTTTTTTTTTTTGTTTTTTTTCTCTTCTCTGGTCATCAAGAGCCACTGTAGCTGTCATTTAATGTTGATGTGCTTTGGACCTGCAAAGGGTGCTGGGATTGAGGTTTTCTGTACTTGCAGATGTAGCCTGTGGGACTTCCCTTCGTTTCTATTTTTTGAGGCTTGGCCTGCCATTCTGCGGCAGACATAAAACCCCATCACCTTCAGAATCTGTTACAGATGCACTGAATTTTCTTCTGCATGCACTTCGGGATCTAATTATGCAACTGGCCATGGCTCTTATCCAACCAGCCGCTTTACACTTTGCTTCAACTCCAAATTGCTTGCTTTCCCAGAGTTCTGCTCTTGTTAAAATTTTTCAAAATGTTAAAATATTAAAGAATTGCAAATGTTTCCCCCTCCTCACAGCGGTGATTCCCCCCGCCACACACCAAACACAATAGTGTTACCACAGGATTGAGAAACATGGCATTCTGGCCAAATTGCTCTGTTATAGATGAGCTTGTTCTGTGGAATGCCTGCTTGGCACGTGATATACAGATCTTTGTCATTTGATAGATTATCCCGTTCTTTACCCATCTAATGTGCACTGACCTTCCCCGCTACGGCTCTTTACGCCAGTGAGGATGAGATAATTAGAACATCTAACAGCTCTCCGTACCGCCGCACTTGCCCGACGTTATTAGGCCCAGATGTGTTACAGCTGTGGAGGCAGCTTTAAGTGTGCTCAGTGTCTTGAGCTCCCCCCAAAACCCCGAAATTATCCCCGATACGCTTCTGCTTTTCTTTCTTTTCTTTCTGCGTAATACCATGTGTTTATGCTCTTGAGGAATTTGGGTACAAACAAAGCCAAAACAATAAAAGTCAGATGGAGAAATGTGCTACACATAAGCCCGGATAACGACAGCAGTGAATATCATAGAGAGGAGTGTCAGAAAGATTTAAATTGGCCTCCTCCAGCAAGCCTGATGTCGAGGGAAATCGCCAGAACATCGCAAACGTTTACGTTGGATCCATGGAGCGTGTCATTTTGGGCAAAAGTGCGAAACATATTGAATGCGTGATGTGTCTAACGCTTGTCGAAGGCCACACTGCAATGCGTAAAACTGAATTATAAACTGTTGCCTGACTGAACTGGGGCGTAATCGGTTTCATGAAATGTCCCACCTATCTGTGACTAAATGATGAAGACGTGGTGCTGAATGGCATCTGTCTGCTCTGAGCCATTGTTCCTCGGGCCCATTGCATCACACAGGCATTCTCATTATGCCCTTTGTGTCAACAAGGTGTGTTCCCTCAAACCATAGGTGGTCTGGCCTCCGGTTCGCCACGTTTGGCCGTGTGGGCGGCCTGTCGGTTTTCAGGGCGGGAGCTGGTGCATTGGCAAAAGTCCGTTATGCAGGGAGAGGTGGTGGCGGGGTGGTCATGAGGCCAGAACGGCAGCAGGTCGTGGCGGGCCACTCGCCAGCTTCCTTGGCTCTGCGTAAGGCCAGGCTACACGCTCGCCTTTGATCGAGGCACTGTCTGCTCGCTTTCCTATTCGGGCTCGGCCTTCCAGTTTGATGTCTGCAATTTTTCTGTGTGCCCTCTTGAAAGGGAGCACGTTCACATCTGAACCCCAAAGGCACAGCAGTGCAGATCAGCATTGGTAAAATGTACGGTTTCTCCTACTCTCCACAGAAAAATGCACAATGTTTAGGCCAGTGGCATATAAGCATCTACGTTTTGTCCATTAAGAGGATATGGATTTTAAAATGGCCCGAATGGTGCTGTAAAGACGAATCAGTAAATCCGTTGGTTGTCTGCACCGTTGTGTTTGCTCCGCAATACGTATTCATGTCAGTGCCTGTCAGTAATCCAGGGGCACATGGATGAAGACCTGTAATACATCTGGATGCTCCCAGTCGCTTTTGGTTCATCGCAGGAGTTGACAATGGTCAGGTGACTCTCACCTTGGTGTGACTGATGGTGTCCACTGGCGAGATACAAGCAGGGAACAGAGCATGAAGGTCTGTGAGCTTGGGACACAGCGCATGCTGCTGAGCATTATTCTTGACTTCCCCTGGTCCAGGAAATAAAAAGCCCCAGATTAAATGGGCAACGGATATTTCAGACCATAGAATTGTGAGAGATTGTAGTTGCCCTGGGTAAAGTTGTCTGTAAAGCAAACAAGTTATACGGAGGAGTCTGCTTAATATCAGACTGGCTGTTTTGCCAAACGTGAACTGGTAGAAAGAGTGCCGTGAAAAGCACCTTGAGACATGGAAGTGGAAAGGCTGTGTAATACCATTGTGAATATCTCGCAACAATGTTGCGTTTCGTTTCAGATCTACAATGTGGGATAGCTTGGCTTTAGAGATGGTCTGCTAAGTGTAGAAACACTGACTTGTTGCCATCTCATGCGCTGCAGTAGGAAAAGGCCACAGTGATTGAGCTAGCAGTATCTTCTGGCTAGCTTACGCCTTAAAATTTTTATAAGCTGCCTGGCTATTCTACTGCATAAATACGGGGGGGGGGGGGGGGGGGAATGGAGTGGGGACAATATACCAGTGGGGTGTGCAAGATTTGAACACATAATGTGTTTTTTTTTTTTTTTTTTTTTGTGTAACAATCTTTTGTGAGTGTAA
>JAACJT020000093.1:929117-939404 GCA_009936485.2 Gymnarchus niloticus | reverse complement strand
GGGGGGGGGGGGGGGGGGTGGGGGGGGTGGGGGGGGGGGGGGGGGGGGTTGGGGGGGGGGGGTGGGGGGGTGGGGGCGGGGGGGCGGGGGGGGCGCCAGATGTGACAGAACCCGGTACAGATTTTCTGAAGGATGTGACTTCGTTGCCAGGACCATTCCTAGTATTCTAATAATGTGCATAGTTAGCATACTTAAAACCATGATATTTCTGTTGTGATGCAGCTTCATTACTAGACATGTTTAAACGTTTTGATTCCTGTGGGTTGAATTTGTGTATCTTTAGTATGCATACTAAATCTTAGTACTTTGTTCCTTGAGTAAAATGTCAGCTCAAGCTTCAATGGATCCTGTCCATTTAACAAATCAGGGGCAATGCCATCTTCAACGGCAACCAAGGCGGGGTGTATATATTTGGCGACGGACGGGGTCTCATCGAAAGCAACGATATATACGGCAACGCACTGGCAGGCATCCAGATCCGGACCAACAGCTGTCCTATTGTCCGCCACAACAAGATCCATGATGGACAGCACGGGGGCATCTATGTGGTAAGCAAGCCAGACTCTCTCTCTCTCTCTCTCTCTCTCCCACACACGGAAATATTCCAGAAACTGGCTTTTAATATAGAAATTAATCTCAATTCCACATATGCTTGGGGCCAGACTATTGACTAGTGCGTAGAAGAACAAACCAAAACCGGAAGCTTCCCTTCCTAGTCTACATGTCAGCCAGGATAAAATGAGTGCGTCAATCAGTGGTCTGCACTGCATGCTGACTGCTGTCCTCACCTCACCCAGCATGAAAAGGGCCAGGGGGTGATAGAGGAAAACGAGGTGTACAGCAACACCCTGGCGGGGGTATGGGTGACGACGGGAAGCACGCCTGTGCTGAGAAGGAATCGGATCCACAGTGGCAAGCAGGTATGCAGACCAACACCCATTTTCAACCTGCCTAGCTGAAACAACTATCACCCACCTTGTTAATGTCTTTGTCATACAATACCTCTGCTGAGCATTATTACAAATATATTCCCTCTAATACTTTGAAAATGTAGATAGTATATTAAGTTTATTATTATAACAGTAATTGTATCATGGATTCCCCGTGAGGAGAGTAGCCGAATCTTCTTTTGATTTAAACAGGTGGGGGTGTATTTCTATGACAACGGGCATGGAGTTTTGGAGGATAATGATATCTATAACCACATGTACTCTGGAGTCCAGATCAGGTGAGTCTGCTGTCCATTCAGACTCAGAACCAGCAATAACACCAAGCGTCGTACTGTCAGACACAGTGTTGGCATGGTGCTTAGTTAACGTTAGGAAAGTCCATCCGTTCGACTGCACATGCCATGACTGAAGACAGTGCACATGAACACTTTCCAAGACCTGCAACGACTTAAGATCAACATCATGTGTTGTAACGGCCACATGCCAAGTAAGGAATGTCTGCTCTATGCAGCTGTGTATATATGGAACAGCAGACTAAGGGAGAAACTTAAATAACGTCGCATCGTATATTCTTAATTTGCTATTTCCTGCATGTCCATTTTCCTGTTGTGCCCCTATGGAACTACCTCTCTGCTTGCCAGGATGTACTACAGCACTTCAACTGCAGTTTATGGATTTTGTATTTCATACAGGACTGGTAGCAACCCTAAGATCAGAAGGAACAAGATATGGGGAGGTCAGAATGGAGGCATCTTAGTGTACAACTCTGGTAAGCAGCCAGAGTTTTGCATGGTTTCCTTCTGCTAAACCTAGGCAGCGTCTCATTTCCTGTAGCCTGATTGCATAGCTGAAGGCTGCCTTGGAACAAAGAAGGTTCTATTGTTGTTTAGTGGTTTAACCCATGGGATGTGAGCCCCGTTGTCCTGTATTGTACCCCACACTGCCCCCTTGTGTTAATGTTTCTAATTGACTCAGTGTCTCAAAAGCTGCCCTGTGGCCTAAAATATAGGATCTGTCTAATCTGTATGCTGCTCTGCTCTGGCAGGCTTGGGCTTCATCGAAGACAATGAGATCTTTGATAACGCCATGGCAGGAGTATGGATAAAGACGGACAGCAACCCCACACTCCGCAGGAACAAAATCCATGATGGCAGAGATGGTGGGATCTGTATTTTTAATGGAGGGCGAGGTACATACAGGCTTGGCTTTTAGGAAAAATGCTTCTGTAGATAGCATGTAAACATGCCCTGTGTATGTAATAAGATTTGGTCTCATAGCAGAGTATTGCATGAACGCATCAGTTTTAACGGAACTGCGGTATCTCAACCAACAAAATGGATACAGATTAATGCAGGCTAAAAGCAATTTGAGAAATGTTGCCAGCTCCTTCAACAAACTGCCAAGGAGCACCCACCCCTTCTGTCCAAAACACCCCTGCACTGTTTACCCATTTTGCTGTCGGAGGAATGTGAAATTCTATATTTGAACAGCTTATTTGAATTTCCAAACCTCTAACCTCTTTTTCAAATACTGACATACAATATGACATTAAGTATATTCTAACAGCAAGCATACTGTTGGTAGACCAAAAGCAAAGGTTTCAATTTTTGATTACGTCGGCTTGGGAGAGCTGGTAAAGGCAGAATGATTCTTAAAACTAATTGCTTACCAGGGCGCCATCTGCTGGAGCTGAACAGTGATAACCCTGCTCTGTTTATCTGTAGGGCTGTTGGAGGAGAATGACATCTTCAGGAATGCTCAGGCGGGCGTTCTCATTAGCACCAACAGCCACCCTGTCCTGCGCAAGAACCGGATATTTGATGGCTTTGCCGCAGGTGAGTAGAGATGAAGACACTGGAGGGGAGGGAGAGACTGTTACTAATGCAAGGCGTCCCTTCAGGGAGGTTACACATACGATATGAAATAACGTTATTTTATTTTCGCTGGCTCAGGAATTGAAATAACAAATCATGCCACAGCGACCCTAGAAGGCAATCAGATTTTCAACAACCGCTTCGGAGGGTTGTTTCTTGCATCTGGTGTCAATGTCACCATGAAAGGTAAGGAGGTAGATGTGCGGAGGCTCTGGGCCTGCTGGAGGAAGCTTGTAATGCATTTTTGTGCATAAGAGGAGGTAAATTACAATCTCTCTGCACAGATAACAAAATACTGAACAATCAAGATGCTATTGAAAAAGCTGTGAGCCGAGGTCAATGCCTGTACAAGATTTCCAGTTACACCAGCTACCCAATGCACGATTTCTACAGGTAACAGTCATCTCACGTGTCCTTGCGCCCACCCGTTTTCTGAAATTGTGGCTCTGACCTCCGATCGCCTTCTGCAGGTGTCACACCTGTAACACGACAGACCGAAATGCCATCTGTGTGAACTGCATTAAGAAGTGCCACCAGGGACACGACGTCGAGTTCATACGGCATGACAGGTCAGTACTGGGAGGGTTCAAGTGGGGGCAAGACGATGCTTTGTTGTTACATTCCTATTTCATGTTATACGTCTAACGCGCTGCCCCATTTCCTTAGGTTTTTCTGTGACTGCGGCGCCGGGACATTATCGAACCCTTGCACTTTGGCAGGAGAGCCGACTCATGATACGGACACTCTGTATGACTCTGCTCCCCCTATAGAGTCCAACACGCTTCAGCATAACTGAGCCTCTAGCTCCTTGAAACCAGAGACTCCACAAGTAATCGAAACGTGGAGGAAACACAAACTAGAAAACAAAGTCTAGGCTTAAAATTTAAAAAAGCAAAGGACAAGCAAGAAAAAAAAAAAAAAAAAAACTTGGACTAGTCAAGTTGCTCCTGATCAGAATGGAGACCCTTTTATCTATTTAAAAAAAAAAAAAAAAAAAAAAAAAAAAACACACTGCTCAGCTGTTGGTGGACACGGTGCTTTCTTTTCTGTTCCTGCAACATTGGGATGAAGGGTTTGAAGGAGAAAGACAGGTTCACAGCAAAGAATAAGTACTAATACGTTGACTCAGGATTTGGAAAAGAACAAAAAAGCAGGAAGGTGGCTTTTATCAAAGGGGGGCACTGCATCTGAGAACCCCCCTGCCCCCCACCCCCCCCCCCCCTGAACACAGTGGGGGGGGGGGGGGGGTGTGTGTGACAAAATGGGAAAAGTGAAACTGCAGCTTTGTACAGAAGCAAGTGGAGCCATAGTTCCCCATGAGGAGTGTTCCTGAACCAGAAGGGGAGAGGCAGCCAGACTGCTGTGCTGCCCTGGTGTATGTATGCTAAAATGTGACCTAGCACTTCTGCTTTTTAAAAAAGAAAAAGGAAAAAAAAATTTTAATGCTTTCTCATGTAGTTTTGTATTTCTAAGCAAATCTTACTGTACTTGAATGTCTCTTATAAATTTTTTTTTTTTTTGAGTAGCACACCCTTAGACTTGCTGTAATTGTACTCGTGTCCCAGTATCTAAGTTCTTTCTGTGAAAGAGAATAACAAAGTTTGGATGATGGCAAAAAAAAAAAAAAAACAAAAAAAAACACTAATTTCTTCCGGCAATGTTACTGATTTTAACTGTCGAAAAGAAAATAAAAAGATGGTTAACTGTTTTCATGAGACTGGTTTTGACTAAACATTCTTTTTGCAATGTACAAGCTTCCCTCAGCTGCAAGTTGGTTTGGTCCCAGAACCGCTTTGGATGGAACGCAAAAGCCAGATCAGTCTTATGAAAACGTTCACATTTGAAGCGGTGTTTCAAATCGGGGGGGGGGGGGGCACAGGGTTTTCCACATATGTAAATACATTGCTAGAGATTATATAAAATGAGCTTCTTGCTATATTGAAGCTGAGACAAGTATCTATACAGCTGTACACAGTTTCATAGCTTTTTTCATTCATGTGTATTGGTGATTGTGGGTTCTCATACAGCCTGGATTGTATGCATGTACCATAACATCTAGACTTAATATATTGTGGAGTATTCAATAACCATTATGTAGATGCTAGTATGAATTAAAAAGGTTTAATTTCCTAGAAAGCAAAAGGAAACTGGTCATTTTTAAAAATAAACTTTATTAGATCATGCCAGTAGTGAATATTTCTGTGGGGTTGGGGTGGTGGGCAATGAAGCGACTGCAATTAGACACGAACCCGTGCACTCCTAGTGGTCGCTGATCATCTGCAGCAAAGAGGAGAAACGTTCAAGACTGGCTTTCGGGTCTTCGCCAAACAGCCAGAGCGCCCTGGGGGGAAAACGAAAAAAAAAAAAAAAAAATGGGGATGGAAAAACTGACATGAGTGGGAATCGTGCTCATTAAATACAACTGGTATCACTGGTCCCCAGTTGATCAGACTGTCACTGGCATTCAGGGGGAATTCAAGAAACGCATGCACTTGTCTACTTTTTTTTTTTTGTCGGCCTTACATTATACTTTGTTGACATGACAGCATATAAAAGAGTTTGTCCTCCTCCCTCCACATTTATGAAAACAACCACACAGTTTAAAGAGGTATCCCAGCCCGTACTTGAAAATGCGGAGGGACGCTGTGCTTTTCTCTAACTCCCGGGCCTTCTTGTGTCCTAGCTGGATGACTTCCTCAGGGATGCTGGCCAGCCGGGCAGCATTGAACCCATAACTTTTAGGGCATGCCCCCGGGATGAACTTGTAGAGGAAAGTGATGGTCTCCTGACTGGGGTCCTCGCATTCATTCTCTACCATGCATGCCTGACAGATAGGAAGCATGGGCTGTTAGCGCACTCCAATTGCCGTTTAGTTCAAGATTACACACAACAGTATACATGGGAATCACAGTTTATCAGGAGAGTTGTGTGTTATATGTATCTGAAGTAGTTGACTACAACAGTGAGTCACTGTGGGTAGCCCTCACCATGTGGCCTAGTCTCACAGCAGGGTTCTGGGCATGGTCCTCAACCAATGAATGGTAGTGGGTGGAGAAAAGTGTGCGACAACAGATTCGTTCGGCCAGCTCCTTCACCACTGCGCTGGCGATTGCTGTACCATCGTACGTGGCGGTGCCCCTTCCTGCCAATTGAGAAAGTGGAAGAGAATGAGTCAGTTTGTGAATTACTGCATGGCGAACAATTTATACAAGTTTAGGAATTTTTTTTAAAACAAAACAAATGGCCCCAGCTAACAAATGCACATATACATTGACACATAAGGAGTAATTTACAAACTGCTTGTAGCATGGCATTGATATTCAGACAAAAATAAATTAACATTCAAGGTACCCAGTTCATCCAGGAGCACCAAAGAATGCCTGGTCCCGTGGTGCAGGATGCTGGCTGTCTCACTCAGCTCCACAAAAAAGGTGCTTTCCCCTAGGGAAAAAAAAACAGGCTGTCAATTCCAGAAGCTCCCCTCCCCAAGATGTGGCCAGTCATTTCTCTGAGGCTCACCAGCCATTATGCGGTCAGAGGCGCCTAGTCGGGTGAAGACCCTGTCCACGGGGGTCATACGCAGGCTCTCTGCAGGCACATAGGAGCCCAACTGGGCCAAGATGACCACCAGCCCACACTGCACAGGATACATAACGAACACAAAGATAAAACAAACCTTCAGAGCTGATGATAATAACATTCCAAGAGAATCTTCCAACCACCACAAAGACTCCTCTCCATGGACAAATCCCACACCTGTCTCATTAGGGTGGACTTGCCACCCATGTTGGGCCCAGTAACAAGAAGGCAGGTTGCATTGCTCCCCTCCAGGTCATCGCCAGGGCAACCGATGAAGACATCATTGGGGATGAAGTCGTCACCAAAGAAAGTCTTTGTGACGCAGGGGTGGCGGGAGCCCCTCAGATCCAAGAAGGGCATGTCCTGTTGGTCTCCTGATGGCAGCAGAACCTCAGGCCGGCTCATGGGTCCTTCCCCACCCTGGCTGTACCGAGTCAAGCTCAGTAAGACATCTGTGTTGGAGGGGGATATTCACTCCTTTCAAAACCACCACACAAGTCTCATGTTTTAATACCTGCTCTACTGCTTCTCACAACACTAGATAACACCACAGCACCGTTGCCCAACAAGTGAAAGTGTGGCATAACAGCTGCAGGCTCAAGTCAACCGAAAGGATCCCTAAAATGAGCCCAGACTTACAATAAACCCCAATCATTAAAGGGATTAAAAACTACAGAAGGTAGGTGATAGTGAAGAATCCCAGTGGGCAAAGACACATCTCCTGCTCAGCTTGAAGAACGTTTCTTACTGTTAACCCTGAAGAGAGTAAAGAACATCTTTCACAGTAAGCTGCTCAAGCTGTATTCAGTGCAACCAGCAACTACTTGCAGCCGCATTAGCCATCTGGTGCAAGTGATCACGTGACGTCCCACCAGGTGTCAGAAGGGCTCATCTGCGCTCAATGTCAGTCTGTGCATCAGAGCTGTAAAGGAGAAATCCGCTCTGTACGCACTGGTGCTTGTTTCCCCTTACCCAGCACTGCCATGCACTCCACAGCCACCTTCCAGTCTCTGTAGTTCTTGTCAAAGTTGTAGAAGAGTTTGCGCATGCAGTCCTTGAGGGCAGCATCTCTTTGCTCCTCCCAGCTCTGCAGTTCTGAGAATAGCCGCTCGATTTCCGTTGTCCAGTACCGCTTACAGCCCTTCTTTGTGGACTTCACCTCATATTCCTCAGGGATGTTACGGTCTGGCACAGAGTCAGGCACCTCTAACTGGTACCGATTCCTCCCCGTGCCCCAGTATGTCAGGCTCTTGCAACCCAGCCGCTTCTTCTGCCGGTCTAGATACTCTTGTAGGGCCCGCTCGCAGTCCTTGATGCCGGTCAGTGCTTGGTCGTACTCTGGGTCAAAACCACTCTTGGGGTTGATGACACCAGTGTTGCGGGCCTTCTGGTGATCGAAGGCCACGTCCCAGCGATGCAGCTCTGCTGATAAGTCAGGAAAGAGGCCTTCTTCATCTCTGGCTTTCTGGATCACCACCTGGCGGAGCAGCTTGGACCGGAATGCGCCCGCCACCGGCTCCATGGTGCACACAATCTGCTGCATGGTCTTAAAGCCCTCCAGAGCTGACAGGAAGTCGGCAATCTTGCGCTTGCTGTAAGTTATCTCTTCGTACAGGACTGCTCGGCTGTCAGGGTGATCCTTGCTCTTCAGGGGAGTCCCCATGCTGTGGATCTTACTCAGTAGCCGTTCCAGGTCTGGAAGCTTCTTCAGCTGCTCCATGACCTCGCCAGCCTCAGCCGGCACACCCATCAGGTCCTCCAGGGCATCGAGTCGGTCTGTGATGGAGGAGGGGTTACAAAGCGGAGCACACAACCACTGCTTCAAGAGCCTCTTGCCAAAGGGGGTGCAGCAGGAGTCCAGGCGCTCCAGTAGGGTCCCCTCTACACCTCCCGTGGAGCCATTCCGGAGGATCTCCAGGTTGGCTAGAGTCACACCATCAAGGACCATGCGCTGTCGGGTCTGAGCAAAGAAGCTAGATGGGCTGTCTGACTGCTCCAACTCCACATCCACGGGGATGTACTCCTCAAAGTTGTCCATAGACAGTAGCTCCTGATCCACCAAGCACTTCTTCAAGTAAAAGACACATGCACCCAAAGCAGAAAGGGCCAGCTCATACCCCTCTGCTGGGGTGAGGCCTAATGAGTCACTAGCTGAGGTCATGGCCTTGAGCACTCTGGGGAGAACCTCAGCATCTTTACCATCCGTCTTGGTCTCTTTGAAATAATCCTCCTCTGAGAGTACCTTGAGGGTCTTAGAGGCATCCCAGAACTGAGCCCCAGGTGTCAGACCCTCCTGCATGGCAGAGGCCAGCGAAGACCTCAGAAGCTTGCGCGTCTCTGTTGACAGGTTTCCCTTCTCATACAGCAACTGTGCAGGGGGAAAATGCGCCACTAACGTGCGGAAGCGGGAACAGTGCCGGTCATCTCTGAATTGCCCCACATGGAATCGGCCAACTGACGTGTCAATGAAGCTAACCCCGTACATGCGCTGACAGCCCGAGGTCTCCTCCTCTGCCTTCTCCTTCACGCTCAGCAAAAACTTGCTTTGGGCCTCTGAAGGGGCGCCATCAAGTACGCTGTGCGTTTGCGTGCCCCGGGTGATGACTCGACACACCTCCCTGCGAACTACACGGTCAAATTTAGTCGGCCGTACCATAGTCTTGCAGCGGGCCTCCATCATCTCAGGCGTCTCTGTCTGCTCCACACGGGCCACCTTGTAGCCTTTCTGCACCAGGACGTCTGAGAAGCGGGCAAAGCCGATCTCGGGGAAGCCAGAGTGGGCCCACGTGCCCTTCATGAAAGTGATGCCCAGCTCATTGACCGCAGTGACGGCGTCCATATGGTAGAGCTCGTAGAACTTGCCCACCTTGTAGAAGATAACGGTGTCAAACATCTCAGACTTCAGCTGCCACCAGCGCCGCATGCCAGGGGTGCACTTGTTCAGGAAGTCCTCGGGCACATACAGGGTGGTTGAGTCATAGTCCTTATCCATCTGGCGGCGCCTCTTGGCATCTTTCCTGTTGCCGTCCTGCAGCCAGTCCAACTTCTCATGGTCCCAGACAACGCTTCCACCTCCAGCACGTCCACCCCCACCAGTGCTCTGGCTCTCAAAGGTCTCTGGAGCAGAAAAGGCTGACAGTCTCGACTTGGTGCCAGCTGTGACAGAGGATAAGGTGCCAAGGGTTTGTCGAGGGGATCCAGAGGAAGAGGGTGTGGTTTTAGTCTTAGCCGGTTTCTCTGCCAGGCGCTTGCGTTTGATGGGCTTAACAGGGCTGTCCGGTTCTGATTCGGGCTCCGGTTCGCTTTGCTCTCCTTCCTCTATCCCGCTGCTAACCTCTTCATCATCGTCACTGCTGCTGCCTGCGTGCTCTGGCTTGAATTCCTCGTCGGAGCCCTCGCTGTCCGATGCCATAATAATACGCCGACGCTTGGGTTTCTGTTCTACGTCCCCTCTGGTCCTGGAGGAGCGGCGACTAGGGTTCGCCTTCGCCACTTCCTCATCCTCCTCGCCAGTCATCTCTGCATCAGTGGGAGTCGACTTGTCCACCTTTAGGGAGAGAAATTACACAAATTAGGTATATTAGGCTAGCTAATATACCACTTACCATGATCAAATGACTTACAATGCATCTAGAGAGCTAAATTAACAATTAGCTTTACCTTATTTAACCATCTGCTTAGTTAATGTTTTTCTGACTTGTGTCTTTTGGTTTCTAATACCCACTGTGTGAATAACATGCTTATTTTTCTGAATGATGTTCTCACAACAGGGGTGTAAAGAGTACTGAAAAATCCTTCCAAAAAAATGTATCAGAATCAGAATATCTTTATTGTCATTGTAACGAGTACAACGAAATTAAGTGCAGTCCCTGTGTCAGAGAGAT
>JAACJT020000093.1:902203-921339 GCA_009936485.2 Gymnarchus niloticus | reverse complement strand
GGAGCCCCCACGACCCCCCCCAAACAAAGCCCACGGGCTTCTTCCGCACAACACCCCCACCTTTACAACACACCCCCCCCCCCCCCCCGCCAGGGACCGTGCGGGCCCCAACCCCCCCCCCCCCCCCCCCCCCCCACAACTTGTGCCTGGGTAAAAAATTTCCTCACAAATCGGTCCCAGTCCATTAGATGTGGCTCCTATGTCTCCTCCAGTCTCACACTCAGCACTGGCTCTCCATAAGGCTGCGTGCTGAGTCCACTACTCTATGCCCTGTATACCTATGACTGTACACCCATCCATTCCACAAATACCGTCATCAAATTTGCAGATGATAGCACAGTGATTAGGCTTATCTCAGGAGGAGATGTGTCAGCCTACAGAGATGAGGTCCAGAAACTGACAGAGTGTAGTTCAACAAACCACTTGGTGTTACACACCATAAAGACAAAGGAAGTCATTTTTGACTTCAAGAAGCACAGAGGTGATCATTCTCCACTTTACATCAATGAAGTCTGTGTGGAAAAGGTTCAGTCCATCAAATTCCTGGGGATACACATCTCTGAGAAGCTCTCCTGGTCTACTAACACCTCGACGTTTGCTAAGAAGGCATAGCAGCGACTTCACTTTCTGAGAGTACTCCGGAGAAACAAGCTGGATCAGAAGCTGCCTGTGGCCTTCTATCGCTCCGCCATTAAAAGCATCCTGGCGTACTGCATTACAGTGTGGTATGCCGGGTGCTCATCTGCAGACAGGAGAGCCCTCCAGAGGGTTATTAACTCTGTCCAAAAAACCATTGGCTGCTCTATGCCATCCCTGGAAGACATCGCCAGCTCCCGCTGCTTCTCTAGAGCCCAAAACATACTCAGGGACTCTGCCCATCCTGCGCACCACTTGTTTGACTTGCTGCCCTCTGGTAGGCGCTATAGGTCCTTCAAAACACACACCTCCAGATTCAAGGACAGTTTCTTCCCTTGGGCTATAAGATCACTAAACAACGACAGAAAATAAATCTGTGTGCAATATTAGTCTGTAGTGCAATATTAATCCTTTTACCTGCCTCTTATGGTTGGCTGCTTTTTTTTATATATATATATTTATATACTATTTATTTGTATGACGTGTTTTTCTTTTTATCTCTTTCATTGCACTGCACAGGAGTAGCATTCCTAGCTTCTATTCTACAAACATGACTCTGGCATATGTTCCTTTAAGGTCTATGTATCATAGGACAAAGTTCACAAGTTTACAGCATCATCCATTGAACAGGTTCACAACATCATCTACTAATATTTTTGCCCTCTATGGAAATTGTAATGAACTGAGATGAGGAGCAGTGGCAATGTTCGAATTGATGAGAATCAGACATTCAAAAGCTTCCATTATTACTAATGTGAGGGCAGCAGGTCTATAATCATTAAATTCAGCATTTTTTGTCCTTTTCGGAACAGGAACAATAATAGAAGTTTTGAATCAGACTGAAAATATCTGTGAAGACTGGAGCTTAACTTAATTGGACTTAATTTCGTTGTACTCGTTACAATGACAATAAAGATATTCTGATTCTGATTCTGAGCTTGTTGATTAGCATAGTGCTTAGAGTGGCAGGTAATACCCAGTCAGGACCAGCAGCCTTCCTGCAGTCTTGCTTTTTGAATAGTATTTGCACATCCTGATCTTTTATTACTGAGTTATTGTTAAAACTTGTGGAAGGTGATACATCTTTAGGGAGGATGGATGGAGGTGGCACTGTGGGAGCATGTGGGATAGCTGGTCATCTTGAAGGTGTGAAGTTCCTGTCTGTTGCCTGACATTGTCATGGAATGGGTGGCTTGAAGTCCTTTTCTGGTTCAAATCTGCAGTAGAATGCATTGAGTGTGTCTGGGAGAGCTCAATCAAGGTGTTTCTTGTAGTTGGTTACAGTTTTCAAAAGTTTGTGCTATCTTTGTTGGTAAACTGCTGTTCTAGTTTGACTTTGTAGTCCATCCATCCATCCATCCATCCATCCATCCATCCATCCATCCATCCATCCATCCATCCATCCATCCATCCAATTTCTATACTGCTTAATCCTATTCAGAGTCACAGGGGGGCCTGGAGCCTATTCAGGCAGGTTTCTTGCAGTTTCTGGTTGTTAGTGGTGGGAGATTTTCCATGTATAATGTGTGAACACAATATGAATATCAGTGATTTCATTCTTGTTTTTAACCAAATAGTAAAATGGCAAGCGAGAACAGCACAGAAGCAGAGGACCTTGTAGTACTCTCTGTCAGCTTAAGGGATCAGCAGATTTTACTTTGTATAATATATACAGCTTTGGCTACAAAAAGAGATTAGAGCCAATCTCTGTCCCTGCAGCTCATATGCACATCAGCAACTGATTGTCGGGAACAATTCAGACTTCTCAGGATTTAAGATTCTTTACTGTCTGGATGCTACTGACCAATGTCCAAATACCACCAGGAGGATGTGAACCTTTTTGGTGCCCCAGTCATTCTCTCTTCAGAAACACAGGTGATGGAGCCGCTGAGATCGCAGAAGGAGTCAGGAAGTATCTGAGAAAAAAGCTATTCGCAACCCCAATGTGTTGGGCCAGCATGTCATGTTTTCAAAGTATTTCTGTTCTTTTCTTTCCCAGTATGATCTTAAAATGTATCCAGCAAGCAAAAGCTTCTTCAGATTTGTAAGCAGCAAATGCCAATGAGACATCCTTGCCCTATTTTTCAATTTTTTGTGACTTGCTTTCTGAAATACCGGTGCAGTATTTCAGCAATATCTGGAGCAGTATTGTGGTGTGATATTATAAGGAGTTTACTGTTTGTTGTTAGTGTTTAAAGTGATAATCAATGCATTGTATTATTGTGAATGTGAAATAATTCTCTCAGAATTACTTCAAGTTAACTGTTTGTTTACCTGGGCTGAAAATGTGTAAGTTAAAGGCTTGTAAAGTTACTCTTTAATAAATGCAAAAATTCCCTGGCTCCCCAATGAGCTGCAAATGTAGACACACACGTACACGCAATTTGACTGATGCACAGTGGAAAACACAGGGCCAAGTGAAAATCCACTTTGACATGAGAACTGCAGACCTGTCACTTAGCATACACGGGCATGCTGTCATGAATCACATGCCAATCTGTATCCCCTGAAGGGCCGAGTCAATCTCATCAGCGAGACGATTGTTTTCCAGACATTATGCAAAATTTATTAAGCAATTCACACATTTGGGATTAAGACAGTTATACTGCCATTTTTGTCAAGCTGGGGCTGATCTTCCAAAACTTCCAGAAGACTTGACAGTCCTCTAATGCTCTTGACAAAAGTCCCTGTGATTCCTGTATTAGTCCTGTTGCCTAGCTACTAATTTTCCCTCAACTTTGAGGTTATGGGTCACCTAAAAGCCTCTTGCACAGATAAGCAGACCTGGAACCCTTCTGTGTTGGGATTCACAAGAGCTGATCTGAACATGCTGAACCTGATGAAGATGCTCACCTCTCTCTGTTACAGACTCCCTGAGTGACGCTCTCAAAGTCATCTCCGTCAGCACTGAGCTCACAGACAAGGAACTCCAGCCTCATCTGGATACCCTACTTACAGCATTGCAAGAAAAGAGTGAGTGTCCTGCAAAGAGGACAGAGGTCACATTGATTTCAATTCATTTATATAGTGCCTTTAACAAGGGCCGTTGTCACAAAGCGCTTTACATAGTCCCAGGCCCAAGGTCCCCAGAGAGTAAACCAAAGGCGACAGTGGCAAGGATAAACTCTCTCAGGAGGAAGAAACCTTGGGAGGAACCAGACTCAAGGAGGAAGCCCATCATCCTCTGGCCGGCACTGGGCAGGACTAGTTCATTAAGTTGACTAATACAATATGAACAACGATGAGGTAGAACAGTCAGAGGGACAGCAGTGAACTGAAGGAGGCAGTCCTCCAATGTGAGGTATTGTTTGTGCACACTAAATGAAATTATACTTTATTGACCAATAGCATGAGTACTTGTACACAGGCATTCTTTAGTTTTTGCCTGTCACACTTTGATCTGCCTGCCCGGCGCTGGCCAGAGGAGAACGGGCTTTCCCCTTGAGTTTGGTTCCTCCCCAGGGTTCATCCTCTCCTGACAGAGTTTTCACTTGCCATTGTCACCCATGGCTTACTCATTGGGGACTTTGGGTCCGGTACTATGTAAAGTGCTTTGTGACTATGCCCTTTGTGATAAGTGCTATATAAGTAAAATTGAACTAAATGCTTGCAGGTGCAAGTGAAGTTTTGGGTCAGAGTTCGGGGTCCACCATTTATCTGGACCAATTTCTGGTGTTGACAGTGAGATAGTCACTCTTCTGAGAACATGATCTGAGATGGTGACCATCTGGATACATGCACAAGTACCTAACCCGCAGAACCACACACCCCTACCACTGCCCAGCCATTTTGTCTCAAAAAATGCTTAGATTGGAAGTTTTGGGTCAGTTTCTATTTGGAGCTTGATGGAGAAACTTAAGAGATCACTGGGGAACCAATAAGTATGCAGCAAGCTTCTCCCAGTGTTCCTACTGGTTATTTTCCATTGCATTCATAAAAACACTCCTCTGGGAACCTTCCATGGACCCACGGCATCCTGGTCCAGAGTCAGAATTAAAATGACATGCAGAACAGATCTGATGGATTGGCATAATCTGATTTTACATCTTAAGTGTGTGCTGTGAGCGACCAAACATATTAGCCTTTCTGTCTGCGATTCAGCTGCACGTGCATAGACACACATGGCACACAAATGAGAATGTGTGTGGTGCTGTGCCTTGGCAGTCTACAACTCTGGAGCGGTACGAGCTTTTGGGTGAAGGATGTATGGGATCTTGGTGACAGCACAGCTGCATGACGTTAGCCTGTATGGTTTGATGGCGGTGACTTCAGCTTTTCCTGAAGCCTCCGTCTCAGTTTTTGTCGGGTAGCAGAGTAGAAAACTGATGTACACTGAAGGCAATGAAGACACGGTGAGCTCTTGTTTATGTTAAGATAACAAGGCTAGATAGACAACTAAATAACCACATTAATGTGGTTACAGCATGGCCGTTAGGTTTTTAATGAGATTTCATGTTAATCACAATGACCTATGAGCCTGTATATATAAACAGCTGGTCACTGACAGTAGTAACCTATCAATCTGTATATGAGAAAAGCACATTTAATTATGTTTGCCAGTTAGAAAACATGTATTTTTTTTGGAGTTTGGCCCATTGTGGCAGCTGCCCTTCTTTTGAATGTAGGGACTGCATAAAATACAGAGCATCATTAGGCCAGATGCTAAAGTGTATAAATAGCGAGAAAGCTGGGAAACCCTTAAGCACGAAATTATAAAGTTTTCCAGTAAAGGTTTTAATGTCATTAAATGTGTTAATTAGTCCTCCTGTCAAGAGACTCTAATGTCACTGTGAAGTGCTGCGAGTCGGTCAATGTCCCTCGTTCCAGGGGACGTTGCCATAGCAGCAAGGCCTGCGCTGACAGCCTTAGCCATCTCCTCAGCTCAGGTGATATTTTTTGAGAGAAAGTTCCAGCAATGGCAGCGTTCCACTCGCCTCGGTGTCACTTTGACCACCCGTGGCTGTCCGCCTACTTGCCACACTCCCCTGAAATCCCACCCCAGGCTGTTTTCCTTTTTTGGGGGCATTTTGCACCCCTGACAATGGGGTGCCTGGCAGGCTGCAGGGAGAGTGAGGAGCAACTACTGCTCAGCATCCCACAGATATTGCAAGAAGTTAGATGAGATGAGAAGCAACTTCAGTGGATGGATGGGAAAATAGCATTGGGAGATGGAAAGATATAGCCTTTTGATTTTTTCACTTCAAATCCCAAGTGGTAAAACAGGTAGCTGTTTCATCTGCATTAATGCGCACTCACAGCTACGTACCTGTTCAAGTGTAGAGCCAGCAAGGGAAATATGAGTGGTCCTACATCTCGGGATTGCCTGATACTTGAACAGTCAGCGTCTGTTGGGAAAGGTGAATGGAAAAGGCAGTCAGACGGTTTTCTCCATCTTACAGGAAAAGGAGCTCCAGAGGAGATAGCATCCAGTGGGATCCTGCCTACTCTGGCACAGACCCTGAGAAAAAACAGCCTCCTCACGCCACAGGTGACCCTGGTGGTGGCCGAACTGGCCAGAGAAGGTGAGGGCGTGACCCTACACAGTCCCCGAGACCTCAGGTTGGGAGAAACTCCTCTAAACCGTCTGAGGAACAAGACCTGAAATACCTGCCATTCAAACCGGGAAAATGAACTCATTCAACCATTTGCACTAAACAAATGAGATCATGTCAGTTTAATGTACACAAGGTCAGCTTGCTGTCCTTCTGTCATTCATGCGTATTACCACTGTACATTAAACTCATTTATGCTCCTCTTCTCACAGGCATTAATGTAGCAGACAAAGAGAAAAAGACATTGCACAAACTCACTGTTAACTCTGATTTTGATAGTTCAATGTACTTTTGTCAGACAGAGAATTTTCCATTTTTCACCCTGCAGATAATCTTCTCTTTCACAGGCGACTAACTGATGGTGAAGATGCAGGGGATTACTCGTGGGACACAAATCAAAGTTTTATAGAGATTTTGGTTTGATTAGTAAACATAAATCAATTGCTTTTATATATTAACAGATAAATTCTGTTTTAAGCTGCAAAGGAGGCTAAAGTAGCCTCTTAACTGCAAGCCTCAAACTGGTCAAACATGCAGCTAGATGTCTTAAAATCACAGTCCTAAAGAAAAATGTAATGGAAATATAAAATATAACAATTATGTAACGTGCCATATAGCTGTAATAGGAAGAGAAGTTTATCAAAGGAAAAAACAGTTACCTAATAATAACTAGTACTTCATTCATCCCCATACTGAAATTCATAGTTTTCATGCTTTTTCCCCATCTTGCTCTCCAAGTTGAGAGCTGAGGGTCAGTGTGCAGGGTCAGCCAGTGTCCAGTGCCCCTGGAACAATTCAGGTTAAGGGCCTCGCTTCAAGGGCCCAATGCCGACATGAACACTCTTGCCAGCTGCAGAACTTGAACCTGTGACTTTTCAATCACAGGCACAGACACCTAACCCACAGAGTCCCATCACCACTCTACCTTTGATCAATCTGAATAAATAAGCGATTAAGGTAGTCTTAATTTGGGTCATGGTGGCACAGTGGTTAGCACTGCTGCCTCACACCTTCAGGGTTAGAGGTTTGGATGGGTAGTCTTGATTTTTAGATACTGTGGCAATCTGCCTCGGTGTTCAGGTGTTATTCACTCACACCTCCAGGGCTGGAGGTTGGAATCTCACCTCCACTCTGTGTGTGTGAGATTTACATGCTCTCTCTGTTAAGTGGATTTCCTCTGGTTTTATGCTTCCCAAACTCATTCCTGAAATAATATAGAGGGTTCTGCCTTAGACCAGTTAACATGTGACCTTTTCAGTTAAAAGAGGCACTCACACGCCTGATACCAATCCACAACATGTTCCCAGCTTTCAACGGTGGCACAGATCTTAAGCAGGTATGAAAATGAAAATGATTGTGCTGTCACCATTACGTCACATTCAAATGAACCTTCCAGTTCCAACAGGCTTCCAGATTTAGGCACTTGTGACCAGGAAGGTGGTGGGGGGGCAAGGTAGCTCAGCGGGTAGGAGCACCAGCCTCCTATCCCCAGGGTCAGGGGCTCAAATCCCCCCCATGTCACATAGACTCCCCCAAGGCATTCCAGAGCCAATATCCAGACCATAGCCTATTGTTTCAGCCTTGACCAGGACAAGCAATGGATGGAGATATATAACCCATGACTGAGAGCCCCTGGGGCTCCCCCTGTGCTCTACAGCTGGTGTAAGAGAACACTGCATTGATGCAGGCCTGGTGACTGCCTTGCTGCCACTGCTGAAAAGCACTGACCAGGACCTGTTGCTACACACTGGATGTGCCATAGGCAGGATCTGCTTCAATAACAGTAAGTCACTCCAAGGATGCTGGCCCATGCATTGAGGTCACAGGTCCAAATGTAGCCCCAAGGGCAAAGAAACTGAGCCCTTCAGGATTACATATTAAAATAGTTTCACCTCATGATAGACATAGGCAACCTGGAGAAGGCCTGAAGACCTCAAGGTTTATGGTGCTGACCACAGGAGCATGGTACCATCTACAGAATGTGAGCAATTAATAGCTATCAGCATGTTTAAGCACTGCAGTATTCCAGCTGAAGTGTGAGGTCTCACCACCTGCCATCAAACAACCTAATTTCTGATGATCTCTCTATCCTCTTCTGTCTCTCACTTCCTCAGTGGTTCAGCAGGATCACTTGGTTCAGAGTGGAGTTATTCCCCGGCTGGTGGCCATCATGCAGGACTATCCTGAGAATGACCCACTGGTTAATGTGTGCCTGCTGGCCCTTTGTAACCTCGCAGAAATGGGTGAGGAGCAGGCCATGACCCCCCAACCTTAGAAATAGAAAGGAGATTCAGGAGATGCGAAAACAGTGCTGAGGCCTGATAAATAGTCCGCTGATTAGTACTAAGCAACTAGACATTTCAGAAGCTTCTCTAAGTTGTTGTTTGGTTGACATGAAGTCTTATAGTATCCAAAACTATAACAAAAAAATGTTTTTTATGGATATGCCACAAGACTGGAAAATTCTACTTAAATTTACAATGTACAGATAGATTGTTTCTCTCTAATATTTTATTACTAAGGTTAGACAAGACTTTGACAATATTGATGTGCATCTGTGTGCATAAAACCCATGAATAATGCACAGAGGAGGGAGGGAGAGAGGGAGAGCGAGCTTGCACTCATTATGAAACAAACTCGTGATTCCACCTGCGATGTGGGAAGTCGTCCCACTCAGGCCTCATCGAACACTGACTCTACCAGTTGTTTTCAAAATTCAGACTGATGACTTCAGATTGGGAGGATTGACGTGCAGGTATTTCACTTGTGGGGTTGCGTCATGAATTGTTTGAACAGATTAAGCACATTGTTTGCCTAACCGCGAGTGAGGTAACATGCATAAAGGGATTCTTTGCATAATCCTTTCAACAGAAAGAGTAATGAGTTTGGTGGGAGAATGACTATAGTGCAATAAACAGACGTGATAGCAGTCAAGCCTGCAAAACCTAGTAATGAGAAAAACGAGGCTTCAAAACCCACGGTGGCCAGCACTGATTGGTAGTTTGGAATACTCCCACCGATTACGGGTTTTGAAGCCTCATTTGTCACATCACTAGTAGCATCCTTCGATACCCCTAATTTCTGTTAAAATGAGCAGCAGAACAGTCATGAGGAGAATGAACAGAACCAAAGGACACCAAAGTGAAGAGTACCAGTACTTCTGAGATGATCAATTAGGCATGAAACTAGTCAACAACAGGAATACTAACAGTGGAACTTTTGTGCAATTCAAACACTGCCTAACAACATTAGCCCATGGCTGATGCCTTGTTAGCGGGGGTAACTGGGAATTCTTCTCTCACCCCGCCCAATTTCAGAATCTGCACGGGAGGCCCTGGCGGAGGCAGGTGTGGCCGAGGCACTGACCACCCAGCTGTGCCGTGCCCTAGATCCCGAGCGCCGTCACATCATCCTCGACGTGCTGGGATCTCTGGCCAAGAACGGTGAGAAGAGGGGCTGCTACTGGGACAAG
Organism: Gymnarchus niloticus; assembly: GCA_009936485.2. Lineage (NCBI taxonomy): Eukaryota > Metazoa > Chordata > Actinopteri > Osteoglossiformes > Gymnarchidae > Gymnarchus > Gymnarchus niloticus. The sequence continues at coordinate 911,679 of JAACJT020000093.1, read as the reverse complement.
TGTGTGGGAGCGAGCCAAGTTGTTTACTAACCAAATAGACACACATTGGTTTATGATTGATTAACACTGCATTGCTAGAAGACTTGATGGGCTGAATGCAAACATGGGAAACACTGATGTTAGCAATGTGACAGAAGGCGTGTGGGACATCCGTGCTAATTAATGCTTTTAAAGGATTGTATAAGACCATTACAAAGTCTATATATAGACTGTAATCCAGCACACCCGTGATCACCAGATGTGCAATGCGGTTTGCTTCGTGATTACAATGGATTTAAAAAGTTCTCATGAGCGATGGCAGCTTAGTTGCAGAGAGTATAACACGTATCTGCACACACAGCTAAGGTTCAAGATCTGGTAATGGAAAATCCATCTGTAAAACATGTAATCTGGAATGACAATAGCTTCAGCCATATCTGTTATCTTGCCTGAAGGGAGAGGGAGAGAGATGTTCACCCTCTATGCAGCAGGCTCTCCGAATAATGACTATCCCCGTGTTTTCAGATTTGCTGAAATTGCAGTTTGTGGAGTCGGGTGTCCCCCAGGTCCTATCCGAAATGATCCGAGGAATGCAGGGGGGTGCCGACTCACACGACCTTTGCAGCATCAAGTTCGCCTCCAACCTTATTGTATCCCTTCTGCTGGGAGGTGGGTCACTAAAGACTCGATGCCTCATAAATTGACCCTTGCCACTCTCTCCCATCCCATGGCATTGTACATGACCGCATGACCCCCTCCCGCTATCTCCCGCCCCATGGCATTGTACATGACCACATGACCCCCTTCCACTATCTCCCGCCCCATGGCATTGTACATGACCCCCTTCCACTCTCTCCCACCACATGGCGTTGTACATCTCTTTCTTCATCCAGAGTAAAATAGTGACAGGATAACTATACTGAAATGCTTTGAGAAGTCTCTGCTTTCCATTACCTACAGGAACATTACTTGTTTCTCAGTTAGATGCAAATATCAGGCATCTTCTGAAAACGGCAAAAACTTTGTGTCTCAATAATTGTCCCAATTCTGTCACATGTGACTTTGTGGTAAATCTCGTCCCTAAAAAGTAACCCTGTTTGCATTATTGACCTTGTTTTCACTCTGAAGATTGTGTAGGTTCTTTCTGCACTCCTCTGGTGCTTTCCCTGTGTCTTCGTGACCTCCTTTCTTATATGTGTCACAGACGAGTCCATGCAGAAGTGTTTTGGTGAGGGGAAGGGCCCTGTGTACCGAGACGTCCTATCATGGCTGCAGTCACCCAACACCCAGCTACAGCTTGCAGGAGCGCTAGCAATCGCCAACTTCGCCAGGAACGGTGAGATGCCTCACCAGACATGTCTCACGCTTTTCACAAGTAGCGGCCACCTCTTGGCTGCAAGGCATAAACTCCAGTGAGATTGCATGGTTTTTGCAGGACAAGTCCCCACTCCACATGCACAAATTTTCAGCTGCTGCAACCCCCCTACCCTGCCCGCTTGCAAAAAATTTTTTATGCTGGTTTTTTAATTGCAATCTCGCTTTTTTGAGGGAAGTTAGCTTAACACGTGCGCCTGTGTGTCACGTGTATTGATACAATGAGGTGGACAACTGGAGTGCAATGTGAATCGAAACTAAACTGACACAGGAGGGGCAGATGCATACAATTTGGCACAGGCAGAGGAGGTGTCATCAAGCTGAACAGTAATGGCACACAATCAAATGGCAAATGACACAAGATGACTGTAAAACGATCTCATCTCCACCGCAGTTGAATAGGCAAACAGGGATCGATAAGTACCTTTTGGCTGAGCCCCTGAATGTAAGTAGTCACCCTGGCAATAATTCTGCTGTGCATGTGCATGTAAATAGGTAGAAAACTCACACTGCATATTGTCACACACTTGGGAACACACTGCAGACTAAAGCAGGCCGTAAACTTAAAAGGGACGTCAGGACAAGCTGAAACATCGCTAAACATGTTGCCAGGCACAAACAATTACATAGATTAAACCAGACATTGTGTAGTTTGCCCTATGAACACAAGGGGGCAAACAATGATCCATCCATTCAGTTTCTAAATGATGTTACCTTATGTAGGGTTGTGGGGGGGATCTGGAGTCTATACCAGCCAGCTTAGGACACAAAGTGGGGGACACCCTGGATAGGTTGCCAAACCGTTGCAGTATACAGGCACACATGCGCTCACTCACCACGGTTCAGAATTGCCAATTATGTAGGCTAGATTGTATGTCTTTGGACTGTGGGAGGAAACCAGAGTACCTGGCGGAAACCCATAAAGCATGGGAAGAACATGCAAATTTTGGTCTTTCACTCCAAGTTTTGTGGTGATTTTTTGCCATGAATTGGTGGTTATTTGTATCCTTTCAAAGACTTCTCACTATGACCTGTCGTCCAGGTGTGGATATCCATGAAGGAGCCTGGCCAGTTATCCTTACTGTTCATTCATTCTGGTTGCAAAACTTTGACCGGATACAAGTGCACACAACCGAATGGGCAACATGTTTTGGTTAATTGTAGAGAGTGGGTAGTCTCAACCAAAAGAGGCAGTCTACACCAAAGTCCTGACTGCCTGCCTGCACACATCGCGGTGGTCACTGTGGTGATCACCTCGTCTTTTTTACCACTATGCGCTGCATGTTGAATAAAACAACATCTTTTACATCTGTAAAAGTAAACTGCAAACATAACTCACGGATAAAGTTGTTACTCAGTTTAAGCCATTTACCATTATGTGTTGACAGTATCTTATATATGAACAACCATTACACTACATGTCAAAAAACGTTCCAAAACAGAAGGACGTGAGAACGTGTTCTTACAAAACAGAATATTGAAGTAATTAACTTTTTACACATATACTCCTAACTGTTTGAACCTTTGGCGTAGATTTCTCACTTTAGCGGGTACTTTGCCTTCCCTGTCTTGGGCAGAGTAATCATATTACTGTAGGGTCCTTGAGGAGGGTCCATAACCCCTACCACTCCAAGGGTTCCGCGCATGCTGGTTGACCCTGTTTTCTGAGTCCAAAAGTGTGTCTCGAAGAGACAGCTAGACGGAATACACAAAAGCCAAAGAATTCCTTTGTATCTTGTACAAATTGCAAATGAAGTTTTCTTATCTGTCTCCATAGACAGTAACTGTGTGAAGATGCTAGAACTCGGTGTAGTCCCTCACATCCTGGACCTGCTGGAGTGCCATGTGGATGATGGGGACGTGTCCGTCCAGCACGCTGCACTGAGTGCATTACGGAACCTTGCCATCCCAGGTGCCCAAAAGGCCCCAAGCTGGGGATTCCTTGACCTGCAGTACAGATGTTCGGTATACTGAAATTTGTGTGTGCATGCACCATTCCAGCCACCAACAAGGTGCGGATGCTGGGGGATGGGGTGGTGGTACGTATCCGGGCTCTCCTGCGGTCCGACATGCCGCCGGTGCAGTTCAAACTGCTTGGAATGCTCCGGATGATGGTGGATGGCCAAGGTGAGAAAGAGTGTCTTTTCTTATTCTCATAAAGAGTGTGAACATACTTGATACAATGCTATCTCTCCACCATATTTCAACTTCATATATGCACCATTTTGCCATATCAAAGCTTATTAATACAAGAAAACTAGCCATCAGCAAACAAGAATCATATACTGATTATAGGCACATTATGCATGACCATCATGGTGTTTTTTTGCAACATCCATGGGAACTGATGTTTGTGAATTGCCTGTGACCGTGTGAACGAGTATGTGGGCGTGTGCTCATTTATGGGATAGTATCTCGGTCGGGATGTTCCCCTACCCTATGATGCCTGCTTTAAGCTCCAGCGCCCCCCCACTATGACCATATGCTGAGCAGATGTAGCACACAAGACTATATAGTTCATTTGTAGACCTTTGATACTCTGGGATGCCTCTACTTCACAATTCTACTGAAAACACTCAACATACCACCTCACGTTTTAGGTCAGAAGAACCACTCGTGTAAAAATTCTTAACTTCTGGCCTTGACAGTTCATAAAGTCTCAGAGGCATAAGAAGCAGGACTCCTGTCCAGCAGTTTAGGCCTGTGCTTTGCTGGCTTGATAATTCAGCTCCTTCGCCACTCTGACATCACACTGGGCCTCTTTATTGTTCCACTGTAGCTCTTCTTCCACGAGCTTCTGAGGGCCACACAATAGGCTGCAGACATTCCACTCCCATTGTTCAGTCACACCAAACCACTAGTTATGAAGGCCAGATAAATGCACACTGCAGAGGTTAAGTATGGCCCGTGTGTCACTTCCACCACCGCGTGCCCATCTGTCCTTCCTTCCCTCCATTGTCTCTTTAATGGTCCTCTCACTTGCTATGCATTTTCTCTTTGTTATGTAACAGCACCAAGGTGTTTGAATGTTAGAATGAGGTGTTGAGTGGGCTCATCTTCCTCCTTATACTGCTCTCTCTCAGAGGAAGCAGCCACACTGCTGGGGAAAGATGAAGGTCTGCTTGCTCGGGTCATGGAGTGGTGTGAAGCACGGGACCACGCTGGGGTGAAGGGGGAGGCCAATCGCCTGCTGGCTGCTTTCGTCAGACACAGCCGGGCCCCAGTAAGAACCACACCCCCCTCCCTCAACACACGCACACAAAGATTACTTCAGGGTAGTCTGTAATCGACATGACTTCATAATATGACTATAAGGTAATGTTAAAAAACTTTCCAGTTAGTGTTAAAACAGAACCAGAAAAACACACATTTGTCTAACGTAAAATTTAAATTCAGTAACCCAAATTTCTGATTCATGCCAATGTAGGGCATGATGGATGACAGAAATGGTGCATTCCTGCTACTAAAGTCTCCTACCCCCTGATTTCCTGACAGGAAGTGATCCACGCTATTACCAAAGCAGACGGAGTACGACACCTCATCTCCATGGCAACAAGCGAGCATGTCATCATGCAAAATGAAGCTCTTGTTGCCTTGGCAATTGCTTCCGCTATCGACATTGGTGAGCCCTAAAATTCCTCACAAAAAACAGACGCAAACCTATGCACAGCAGCTGACTGAATTGAACTCACACAAAGAATATTAAATCCAACTACAAGTTTAAAAGTGAAACCAGCTAAATGAGAACGTTTCCATCCTTTTAGCATTCTGCCTGCCTTACTGTAATGAAATGTGTGTCATGTTTTCAGAGGCCATGGAAGGGCCCTTCCAAGAGGCCGGCCTGGTGCCCACATTGCAGAAGATGCTGGATGACCCTGTGGGGGCCATGGAGGTCAAATTTAACACCATCGGGCTCATCTGCAGTCTGACTAACTCTAGTCAGTACATTTCCTTCATTGGCTTCCTCCTTAAATACTGGTCACATGGGATACCAAGTGATCTCTGCTATGGAAGACCAAAGTCTCTTTCTCACTCTCTCTTAGGCCTGCTGAAGGAAGAGATGGAGTCCCTGAATCTGAGGGACACCTTGAATAAGCTCTCAAACCACACCAGCTCCAAGCTGGCCACGCAGGCAGACACGGTTCTGGCCGTCCTCTCCGAGGCCAGTTAGATCGACCCAACTGCATCTCTTTCCCTGACTCAACCCAACCCATCCTGGCTGGCTAACTCTCTGGATGGAACCCCATCCAAACTGAGGGCTGTTAACCCAAACGCTTCAGGAGGAAGCCAGAAGGAGAGGTGGAAGGTGGCCAACTTTGGACATTCCCTGCTGCTAGTCCTTAGATACACAGAGTGGCTCCACTGTCCATCAAAAGGCCCTGACAACACCTAGGGACAGGGAAGCGAACAGGTCACAGTTCACTGATAAGGACAAAATAGAGAAAGATGAGACCTTGGTTTTCATAGCTTCAATTTTAACCATTCTAGTGCTCCTTGGCAGGGATATGGGAATCCACTACAGTCAAATTAAAAACTATGTAGAAAACACCAAAACATGTGAGCCACTAATCATGCTGTCATAGACCCAAGTAATTTCTTACATAAACTGCCCTTGTTTTGCAAAGTATGTGCAGTTCTTCTGTGATTGTGAAAACATCTCTGTGTACTTTGTCCCTGTGTACATTACTGTAATGAAACCTCCTCTATTCCCATAACCATTTCACATGTTGTTGATCTTTAAGTCTGCTATTTTGGAACAAGGGAACATTTCAGTCATTTAAATAATGCAGGGTTCACTGGCATTAAATAAGGAGTATGAAAAATAGACAGATGATGCCACCAACTGGCAGCAAAATACCCAAAAGATTTCTGTCACTTGTCGGTGGCGGTCCTCTAAACGAAACCTGATCGGCATTAGTGCTTAGAAGACGGATGAATGGATGGATGGATGGTTTGTGTTTTTGTCCCCAGAAAATGTAAACCAAACATGGTGACAGTAAAAAGTGGCTGCTGAAGATCATGAGAGATAGCAGAGTTTGTTCAGGAGGATGTGAGGGTATGGTGGAATGAATACACATGGTTCTTTCTCTGAAAGTCATGTGAGTGTCAGGTCACTGCTAACCATGTGACCATTGGTCACCTTTCAACCTATACATTAAAGATACAAATATTTCCCTTTTTGGATGTGAAACTAAAACTTCATTTCTACTTAACAGAGAAAATGCAAAAATAAAATATCTGTTTGATAGAAAACTTTTTAAAACAGCATCATAAACTGATCTCTTGGCTCAAAAACTGAATTTAGATGATGTTGTGCAATGCTGTTTGGCAGTCTAAACAACTTGAGCTATTTCAAGTTGTGGAAGAGTGGGTGATTAACACTGCTACCTCACACTTCCCAGAGTGGGAGTTCAAATCCCACCTCTGCTCTGTGCAGGTCTCCAAGTGTCTATCTTGCCCATACAGTAGTGTATGTGTGTAAATGCCTGCAATGGACCGGGCTCCTACACCCTGTGATCTCGACCAAAATAAAAAGCTACCAGAAGGTTGGATTTCAGATAAGGTTTTCTATTGTCCTGTAGGGGGTACTGCAGTACTGGGCATCTGTACACAGTCAAAATTTTTCACGGCACCGCTTGTAATACCTAATTGTAATAACTCTGATTTGACATCTGGTGTGTCTCCAATCACCAAACCAGAACTTACACATTTGCAAACAGGCACAAATAATGTTCTGTTGGACTGTATACCCTGAGAAATTGTATGGATGAAAGCAAAAAAAAAAAAGGTAGCGAAAACATACTGTCGTCATGCCATAACAATCTTTAAAAAGGCAAAAGATTATGTGCTAAATGATCAGAAATGCACATATCCATGATACACTACAGCAACACGAGGACACAGAAGCACTTAGTCTTACTGTCTCGTTTGTAGCCCATTGTCTTACACAGGAACCGAAGGCCTGAAGTTATGTGGTCCCATTCTGCCATTAGATGGAGATATTAACACTTGTGTGATAAGGTGGGAGGTTTTATGTTTGACGTCAGGCCCTGTGAAACGTCGCTGTGATTTCACACCTGTTTGTCTTCAAGGTTAAGCTTGGTGTGGAATTTGAAGTTTTTGTAATTGAAAGAGCCGGCCTTATCTAACTTAAATTGACATAGCCTCTGAGTCCATGATGTCTGGACCAGGGACTTTGCATACTTATAATATTTCAATGTTGTGAAAGTCAGAAAATGAGAACATAGAATCCTATCAACATAGTTTAATATTTATACAGGGACACAGTGATTATTATTATCGGATTACTCCAAAGCAAGTGTTCATTTTGTGTATTTATGCCACAGGTTATGCTAGTTGAATAAGGCAGATTTCAGTATTTTTTGTGTAACTCTCTTTTGGGTAATAAGGTAGCATCTTTGACCATCCCAGAAACTGCTATGAGGCATGGAAATGGCTCTCCCACTGTGATCAAGGGACAGGGACAAACTGCTGTGGCTGATGGAGAAGGTCTACAAGGACAGAGGACGACATGGGAAAAGTGCGAACGGCAGGAGGGATGGAACAAGAAAGGGAAATGGAAAGAAAAATGAGAAAGAGCTGAAATGAACAAGTAGCTTCCGAATGACGCTCAATGCCTTGGTTGCAGGTTACTCTCCGCTGTGATGTGAGGGCCTCAGTACCACTTTTCGATAATAGAAGGTACAGTTGTAGTGTGGTGATGGGGTAGGGGCAGCAGACATTGTGACATAAAGCGAAACAGAGTGAGAATAAGTCGAGCAGGCCCAGGCGGGCCTGGATAACATGTCCAACCTGAGCAAACATAGCTGTCATCATGCCCCAGCTCTCCTCCAGGTTTCCTTCTATTTCCTGACTGCACACAGTCATCGCCGTAGAGACCTATGCTCGTAGTACTCGTGATGAGGGTGGGGGACACTCCCAAACACCCCCCGGGCCATTTAATTTATCCCTCTTTGATGACCAAAGCGATCAACTTGTTCAGCCTGACAGGAACAATTTAAAAAGTAAAAAAAAAAAAAAAACTATTTAATATACTACATAACACAATGTTATACACAGTAACAAACGATTATACACTATAAAAATTCCACAGGTGCACAGCTACCACTGGACCATACCACCCATTTGCAGCTGACAACTGCATTTTGCACAGATGCACAATCAGCTCCGTCACGCCTAGGTACAAATGCAAACACTTCAAGTGAAGAGGAGAAGTGCAAAGCATGGCGGGTTGGAAGAGGATTCAGTAAACGGGACAAGAAGGTGTTGCATGGGTGGGTCAACGCTTCATTCACAACAGAAACTATGGGGTAAGACGACCGAGCAAACTTATCAAAAATGGTATTTAATGGATTTTAATATGTTAGTTAGATGTTGTAAAGTGTAAAGCAATGCTGGTATAACGTTCTTAATAAAGGTAGGTTTATCGTCCACTACAGATGACAGAATGGCGACAGCTTGGCTGTAGCCCGCACTGATCTGCAGGTGGACCGGTGGGGGAGGGCAGCATTTGCGAAGGAATTCTGACAATGTGGTTAAAAAAAGCAACACGAACGCTAAACAACTGCAGCGTCCTCTTGCCAGGTGGTATCTCCAGTGCTGCCATCAGTGAGGGGCGGGAACACTGGCGCCCTGCCTCGTGATCTGCTGAACCGTGAGGTCATTCGAAATGGCACGCTCACGGTGATGCAGAGAGGAAAAGGTGGGGGGGTTCACAGGATGATGAAGTGGGCAGGAGGAATGCAGAGATGAATGTTGGGAAGAGAAGAGCATGAGAAGTGCGTAGTGTTTAGACTTCACTGCAAATACAGTGACGATCTCCGGGCCGATCGGTCAAACACATGAATATCATCAGGGGTCTGCAGCATGCGTGTGCCAATACACCATTTCACCAAGGTGTCAGTGCTCCTATAAACAGCAGATCTAAGTGTACTGTAATCACACGCGCGGGAGGCTTTCTGGGAACAAAAGATGTTAGGACAGGCTTGCTTCCTCTTGCAGGACTGATCTGTTCAGTCTCCTTTCCTTGAGGAAGCTGGGAGTAGTCAGCCGTTACCGCGGTGCTAAAAAAAAAAGCCCAGTTACAACAGGACACCCCCCCC
>JAACJT020000093.1:874580-902103 GCA_009936485.2 Gymnarchus niloticus | reverse complement strand
CACCCCCGAGGCCCCACTGAATCCGGTTAGACCAGGTATGGACAGGTCTGCAGCACTGAATAGAAAGGGCTTCCCCACCATTTTGTGGGTCTGGAAAGGTCAGGTTATAGAGCTTCTGTCATCAACATCAACCTCAGTTCTGCCGTAACCTACCAACTGACCTAAACGGTTTGTTGATCTAAGGCTCCTGTTGGGCTTCTTAAGGTAGTATTTGCATCATAAGTATTTTTTTGCTCTGCAATGAATTACTGCAACATTTTCATTCTCGTTATTTTTAATTATTAGTAGCCATTTTAAAAATCATACATGATTTTACAGTCAAGACTTTTTAATTTTCTGCGTGCTTACAGTCCACTTTAAGGTTTGCCTGTAACTGTTGATGCGTATGAATGTGTGGTGTGTGTGTGTGTGTGTGTATGTGTGGGTGGAGTACGGGTGTCTCAAGTTTGCTCGAGGAGGCGTGACGGGAGGGGTGATCAAGTCAGTGTGAAACCGGTGGCTGCTCACCTGCAGTAGGACAGATCACCTGTTAGCGGTGGTTCACCTGAAATCTGCAGCAAACAGACAGCAGAAGCAGGGGTGCCTCACACTCCAGGACAGCTGCCCAGAGGAACACGCTCTGTGAAATCTGCATCGCGCTGATCGGGCTGGACCAGACTAGACGAGCTGTGCTCCACGACTGCACCACGGACACCCACCTAGAGCAGGTAACATGTAACTGTTGCCCTGCTTTCTCCGTGCAGTGGAAAAAATGGCAGTATTGAGTGAAGTCGCTAAGCAGAACGGATCGGTCTGTGTGTAGGTCGTGCCGTGTTCGCTCGGCTCTCGCATGCCAGTCGCTGTCCTGAATCTTGTCTATCTTTCCTTTGTCGCTCTGTTTGTTGCCAGCGTGCGTAAACACTGTCATGTACAGTGTAGTTTGACAGACACTGACCCACCTGGAGCACTGGCACTGAGATAGTATATTTGTTTAAATTAAGCAATTACAGTCTAAAAAAATCTTTAAACCCCCGTTCCTGGCTTCCATCCCCCACGGGAATTACCAGATCTACATGTGTATGAGTTTAATGTGTAACGAATGGCAATGAAATTCTATTCTGCCCTTGTCCTCTGACCTGCCAGTGTTCGTCACGATGGGATTATGAAAGAAAGCAGGCACTGGGGCTGCTCAGGCTTAATCTGAACTCATGTATTGACTGAGGTTCTAAGCCGAGCCGCCGAGAGATACCCACTCGAGCATGTTCACCCAAACGCCGTCACCGTGTTGGGAAAGTGACAACACAGGAGAGTGCGTTTATGACTTTCAAAGCCAGTAACAGACACCATGGGCGGACATCCACAATACATAGCCAGACTCAACTGATAGGAAGTCAAGTTTTGTAAGAGGTGGTGGGGATTCCAAAGTCACAAATACTCCATTGATCAGATTATTCCCGTCTCCAGCGACTGCCTGAACAAAGTCGCTGGGCTTCCTGTTTTCAGTGAGCCATCTGAATAAACGTTCTCATAGAAAAAGCGTATGAGGAGTCATTTCAACTGGACGGTAGCAAGCAGCATTTTAAAAGGCGCATCCAGCCATGACATTACAGGGTGCATGATAAATGAACTGTCAAATGCACGTGCCATCTGTGGGTTCCTAAGCCATAAAGGCCAGTGAAGCCTTGAAACAGCAAACCTGGGACTTTTGGCGAGCAATTTGTCCTGGTGAGTTATGCTTAAGAAACTTTACTGTATACAGGTCATACAGAGCAACGTCAGCTTGGAAGTTGTACAATGATTGTAGATTAAGACACGCACATACATATCCAGTGGAGCAGTGGATGCACAATGTTCGATCGACCGCTGTGTGGTAAAAATACTTTTTCAACAGCTTGTGTCCATCCTGCAGTGGCATAGTACTGGTCGACAATGTGGTCCGACAGGCTGGACTCCACTACCAGGTGGTACATGCAGTAACTTGACCTGACTCGTTCCATATTATCAACGCAGAGCTGTTTGTTTTTCAGGCTCGACAAACCTGCCACCGGGCTAGTTTTAGACAGTCTCTCCCACTGAGGGGGGAGGCCGGGCTGGCAATAATCTGGACGAGGTGCCAGGCCTTGCCCAGATGTTCAGGCATTTTTCATCAGGTGTGTGACAGGTGTTTGTAATATTCTGAATCTGTCAGCATCCCATCAATTCCTTTATTAAGGATTCATTCCAGAAGTTATCCGTACATGACTGCAAAGGAGGGAAAACTCAGCAAATGTGAAGAGATGTTAGTGTTTATTTAAATGACACACTGACATCCATGGGGACATGTAAGGAAACCAATGGACTCCTTAAACAAGGACCCAACCGACCCCACTGTTCACTGGTCCATGCTTAAAACGCCACCCAGTTCTACCTCAACCCCAACATTTGGTCTTTTATAGTTGCGGTCATTTGTGTGCTTTCATTTATCCCGAGCCCCAATTGGCTATTATCTCTAATTAACCATAAGTAATAAGATCGGTTCTGTCTGTTGGCTATGTGGACTGTAACAGTCAAACTGGCTGGGCAACCCCATAAAATCCAGTTTCTTATTTATAAGAGAAGTCTCTCATAGTGCCAGCACAGCTTTCCAACACCGGCATTTTGTTTGGAATTCTCTTGGCAAAAGCTGGTCTTCGGTCACATACTGTCCTTATCTGGGGACAGCTTTCCCACTGACTAGAGCTATGGGAAACGGGGAGTAAACCACGACCCAGAGGTGTCAGGGCTGGATGCCGCTGTAATCCTGTGGTGACACGTAATCAAACACGAATTATTAGAAAGAAGTGAAGATGATAATTGGCTCTGAGGTGGTGCAATGAAAAGTGCAAGGAGCAAATTCCCGCGAGGCCCACAGTGACAGTGAACAAGCTGAAGAGATTCCACTTGGGGACTAAAGAAGGTTATTGTTATCTAAAGAGGGACCAAAACTTCAAACTGACAAAACAAAAGCACACCTCTCAACGGAACAGTGTCATTGTCCAAATAACCTCCACTCATTTGGGCCTTGGCTCTATTCCACACCGTAGTCTAGTACATACACTCTCTAGTTCAATCAACAAAATGTAAGTCAAAAGCTTTAGCATGAATCAGACACATGGAGAAGACAGGACGAGGCCAAGCTAACACCTTGCAACCAAGGGCATTTCACTAGTATCAGGAAGGTTTCTTTAATGGTTCTACACTTAAACCTCTGGCCTATAGCCTCTGTTAGACCAAGCTTAAAGTGAAGTCCTCTCATGCAAGAAGTAATAATATTGACCTGACATAATGTATCGTACAATTTCTGACTGCTAAAAATATACTTACAGTTGATCATTTTTTTAAACAATGCTAGTTCTTAAAACCTGTCATTTAAGTGGAACAGTACCTAACCAAAGCACACTGGCTCACTATTGGATTTCTGACTGTCACATCTACACCAGCGCTCCGGATCCGTAAGGACTGGCCGGGTTTTTGGTTTTACCCATGTACCTCGTTTTCCTTGTTTAGTTCCACCTTTGCCCCGATTACCTTCCTGTGTCTCGACTGGTTCCTTTGTTATTTAAACCTTACGTTCCTTCTTGCCTGGGTTGAGTGTTTGTTCTTGTAGTTCTTGTGTGTTTGCGTTGTATTGGTTTTGTTCGGTTTGGTTCTTCTGTAGTCTGGTTAGGATAATCCCTGTAGTCTGTAAGAAGCATTACCAGTCCTGTTTTTAATCTCCTGGTTCATGGACTGGCAATGCCCTCATCATGTCTGTTTGTCTTGTGCCTACAGTTTTAACCTTGTCTTGTCTAGTTTAGCTTTTGAGTTCATTCCCTTGTGTTCAGGGCAAAGCTTTTGTAGTTATTCCTTTGTTTATTAAACCCCGTCTGCACTCGCACTTGCATCCTCACCACTTTTGGCTCGTGGCCCTGCGTCCCTGAACTGCGGTGGCCCGTGACACTGACAACCATGCCCCACCTTTAATTTTGACTTAAATCAAAGAGGACTACACACACCAATGTGGCTTTTAAACTAACTCGAGCTGTCATTAATTTGTCTACTTCAACTGAGATTTTGGCATCTGAAAGACAAGCGGGGGCTGTACAAGGCACACTTCTATGATGACCCAACTAGGAGAAGCATCTCATTTTGCACATACCATATGTGTCAGCCATGACATTTCACTGTCCTTACCCATTAAAAATACATATTCCATAATCTCCAATCAAAAACTGAAAATATCTGTCACTAGTCCGTGATATTTATACAAACAACCATTATTTATAAAACATGTACATCTTTCACATCAGACAGTGGCTGCCTCTGCTGACATCTCTTCAGCGTGACAAAAAGAGGAATAATTAAAGCACTTTAGTCCCAGTGGTGGCCGGGTCTTTCCATGTGTAGGCAAAGGTATATTTTCCAATGCACGGCACCTCAGTCTCCCTAGCATTTAAAGGAAACCTTTACATCAGGGAGACACAAATGCACATCAGTCCTACAGCACAATATTTCCTTATCTTAACTTTATGGTAATTAGTCTTCATTCCCATGAAAATTCTGCTTACTCAGTGACGTCAAGCTAATTCTACTGACTGGCTTTAATAAATATAAAAACCAACTGCACTGAAAGAGAGAGGATCAGGGACAAGAGGCACAATATCTCATATGGCTTTGTTTGACTTTGTTTTGATTTTATGCTTCTAGGGTCTTCTTTATTTTAATGTTTGTCAACATTTCAGTTCCTTAATGAAGTCCTTTGTTATTTAAATCCTAGCCTGTGACCGTACAGCAAGTGGGATGTTTTAATTATCATGCTGTTTGAACTCCTTTCAGCCCCAGCTGCCATGCCAGTGTGAATGTCACCGTGACACCGACTACGCGGGTGAAAACAGCAGCGAGCTGTTGGCCAGTGTTGTATGAGTCCCAAAGCACACCCGTTCGTTCATCACGTTTATTCATCCATTTTCTCCAAAGAACCCAGCCTACTTCTGCCGTAACTAGTGATGAGACAAATGAGGCTTCAAAACCCATGATGGATGACAGTATCCTGAACTAACCAATCAATGCTGGCTCTAAATGAGGCTTCAAATCCCATGATGAGTGGAAGTATCCTAAAATACCCAATCAATGCAGGTGCTAAATGACGCTTCAAAACGCACGGTGGGTAGCTGCCACCAACCATGGGTTTTGTAGCCTCATTTGTCCCATCACTAGTCATAATCATTACTATGCCGCGTTTGTTTCCTTTTTGATACTCAATTTCCTGCCAACGGTTTTTCGATTCCGACAGATCTCTTTTCCCAAATGTCAGGTCCTGTTTCCTTTAATTTCCTGTCAGCACCCGGTTCTGCCTGCAGTGCTAAAGCAGGCCAGACTGCTGCAGAGGATCATGTCCTGTGGAACCTCACTGGAAAAATTTAATTGGCTCATATGAAAACAATACGTAAGGCCTGGACAAGCAGCACATTGCTGTTCTAGTTTGTCGATGATGTCAGACAACCGCAATCCGACTGCCATATGCGAAGAAACATGTATTGCCAGTTTTGTTTCCAATGATCCATCCATCCGTCCATCCATCTATCCATCATCCAGTTGTTGAACTTGGTCAGGGTCACACATGATATCAATTATTGATCTAGTATTATTTGAAATAAAATCGATAGAAAAGGAACTCTCAGTTTTTAAAATGCTGAGCAAAAAGGCAAAAACGTGCATTTTATCTGCTTTTTGTAATTTAATCTGTCATCCGAAGTTGCATAGGATGCAAATATGACATTATGCAATGTTCAGGTAGAGGCTGCCCACATCCTGGGTGTTTCCATGGGGAGCTGGCTTGGAAGGTCCCGTTATGTTGGGCCCCGTGGTTACTGCCCTGCATGCTGTGTAAAAGGGCCCACTCTGCTAGACACCCCCTCCAGCTCTGTCAGTGGGGAGGCGTTATCCTGACTCATTATACTGGGCAAAACGGTCTACTCCAGGCTTCCCCTGCAGACGTGAGTGCATGTGAGTCTGTAGAGCAATTAGCCCAGACACACCAAACACACGCACGCCGAGGCTGTGCTGGCCAATTTCACTGAGAGGCTATTATGTGACTAATCATACACGCACTGTTGCAATACACCTCTGCAAACACACAACACTCAGTTATATAAAAACATAAACAAAAGGGAAAAGGTAAGCAGCTCTAACAGCAACCATTCTGTGATTCAGGGACAGTGTGGAAAGATATTTTCACTTGGACAACAAGTTTTCCCACTGTATATAAACATTTTATATTCCCTATTCAAATAAACACTAAGACATATTTATGAATCCCCGCGTATCTGACCTATGAGACAAAAATGGAATAAAAAACTTTAGCGTTCCGAATTGGATATCACACATGGAACCCACCGATAACCAGATTGCGTGAAATCTGATTTATCTCCAATTGCCTGACAACCATGTGCACAGCATTGTCCCATAGCAACCTTAAAAAATGAACATTCATCAGGCTCCTATTGAGCATTGCTGTTCCCATAGCAACCAGGAGAGAAGGATGGCTCATGTGTGAGGGAGAGAGCAGCCGATAAAGGGAGACGGAGTGCATGTGGGGGAGGTTGTTTTGGCCATGAACCACCACTCCTCTCAAAGCTTTGGTTTCATTCATGCATTTTTCTCTCTCTCTCTTTTCTTCTCCCAGGTGGCCATGGCGATGACGGTGACTGTGTGACGATCAGAGTACCTCTTCATCAGCCCTTCCCCTTCACTGTGTCACTATTCTATCTCTGCATCCAGCCCACCCCCCACCCTGTGGTGACAAATACGAACCCCCACCCGCCAACCGACCGACCGTCAGCCAAACTCCCCTTGTCCCTCCCCTTCAGAAAAGACCCGGCCAGAGACTGAAGATCTGCGACAGAGCCTCTAATTTGTAATCAGATGAAAGCAGAGATAATCCCGAGTCTGACTCCATCTTGCTCGCTGCTGTAACGGGAGGAGGAGGTGGAGACTGAGACGAGGGCGGGTCGGACGGGAGGTCACCTGTGGATGTGAAGGAGGATACGGCTTTCTTTTCTTGCGGAGGACCATCAGCGACGTGGGAGTTCTGCAGAGCTCTGGGGACACCACGTGAACTTTGAACCTAGAAGGCAGGGAGACGAAGAGTGAGGGAGAAACGAGGAGCAACAGGCCAGGTCCACACTCTCCTTTAGAGGTAAGCAGTCTGCCGTTCGGTCTGAGAGCAGAGTTGGCCGACGCGGGATTTACTGTGGGGCTGTCGAAGGTGTGAGAGGTGGCCAGGAGACTCCCAGACAGTGAGGTGGCCTTGCCATGCTTAAGTTTGGGGGAGCGAGCAGGATCGAATGAGGCGCTCCTCAGGCATTGGCTGCCCTTTTTAAAGTCCACACTGACAAAACTGCAGATAGCTTTGTATAAACAAAGTGACGTCAGCCGTTAGACCGACCTCGCCGTATGTGTGCATGCAACTTTGTCTTCTGAAGATAATTACCTGGGAAACTGAAATACTGAGGTACTTTGTTACTCTCTTATTATTGTTGACTGTAGTCTTCATTTTAATTGCTGAGAGGACAAAACCAGACCCCAGTTCAACCACCATGTCAAGCAACACATGACTCACAATGCTGTTTTTATTATTTTTAACTGCTGTCAGTAGTTCCCTGTCATCTGGATTGAGTTGACAGTTACATGAGTGACTTCTCTATAGAAAATGCCATTGAAACAGAAGCCATTGTTTTTGTTTGATGTACCAGATAAAATGACATCCTTTCATTCAGATAATCACAAAGGTGCCGGACTGAGGGTCTGTCTGAATTTTTAATTCTTTTTTAGAATTAAGTGTTAATTCTGCTCTGCTTTTAAAACACCGCATACCATTCAAATACTCAGCGCTTCGGCAGTCGGTTTCTGGGTGGAGAATGATTCCGTGGGCTCTTATTAACGCGCGTTTTCAGGTAAACCAAAAATACGACCACAGTCACACTGCCGCGCCTGACAAAACAGACACTGGCCTTGACAACGCTGTAGATAAATGCTCCTGTCAGTCATGGTTCCACGGAGCACTGAAGGGCCACTAAGTCTTCCAGGTGTGGGGGGAGTGAAAACATGGGATAAGACCTGATTTATTGTGGCAGTGTTAGTTAAATTGACTGGGGATAAGTCCTGTTGGGACTCTTCCATTGTTGCCTTGTGCAGGTTAAAAGACCCCTTCGTTGAGGCTTTTCGAAGCTAATGTTCTGGTCCATTTCAGTTATTGTATGGGCATTGGCTGTCAAATAATGTAATGTTATGTAAATGGGTGAATCGGGATAACGTGGATGGGTACTGTTTCACAAGGGTGTGGTTTCCATATTGAGTTAGCTGGTTCTGGTTGTTTTGATTGTAGATTCTGGTGGTATTGCTTTAAGTGTACTGCTGCACAGGGCCCGAACCCGCAGCAGTTTCCACAGGACACCACCGTCCAAGACTGCCCTTTGAGCTCTCTGCTGTTCCAGATTATTTTTAGCACTGTTGACATGAAACAAGAGTGACTTGAGACTGACCTGCTAGACTGCCTCCTGGAATGCACAGCCCCAGGTGACCCTGGTAACACCCTGAATGAGCCTCAATGACACACATCCCTCAACTGGACAACAGCACAACACGAGTGGCTCACAGAGCAATACGGCTTCCTCGGGAACTTAAACATCGGGATGTTAAGCTTTGGTCTTCTACAGCCATGGGGGAGCCTTCCTGACAGGCCCTAAAAATCCTTTATGAAGAGGGAGTCAGAGCTCTCCCCGGCTCTTCTTTAGTACACCACCAGGTCCCATCATGTCACTGTGCAGCAGGATGCCTAAATGTGCTCCTGACAAACACTGGCCAAAGCACACATTCTCTGATTTTACCACACATTCTTGTTACGTGCCTTGGGGCAACCGTGTTGTGAAAGGCACTATAACAATTGACTGAACTGAATTCATGATCATATGGATCTAACTATACTTCTCTTATCTTGATGCAAACTTGCACGTCTCACAGAAACACTCTCTCCCCATACTGTGATTTGGTGTCTGGTTCCATTTCTCAGCATGAGCAAAACCAGGGTTATAGCAGCTAAGCATTTAAATAAAGGTGGATTAGGGGTTTGTCTTTGTCCTACCGGCAGCACAGACTGGTCTTCCTACGTGGAAACATTGCAAAAATAACACAGCAATGTATATAGCTTTACTTCTTTTCTGAAAGAAATTGTAACTTTATAAGTGTGACGTGGCTTATTTAGTGAGGTATGCACAGGAAATGCTTCTCTGTCTTTCTCTAAGGTGTTCCCTATGGCAGAGAGTGGGTGTCCTGCCCCTGAGACCCTCCCCCTGGAGGTCACATCGAGCCCCGCCCTTGGTACCAACACGTCCAAGAGTCCCACGAGTGTAGGAGGCAGCACCCCACAACAGGAGGAGCAGCACAAGAGCTCCAGCAGCATCTCTGTGTGCCTGGGGTCCAAGCAGGATGAGGGCCACAGTGAGACCAGTACTCCTGAGTTGGCGGCCCACCGAAATGGGGTGCGCCCCCACAGTAATGCCGAGATGTGTAGCTTCCAGTGGGCAGGGTCTCCAGGAGGTACGGTGGACCGCCGGCCCTGTGCTGATGAAGTCTGCAGTGCGGTTTGGAAGGAGAATCACGTGGCGTCATGCAAGCAGTCCATGCAGCGAAGCCACTCAGACAACCCACATGTCGCAAGGGAGGCCTCGGGCCCCTGGGTCAGGGAGACTGGCTTCCCCTGCCAGTGGGTCAACTTCTGCAGCCAGAAGACCTCAGGCTGCCCCTCATTGGTGTGCAAGCAGGCCGTGGAGCTGCAGAGGAGCAACACTGTCACTGTCTGCCAGTGTGGAAGCGGCTCCACCCGACCACTGGGTGGTGTTCGGATTTGTGTGCCCAGTCCAGAAGAAGTGGACACCGCACATGATGGCTGTAGGGAAGCTTGCTACGGTCCTCACGCACATGCCTGCAGCCTGGGTGACGCGTGTGCAGCCTATTGTCATCACCTGCCCATCCCCGCACCCATGCCCCTCCCGCCCAGGCTGGTGGATGCTGAGCGTGGGGGCCAGAGGGCTCCGCACCATCATGCCGACCGGCTTGCCTTCCCTCGGCTTGTCACCTCCATCAGTGAAACAGGGCTCGATGCCAAGAGTGTGACGTGCTGCTGCGGTGGGGACTGCGTGGAGCGGGGAACACCCCAACCAAGGGAGGGCAGGCGGATCCGGGACGTGGGGACCATGACGTCCCGCTGGGAGCTGAAGGATGTTGGTGTGCAGGCGGGGCATCCCAGGTCCGCTACACCGCCACATGTGTTCCCTGAAGTCAGCCTGATGGAGGAGACAGAAACTGGAAGGCCGGCGACACAGAAGTCCCCTGTGCGGGAGGTGGCGTGGGATGCAGAGGGCATGACGTGGGAGGTGTACGGTGCCTCTGTGGACCCTGAGGAACTGGGCCTGGCCATCCAAAAGCACCTGGAGCTGCAGATCAAGGAGACGGCAAGCCGCGCTTCCAGGCTGGCCCGCCAGGACACCACTTCGTCTCAGCAGAGCGGACGGCACAGGAAGAGGGGCGGCAGTGTGATCAGATCGCTGGGGAACCCCGCCTGCTGCGTCCGGTCTAGCACGACAGTGGACTGAGGAAGGCGCCACGTGGAGACTATGTGAATGGGTGGGCAATGACAACCACACAGCGCATAGTGCAAAAATATGGAAGAGGGCTTCAGGCAGACAGACACTGGAATTACCCCCATGACCACCACCTTTGCCTCCACCAGGGTATCTGGAAACGCACTGTGCTCAGACTGACCCTTGTCCCCAAACGCCAAACCAATGAACCTTTGTATTTGGATAAGTAGCCCCCCCCCGAAATTCAGCTTTTCCCAGCACACACAGGACAAGCAGTGACAATGAAAGCAGACTGAGTCATTTTATCTACCGTAGGAGTGGAAGTGCTGAGAGAAGAAAAAGAACTTCATGATGGTGACATAATGGTCAATGGTATTATAAAGAGAAACATCAAGGCCTTATGGCTTCTTTTGAATGTTATATATTGTAGTTGCAATAATCCCTGTACTACAAGGGGATTTACTTCCCTTTTCCCCTTGATTTTGTGAGAATAGTATGACACTGCTACACTACTGTAAATCCTTATCCCGCTGTCCACTGCCCATAAACCTTTGTATATTATTGAACAGGAAGCAAATTCTTACGGAGGGCCATTTTTCTCAAAGTGAAACAATTAAAGTAAAATACAATTAATGAAGTATTTAAATGTGCCATTTTATTTTGAAAAGATATTATGAAATTATTAAAATTTGCTTTACTGAAAATGAAACAAATATACTGTATAATTAAATAAATCCATATTTAAAGTGGTATTTCCGAACACCAATTTTTCCCGATTTTTTTAAGACTGATTTCTTAAAAACAAGGTGCCTTTTCACAAAAGTCAATCAACAAAACCAAGAAAGGTGTTTCACACTGATTGGTTAATCCTTGATGATCGAGTATTCATGTCTACTGTAGCCACAGAACAGCCCGTTCTACTATTGCTTGTCTATTGTGTTAATATGGTAGGGGGTTGCATGACATAAATGGAATGCTGGCACTTGTTGATAAAAGAGAAACTGAAAATTTGTCTGGTGATGCTATTTTATTTGATTTAGAAACTTTGAGGAATGCTCTAGTGCTCTGGAGGATGTTGACACTGATTACATCTCGAGTAGTTTGAACGTGACAGAACACAGAGTTTGTGTCAATAAAGTAAACATCAGTGAATCATCACACCTTAGAAGGCCATCTTTGGACATACTGGTGTTCTGCCAGATTTTGCTGCCTTGGACACTACGTGGGAATAACAGCATCAAATTCTGACAGACAGGATCATCTATCAGAAAATGCTGCTTTATCATATTTTGCTGCCTTTGCCTAAACTGAAGCAAGATTCATTTAAACCAAGAAAAGTGACACATAAAGGTGTACAAATTTCAACATAAACTAGTAATTCTTAAGGTGTTGAAAATTTTTTCCATGTTTGTATTGTGAATAACCTGGGAAATGGAGGATCCTAGAGTACAGTGATATTTTAAAAGCAAATACACTATGTACGTAAAGGACATTGTTATGATTCATTATCGTTTTCATGTCATTATTGGTATAATAGGGTAGTGTTGTGGTTGAAATAAATGGATGAAAGTTCTCCTGTTAAAAAAAAAAAAAAAAAAAAAAAACTACCGATATAACTTTGTAAAAGATAAGAAAAACAGATAAAATTTGTGATGCTACAACTGACCTGTCCCCATTAATTTTTGCCAGTCTGGGATCTATATGGTTATCGCAATGTCTAGCATTGGTTATTGACATCATTCCAACAATGACTAATGTAGGCTACCGAATGAAAACAGAGTTTCAAGTCAGTCAGGTTAACGACATACAAATTAAACACTCTTTCAGAAATATGCGAAAAGTCATGACAGATACAAGCATTTGAAACCTTCACGTAAACTATAGCTAAATTAAAAAATAAGCCTACACAATGTATTATGTATATTAAACTTGAGTAAACTATACATGACACCTAAAAATAATACCGCTTATAAAAGACAATTAACATCGCCTAACTACACATACATGCCAATACATACCGCAAACACAATGGGGATCTCATTTAATGCGTAAACTATAAAACTGGAACAAATATACTACAAACCTCAAATTATACATACGGTGTAAATAACACCATATACAAGTTGTACATAAAACATCGTATGGGCATAGTCCTCAAATTATAAGGAAACAGGTAGCATAAATGCTTATCAGAAAATGCTGCTGGGGGTAAATACTCTGAAGTAAAGTAGTCAATTTTAAACGGATGTTCATTATTGTGTATGATAATTGATTACATAAGTTACTAAAATTGACTGTCATAATTATCTAAGCTAACGTTAGGGTGACCATATCTTTCTTGTTACACCTACTTAACACGCCTAGAAGAGATTTCTAACTTGCCAAAAATATCCAGGATTTGGCTATGTCCGCATTTCAATGTGTGCGTATTTATCACAAGCGCATTATTTTTTTCTGCCCCAGCTTTCCCCCAGAGATACACCCCTGCTAAATCTGAAATGCCCTTGTTGAAACTGATTGGTTTGTGACCAGACAGCGCCTCCAATGTACAACTGCAGTTTATCATTTTGCAGTCGTTACAAAAAATGAATAACTCAGAGACACAGGCCTCACATGCCTGCCAAACTAGAAGTCAATGAAACTTTAATAGGCCCCACCCCTTTTTGCGGATTGACTTTTGTGAAAAGTCGCCCAATTATTACGGAAATGGTCTCTGGGAAAATCAGCAGTCTTGAGTGAAGCAAATTTTTATAATTTCGTCATGTCATTTCAAAATAAAATATTTAATATTTAAATATTTATTTCATTTTGAGAAAAACGTCCCTCCATAAATTATAGCAAAACTGTGATTTAAATGATAACATTGTCTGTTCTAAGCATTAAAACATGCCAGTCAGAAGATAATCTGAAAGGCATGAACTTTCTCAGTGCTGACATTCCAAGGTCAAAGGTGAACCGGAGGATGAAGCATTAGTGTGTGTCACAGAGCACAGACAAAAAGCCACATTCCGATTAGATGTCTGAAAAAGCCATGTCATGGTGATACTTTGTTAATTTGTCACGGCTGATATTCACCTGCTGTTTTCTGCAGCAGCTGAAACAGGTAGCACTGACAGGTGACAAGCTGGGATAGCAGGCATGTGATGGACTGTGATAAGGTCATGAGCAGGTCCTGTTTTACCTGCAAGATCCTGGACTGGTGGCAGACACATTCTTAAAAATGAAAACATCTCAGTAGATGAGCACCATTAAAACAGATAAAAAAATCATCTAGATAAGCCTGTGTTTACAGGTGCACACACGCACAATCACATGCAAATGATGGCTGTGCATAAGCCTTTGCTCGAAGAGCGTCACGCGCCTGGCGTGAGCTCGAATTTGATGACATGTTCTGCGTGACTGCCACAGCTAATTAAGTCACACTGAGGCATCCTGCGTATAATGGCAACCATTGGGCCTTTTGGACATAATGCCTGCTGTAAGCTGTTCTCTTTGCTTCCTGTGCAGTGGGTCACTGTGTTTGCGGTTTAAACAAGGCCTTAGCTGAGCATGTGCATGAGTGTTTTTGTACGGTTGCCACTACACATACCATGGTTCAAAGGTAAAAATAAGGGGAAATGCAGGCACACAAACACACATACTGAAAGCCATGAGTTTTCTAAGTATTATTAAGTATTGATAATAGCGTATCGCAATTTTTCAGGAATGCCTTGGCAAACTTGCTATTGTTTGTTTTCGGTACTGATGTTTACAGTGTTTTGACTGTCGGTGGTTCAACCATCAACGCCATTTTTCTAGTCAGGAATCTGTTCTTTTTAACTTTTTAAATTGCTTCCAATGAAAACAGAGCCATCTAGCGGTAAAATTGAGTACTTAGCACAAATTTAATTTAAAAGAGCATGCTCTGTCTGTTTAATTTTTCAATTGGTAACACCGGCTGCTAACATAGAAACCCCAAGCTACAGGCCAGGTCAGGTCAGGTCAGGCTGGTACAGCTTATTGCCACACCCACCACACAACGAAACACCTCGGGATCCCAGTTGGCAACCCCCCCAAGCCGACACGTGGTCCAGTCCCACCATTTGGAAATGGCCGTCTATCTGCCGCAGCCAGGTGTTACGTGGGCATCCCCTTGGCCTAGTCCAGCCGCTCGGGTCCTCGGCAATGATGATTCTGCGAGCCGGATCACCCACAGGGAATCACGCCAGTGCCGTAACTGACGCTCCCTCAAAACGTAGGCAATATGCCTCATTCGGGACTCCCCAAGCAACCGCTCGTTCGACACAAAGTCAAACCAGTGGTACCCAAGGACTCTCCGAAGAGACACAGTACCAAAGGGGTCCAGTCTTTGTCTCAGGACACTGGATAGCATCCATGTCTGGCAGCCATACAACAAAACAGAGAGGACCAGGACTCTAAAGACTTCGTCCTCTTAAAAAGATATCGGGAGCGCCACACACCCATTTCCCGCGACCTCATGACCCACCATGCTCTCCCAATCCGTCTACTGACTTCATAGGAAGAGTCACCAGAGACATGAATATCATCGCCGAGGTAAGTGAACCTCTCGATGCGGTCGACACTTCCTCCGCAGACAGACACATTGCTGATGGCTTTGCCCAAGAGGTCATTAAAGGCCTAGATCTTGGTTTTTATCCAGGACACTCGCAAGCCCAGATACTCAGACTCCGCGCTCAGCCTCCCAAGAGTCCTGATCAGATCCTCCATTGACTCCGCGAAGATCACAGCATCGTCGGCAAAGTCAAGATCAGTGAATCTTTCTTCACCTACAGATGCCCTACAGCTGCTGGACCCCACGGCCCTGCCCAACACCCAGTCCATGCAAGCATTGAACAGAGTAAGAGCGACAACACACCCCTGTCGAACCCCAGAATCAACTGGCAAGAACGCAGGGGTTCTGCCTCCACTCTGCACAGCACTCGCAGTACCAGTGTACAGGCCGGCCATGACGTTCAGCAACTTCGGGGGGATCCCGTGAAGTCTCAGGATGTCCCATAGGGCAGCTCGATCAATTGAGTCGAACGCTTTACGAAAATCAACAAAGACTGCAAAGGGACTCTGCCGATGTTCGTGTTTGTGCTCGATGAGAACCCTCAGTGCCAGGATGCGGTCGATGGTAGACTTCATAGGCATTAACCAGACCCAGGCAACACTGGCCATATAACCCAAAGCAGCGAGAGACTGACCCTATCGTACCACCTAAACTATAGAAAATACATTCATCTGCTTGCTGTGTGGTGACTGAGGTCACCTGAACTCTCCTGGCCAGCGCTGCCTGAGAACCGAAGGGACAGTGAAGGCTTTGATCTAAAACATCACGAACATAGATTATTCAACAATAGCTTTGCCCTGACGCCTTGCATCAAATGACGATTCTCTCTCTGTACGCTGTGTACTTGTTCTATCCTGCCCCCAAGTGTTGAAACAAACTTCTTACAACAGAGACAGCTTTGTGACAACGAGGCATCACTACTTTGCCTGAAACTGTATGCTGCATTTCCGCAAACACGGGGGTCAAGCACCTGATAAACAGGTTTGCGGAAAGGATGTTGACTTAAATTTGATCAGTCTCCTGATCTGTAAATGAAACTTAAAACGATTATCCATGTTGATTTTAAAATTATTCTTGGGCTGACAATTCTTCATTAATATATTTTAAATGAGGGCAAATGGTGTGAGAATGGATGGATGGATGGATGGATATTTTGCAACATCACAAAATGCTTATTCTTAAATAAACCGAGAATACCAGACCGCACTACAAAATAATTCATGACGAGGCCTTCTGAAAAGTCAGACATGGACTTTTGGCTGTGATTTTAAGGGTAACTGTGAATAAAACCACATACTCCCCAACTGTGCCATCCGTGCACTGCTTGGAGATCACTGACTTTAAACTGACTGACCTATAATGTCCATCTAAGACATGAATAAGCAGTTTCATCAAGTACTAACTTCAAAGATGTGCCTGTTATAGTAAGGTTGCAGTGCTTAACTCCCATATTACACCTGTTAATGCTTTTGGTGAGAAAATGCCAAGGGTACACTAAGCAGTACTGTCTTGTCAGATGAGTGATCCTTTACGTTATTCTAAACAAGTAGATGAGTATGGGTGGTGCACAAAGAGAAAAAAAAAAAAAAAAAAAACACCTACAAGGATTTGTTCCCTGATCTTCAAGCTGAAACATCCATTTCAAACTGAAGTCCAATCAGTTCCCAGGAGGGCAAGGAAATATTAATTAATTGTTAATTAATAATTAATTAATTGTTACAAACCCTAATCTCCTAGGTTATGGAGAACTGTAGTCATTCTAGTCTTCTCATCACCTCGGTGATGGGACCCTAAAGAGTATATATGTAGTTCAGCGGAGCGTAGAGGAGGTAGGGAAAGGTAGTAGAGAAGAAGGGAAAGTAGGAAGAGTAGCAGAGAGACCAGTAGAGAATAGAGTAGAGAATAGAGTGAGAGGAGAAGTTAGAAGGTAGAGAGGAGAGTATAGTAGACCAGAGAGAGGAGAGCGGAGAGAGTGGAGTTCAGTAAGAGTTGGAGCTAGTCTATGCTGTCAAGCCTTACTTTGTATTCAGTGTTCACGTGGACGTGTAACTTGCTTGAAACCTAATAAAGATCATCCAGGATCCTAACCGTGGTGTTCTTAAGTACGAACGGCTGAAATCCACGAGCAGCGCCGGGATAGTATTCCCGACAGTCATTTACACTGTACCTACAGTCCTTTGAGCTATCAGCGGTTCCCGAAGAACGGGAACTGAGAGCGGTCTCCGCTACAAGTACGTTTTTGTATCTGAATGTACTCTTCAACTGTTGCTCCTGAAATTGAACGTACTTTTTGAGGAAACCACAAATAAGTGACTGTGAACCTAATTGTGGTATTAGTAGTGGTGACCGTTATACAAGGACAATTGGCCTATTTTTACAGTGTTGCGACTGTTGTTTAACGGTAGGTGCGAAGCATATTAAATAGGTACCTGAGGTAAAGGACTGCGCGGTCCGGCCACTTCTTTTGGAAGCGTTCTGGGCCTCAGGGGTTATATTCCGTAAGGTGTGTAGTTTTTATTAATCTTTAATTCATATATTAATATTACAGGATAAACACTGATACGCTGTTTCAGTGAACACCGGAATTCGTCGCTTTACTAACATTGTAAATTCATTATCTTCCGTTCAAGACGGTTGCATTAACTGACACTGACATGCCCCGATGAATTAAAATAAATGAAAGAAATACTTACAGTGAATAAAGTTTCATGTGAGGTGTGTTTGACCGGTAAAACACTATTCGGAGCCGCTGCCCCGAGCCACGAGCGATGAAGCGGCGGCACCTACGGGTCAGCACGTGAACTTTTAGCGTTGGAAAAATGCGATATCTCGCGATAACACGAGATAACCTTGCACGTTTCCATGAGGTGTAGCGAGACCTACATCCTGTCGTTGACAGTATAGGTGGTAACTGCCTGTAGCATTTTTTTTTATTAACTTGTATTAATTTTACGAATATATAAAGTATTTATCCACCAGTCACGATGAGTTTCAAATCAAAGGTGCTAAGTGACGGATCCGGGTAAGATATAAACATAAAGTGGTTAGTCTATTTAGCATAAATGTCTCCAACAAATTACATTCACTTGAAATGTGCCTAATTGTGTAACGATTTTCCAATAAATGTTTACGATTTTAATAATTGTTACAATCTACGTACTTAAAGGACAACTTCTGTCATAATCGGTATGAGAATGTGACTTCGAAAATTCCAGTGTGAGGGGGTTTTGAGACGTACGAATGTTGTGGGTACCCTAGGCCGCTCGCTCACACCCTCATCCATCCAATAAATTTGCGGTTAACATCAGCACAGAATGCGAATTGCAAATGTGAAGACATATTGAACGCTTAACTATTCGATATGCACATCTGTATGTGATTTAGGAGTTGGCACTGCTATACCATGTGTGCAATTTAATGTGCTTCTGAGTTGTACAACCACATCTGATCGCCAAATGGACTCTTTGGAATCGTTTGAAACGGCCGAGTCGCGTTTGTGCCTGGAGTGCTGGTCGTTTCGTTCTCCGTGAAGGGAACGGGTGCAGGTCGTCTTGGGTGCTCGACACAGCAATGGCGTGTATTTCCAACACAAAATATTGCTAGGTACTGCCCATGGGGTTGGGAAGCCTCTCCTAGAGCTTCGTCTGTCACCGGTGACCACACGCAGCACATGAAGTGACCGAGGTATTTAGTGATATTCATTTGACTCAAGCACAGTAGTACTATTAGTAGATGATAGACAGGGCTAGTACATATGTGTAAATGTGTTCGACCGGCGGGGAGCTGTACAGGCGCACCTCCACTTACGAAAAACCCGAGTTCCGAATCGTAACTCGTATGCCAGACGATATGTTCAGAGTGTGTTTCCGTGTCATTAAAATGTGCCGTTTTTGACTGGTGTAATTAACGCTAAATATCGCGATGACTTTGAGGTAGTTGAAGTACGGTATCTGAGTGCTGCAGGCAGAGGTGGACTTTTCTTCCAGCTGACCTTGACTGGTTGCTATTTTGCCTGAAGAACTTTGAGAAAGATCAGAGGAAAATAGTTTGCACCCCAGCAGTTTCATTCAGTGACATTATGTGGTACAAGAATAGATATGACAAATAAATGTGAATTTCAAAGCATCCTGTCACTCATTACTGGCGATTCAGTGGGATAGTGCTTGCATTCAGTATTGTCAATGCACTGTCACCAAATACTTTCTTGTAATCATACTTGGTTTTGTTCTCTTTTTCTTGTAAACTGTTTAAATGCTTCCTTTTAGCAAAGGGAAGTTATGCAATATTTTGGTCAGCTACTTCTAGGCATTACGTAGATGGTACAAGGTGGTAGAGGAATTTCTGTTCCCCTTTGCCACGACCCTGACCAGAATAAACTGTTAAGGAGGAGGAAAAACATTCATTTTCTATCTAGAAGTGGCCAGACTTGCTCGTTTTTTAACTTTGGCTGACTAATCAAGTCTGAAACATGCGGCGCTGCACTTTGCTTTCGCACTCGGCGACCTCCCCCTCCCCCTCCCCCTCCCCCTCCCCCTCCGGACGGCGTACGTGCAGAACTCGTGGTTCCCCGTGGCCGTGTGGGCCGCCCCAGAGCCGGCGTCACGACG
Organism: Gymnarchus niloticus; assembly: GCA_009936485.2. Lineage (NCBI taxonomy): Eukaryota > Metazoa > Chordata > Actinopteri > Osteoglossiformes > Gymnarchidae > Gymnarchus > Gymnarchus niloticus. The sequence continues at coordinate 882,307 of JAACJT020000093.1, read as the reverse complement.
TGGTGGGGAGGTCCCCCCGCCCTCGCCCTCGCCCTCTTTTGCCTTTAGCTTGTGATGGCAGGAAGCGATTATTATATCGGCACTTCGAGAGGATAAGGAGAGGATCACAGCAGCCGAGAGACGCAGGACCGGCTTTAACACACGAGGTGCGGGCGAGTCTTGATTCTATACTGCAGGCTGTCGTAGAGCCGAGTCGCCATTGTGCTGCATTGCAACCCCCACATCAGCATCGTCCTTTTAAACGAGAAGGCTAGCGAAATCTTTAGATGGCGTAAGGAAATGTAATGTAATTTGGATAAGTATGTCCTTAAATCGAGCGAGTGGCAAAACAAAGCGCAGTTCTGTGTTGTATTGTACTTAGTGGCGACAAAGGAAACTGTCCTAAAAGATCGTGTTTGCACTCTAGTGAGTAGTCCTTGTGAGGACACTGAAGTTGTTGTGCTTTAGTACGTATTTCTTAGTTTCTACAAACAATCTATTGCCAAGAATGCATGGGGTATTAGTAGTTAGAAGGTCGACGCTTGATGATGCATTGCGTGCATATTTGCCAAGGTCGCGTATGTATTTCCTTGCCCGGCTCCATTACGTGACTTTTTAGTATTTTGTTAAATAAATCTTTAGAGGCGGCTTGAACTCCGATGAGAGATCGATGAAAGCATGTCAAATGTATCCACTGGTATGCAATAATACTTGTAGTTCAACGGTTTTGACGATGCGGTATTTACACCTCGGCCCTTACATTTGTGTATTAACTTTGCTGGCTGTGTTTTGAAAATACAAATCCTGTTTTTGTAATTTCTATAATAGGGATAGACACAAATACTATTTCTCCATGTATTTGCTTCCCAAAAGCCCCGGTGCATAGAAAACTCAGTTCTTTGTAAAAATGCGTTTTCTCGTTTCTTCCCCCAGAGCGAGTGTACACATTAATGCATTCTTCGGGACCAAGATCTGGTCGTTAGGCCTCCGATTTTTGGAGGCTTCACAGTCTGCCCTCCTTCTGTTTTATCATGGGCTCTTGCTGGGCTCTGATGAGTCACTGGGGGCCAGAATTCAGTCCGCCGGCACAACAAGGGACTCGTTGTTAGGCACTAAAGCTCTTGTTTAGCTGGATATCGGTATTATAACAAGCAGCAACGTGACGTTTTAATTATTATTTGGCAAGACCGCTAGTTTTGTTTTCGTGGTGGGCTAAAGAAAGATTCTGTTCATTTCTGTTTTTAGAAATGTCACCACCTGGTAATCCAGGAGCTTCACATAATGATATCTGTTCTGTCACTCTTCTCTAAGGCTTCAGTGGCAGTTTGTACCGTATGGCTCTGGCCTGGGTCACTTTAGCCATTGACATATTTCTACAATACTGCCTCATGTTGTCCGTTTCTAATGTTGCAATGGGCTGTGGCAGATGCAATTCTCTGTGGTTTTTCAGGGTAAATGGAAACTGACAGTTTTTTTTTTTTATCCTAAATGGGGGGGGGTTTAAAAAAAAAAGTCTAAAAATATCATAGCCACCGCATGACTGTGGCGGCTTTGAAAAAAGGGGAATTGATTGGAGTGAACATTTTTGGACAGCTGCGGTGTTGCATAATTTCTGATATCAGATGTGGAAGCAGTGGTATGAGGGACTGAGTTTCAGTGAGTTATCACCATTCTGGATGAACAAACTTTTGGCAGGCAGTCCAACGGGAAGAAAAACCTTCTCGTCACCAGGGAGCGGAATTTTCTCCCTGAGGTCAAATTAAAGTGTGCTCTGACTGTCGTTTTGTCCATCCTGTCCAGAATGTCAGTTGTGGTGGACTCTGAGAAGACTGCTCTTCAGCAGTGTCTGCAGGCCCGCTTGCAGCTTGAGGCAGCCATCGTGGGAGTGACTCAGGCCGAGGCACAATTGAGGGACAACTCCAGAGAGGTGAGTCCACTGGGATGGCATTAGTCCGGGTGCCGCCCTTCAGGTGGTGGCGACCTGCGGAGGGCTAAGCCGCATAGGACGGATTGCTTCCAAAGGAGGCATTGTCCTGGGTTCAAGGTAATGATGGCTGTGTGGAGTTGATGTCATGGTGAAGGGGGGTGATCCTGGGGGAAAACAACAGGTGAACATGTGGCGGCATGTAGAGGCATAACTGGAGGGCGTATAAAGAGCAGCCACCTGAGGCAGGCAGTCAGAGAGCGTCGCATCGGCGCTGCTCGGCAGACCTGCTCTGTGGCAGTAGCCAGGTGAAGAGGATCTCCTGTGTTGTTCTGGTGAATTTTTCTCTGGAAAGAATTAGCTAGCATTTCTTCCTCTTCCTGCTTAAGTGACTAAGTCAGGTTGTTATACTGGATGCAAAATGGTAGCTGCGTTAATCACCGCTGAATCGAGAGGGGCAACGATCTGCAGAGTTCCGTCCCTCATGGCTTCCGTCTGTTTGAAGCGGCATCCGCTTTTGGCTCTGACCCCGGAGCATTGCTCCTGACTCTCTTCCCTAACATGCTCTCTCTGGGCCCCGCTGAAGGTCAAGGCCCAGCTGCACACCTGTATCAGCAGGCACCTGGAGTTCCTGCGTTCCCGTGAGGTCTGGCTCAGCGAGCAGATAGACATCATCCAGCAGCTCAAGGAGGACTCCCTGCAGCAGCAGCAGAGGCAGCTCCACTGGGTACGTTCTCCTTGTAACTACAGTCACATCCCCGGTCTAGCTGTACAGGTCCTGTCGCTCAGCGGAAAGAGTTTCAGTAAAGATGGTGCCACATTTTGACCAGGGTGTTTATATTTTGTGTGTCTAGATAGCTACAGTGCTGTTACCTGTGATTTCAGCTCCTGGGTCAGTTTGACATCCTCATTCATCAGCTGGAAAATTCCAATAGCCACGAGCTGGCTAAACAGATCACCGGCTGCCTAGAGAAGTGAGTGTTTCCTTGCCTTTGTGTGGTATATTGGTTAGACTCGTTTTCTGCATCTTCTATTCCTGATGGCTCGGTTAAGAAAATAAGCACAAGATGACTGCTGCCTTGACTCCTGGCTTTTCCTAGCTATGGCGTGACCACAAGCAATCTCAAGTCCCGAGTTGAGACCCATTATGATTATGCGGTACGGGTGCGTAGTTTGACTCGGCGAGCTGCAGTCTCACGCTGTTGGTTCGTCCCACCCAGGTTGTCCACTCTGAACTTGAAACCGGAGGAAACGGCAGACATGAGCTTCCAAGCAGACGTCCGTTCCCTTCGCCAGGCTATCACCTCATTCGGGACCATCACCAGTCAGGTACGTGGGGGCTGCTTCCTATAAGGTGGAGGGCATCTTTTGCCAGGTAGTAGGATACTGAGCTACTGTGAATGGTGAAGTGGATGATACACTCTGACAGTCTCCTGAGGGTCATTTCTGTTTTGCTGTTTGTTTGACCCTGGTTCTCCTGGATGCTTACTCGTCATACAGGATCGTTTTCCATAGGACGCTACTCTTGAAGAGTCCTAAAGGATACGTGCGGTTTAGCCTGGTAGCCTTGGGGATTGCCATTAAAACATCCGCTGAATCAACAATGGGGATATTCGGGTGACTCCTTTTGGTGTAGAGCCTGGTCTCTTACATTTCCCTTAACTATGTCGTTCGCTCCTTAGCAGATGGAGGTCAGTGCCAGTGCCCCCAAAAGTTTGAGCTCTGCCAGTAGGCCTTGGCTGCATCAGACCTGCCCCATTGCCACTAAAAAACTGGTGAGTCTGTGGTGATTGCACACGTAATGTCCTTTAGATCAGCATTGTCCTTTCCTGTGGTGAAGCAGATTGTCACACGGTTGGCTGACTCGGTCCACTGCTTGTTTATAGAGGTCGGAGGCCGAAAGTAAACTGTCCGTTGCTGATTGGCTTTTTGAGAGCCGAACTCTGTCCAGAAGTCCAGTAGAAAACCAGACCAGTAACAACCTGCAAGATTGGCTGCTTAGTCCTGGTGCGAAAGTCCAGGTGAGACTGTACTGGGTGTACCGTGATACAACAAAACTCTAAAGCAAGCAGGGGTTTTAACTTGGTTGATTTAACAGTTAATTCCTAGTTTCTCTTCCCAAAAGGTGAGCCATCCTCTCGTGCCATTTGACTTCCACAAAGCCTGGGGTCACCCGCTGGACCTGGAGGCCTGGCTAGTGAAGAAGGAGGTTCCCGCCAGAGGACGGGCCATGAGCAATGCCAGCAGCAGCTCCACTTTCTCCATTGAGAAGATCGACGACTATGAGCTCAACTTCGACATGGATGAAGAAGTGGAGGAAGCAGAGAAGCCAAAGGAGGAGATGGCTGATGCGGATGAGTTGAGCAAATGGCTGTTCACTCCCGCCAAGTGTGGGGAGAAGCAGGGGGGCCCTCCGGCTGCTCTGACAGATGCTGAGAAGGAGGTTTTGAAGCCATTTCAGAAAAGCTTCTGTCCCAGCGACTGGCTGCTCAAAGCGGACTGCGGCTCGTGCTGCACCACGCGGACCAAGGCCGTAGAGATCGAGAACCTGGGCAAGCTGAAGTGCCTGAAGCAGAATCCGCCCACCAGCTCCATGGCCCCCAAAGACTCCCTGGAGGCCTGGCTGCTGCAGAGCCCCCCGGTTCCTGTCGAGCAGGTGTGTAAAGCCAACGAGCCTTGTTCCACCTTCCAGGACTGTGTGTGTGAGGAGAACTGCGGCAAGGAGGCCCTCAGTGCCTGGCTATTGAAGAAGGAAGGATGCAGCAAGAACTGCAAGCCCTCGGCCGCCCAGCAGCAGAAGGTGGACACCATCCTGGAGGTTTGGCTGCACCCGAAGCCAAGCAGCTCGCCCATGACTTCCTCGCTGTCTGACTGGCTTGCGCCCTCCAGCCGTGGCGATGAGAAAGCTACCAGGGAGGAGTGTTCTACTCCTGAAAACCCGACACACGAGGCCTGGGTGCAGCAGTGGGTGCAGCCCGCAAAGAATCTCAGTCAGCCCACTACACAGACCAGTGTGGACATAGAAGAAAAGTGGTTGATGCGCAAGAGGGCTCAAGTACAAGTGAGTACTTGTGGTACTCGTGTCTGAAATAGAGAGGCGAGTGGCCAGACCTGAGCGGTTCTTGTAACATAATCTTCTGTCCTGTTTGATTTTTAGGAGCGATATGGCCTTCCCACAGTGTGTGATCTATTCTCCTGTATGAAGCTTGCTGGTGACACAGAGAAATGGCTGTACAAGGTACCTGTAAAGGTCAGAGAATTAATCATTTGTCATTTTAGTTTTGTATTGTTTTGTTGTGCTTTTTCCTGTTGTTCTGGGATATCTAGTCTGAATGTTCCGTTTGTTTTTCTCCCTCAGATGTGAAAACCTAGAAGATTATTGAATTATTGGGAACTTCTGATTTATGCATAAGCTCTCTCTGGTCCCCCCCCCCCCCCCTTGGAATTTCACAAATCCATGGAAATGTAGTCTGTTCCTTCTGGTGAGATTAGCATGCGGTGTACAAGCCTGGTTCCTGTGTTGTGGGATTTTTGTGGAAACTTCTTTGAGTCAAAGAGTAGAGTTGTAATAAGCTATCTCAAAGTGAAGAGAAACTCTGAATGGCAGTTATTCATGGTCTAAGCTTGGGAGGATCAGGTTTGTGTATCCTAAATCCTTTCTGTAGGATACACACTGTTTTTAATGGGATTTTGAGTGATATGGTGGTAATTTTAAAATTTTTTTTTTTTTTAGCTCACTAGTCACTGTACCACATGTAATCAGGAGTCTTGGCATGCAGTGAAATGACATTACTCCACCCCCTTCGGCTGGAGGAACAATACAATATTAGTATATTAATCCAAATCTCTTTTTTAATATTCAATAACCTTGCTCTATTTACATAATCTACCTTGAAGTGACACAGAGGTGTCCGACTGCTTATGCAAAAGCATTTAATTCTCTTCAGTTGTGCTTGCTGTGGTATATTCTCACTTTGGAGATTGCCACCAAACAAATCGCCCGACCTTTCCCTTGTCGCTTTAGATGAGTCTGCCTCACTAATCTAATGCAGGCAACATTGGGTAGCACCTGACACTCATCAATGTAACTTCCCATGGGTTGGACAGGTGTTGAGTGTCAGCACGGTGCTGCCCTACTGATTGCCGTTAAGCTGGCATCATGGGCATAACGAGGCGACTGACGGCCACTCAGTTGTCATCACAAGGAGCATATTAAATGCATCAGTCAGTAGAAAGTCTCAGGGGCCAGCTAAGATAAACACGACAAATGTTCAACAGGAGCCGTGAGTGAGAGATAAGAGGCGGAAAGCAGGGGTGGGGGTAGGTTGTGGTTCCTTGCTTTGCCCGAGTGTGCGACACTACCACAAACAGAATGCTTACCCTTATGACTCTCTATATGAGGATGAAATGTGTGTCCGTTTCCGGTCTTTTCTGGCCTACTGGGACTCTGCTGGGGCATCACATTCAAGTGCTTTTACTCTATTACTCTAAAAGCAAGCCTGATCTTTAGACTTTGGCTGCTTCTCCCTGCTGTGGTAACCTGTGTCACATGTAACCCAATAAAAACAAGAAATCAAAAGGTCACCTTTTGTCTGTCCTTGCTTATGAGTTCACTATGGATTATGTTTGGACTTGGGCAGTGTGGGAAAAGAGCGACTCACACTCATCAGCTGATGGCATGTTTGCTGGCAAGAGAATGTCTCTACACTGCTACAGGCTGTAGAATAAACGGGTGCCTGCAAGGTCGGCATGCTTGGCATTTCAAATAATTGCGTCAATTATGCAGCATTCATCTCCTTTATCTAGTTCACGGTTGCTTGTTCAAATAGAGGAATTTAACCAATGCATGCTGGTAAAAGTATGTGTGTTAGCATAAATTGTTAAAAAGGGACTGGATTGTACAAATCAAGACCCCCGCATTATGTGTTATGCATATATATATTTTTTTTCCTTTCAATGTTACCATCTTAAACACGTGGTTTCTGCTCTGAATTTAACACTACACTAAGCTCTCCTACTTGAATTGTATTTGTTGCATCAGAATCAGTAACACAACAGCGAGAGGCCTCTCCCTTCATAGGAAGTGTTCTGGCTTTTAAACCTTACTGCTACTCACCTGTTGGATCTTTAACAGCAGGTCATGTGACACACAGGTCCCATCCTCTCCCCTTTACTCCAATTCCTGAGTTCTGACCTTGGTCACGCGTACCGCTGATGGAGCTTGCCTCATAACCATGCTGACCTTTGGAATATAACAGCTTGTTTTTGAGGAAAGACAACCATTTTTCTTTATTACAAACAAAAGATAGTGAATCAGGTAACAGTTCTGATAATTACCACTGTACTGTATGCTTATCAAAGCCTTTAGCTTCCGCTCCAGTTTATCTTGATAACTTTTCCCTTTGTACAGTTATGTCACACTAAGCTTTGGTTCCATATTTAATCTTTGCTTATTACTACACAGGAAATTATGTGTGGTAAACTTGGCATTTCAGTAACACAAAGGCAGTTACAGAAATGTACCGCTGACATGCGTACCATGCACAATTGTATTTTATTACTTTATTTACATGAAGGTTGAAGCTCGTAGCTATGTTGGCAGTTGGTAAGGACAGTCAATTTGTGTACTAAATGCAGATTTGAAAGTCAAGTCTGCACACTAAAATGAAACCTCGTGTCTTCATACCGTGGACACGAGCTCCCTGTCATCAGCAAAGGGGGGGGGGGGGGGGGGCGCTATTACTGACGGCCCCCGGGAAAATAAGCCGACACTTAGAGCTGGTTGGGTCATTCCTAAATCCTTCTTTCTGCCGAGCCCACCCCA
>JAACJT020000093.1:850024-868926 GCA_009936485.2 Gymnarchus niloticus | reverse complement strand
AACATAATGTTGGACCCCCCGCAGGGCCAACCCTCATTGGGCTCAACCAATATTCAAAAAAGGATTCCAAAAATAAAAAAGGAACACAAAAAACGGGGGGGGGGGGGGGGGGGTGGCAGAATGGGCCAACCATGAAAACAAACAGCTCTCACTCAACACACTGAATAATAGTCCGTCTCCACCCCATGTGACCAACTCCAGAAAGAAAGGTGGTTCTTACGGGATGTAAAAGCCTTCTGCTGATCCTGCCTTGAGAGCAGCCCCTGGCCATGAAATGGAGCTAAACTCTGCTAACTGGAAGTTCTGGCCAAAAACAAACATCCTCGGGAAAAACAGGAAGGCAGCCTGGGTGGAGAAGCTCCTCAGATCTACAAAACGAAGCCAGCTAGCCAGCCCGCCCGCCCGGCCCCAGCAAAGTGAGCCTAGGCTCTCGATGTCAGCTCTACACGCCTCGACGATGCAGCGACGCTGGGTGATCCCGCGGCGGACAGGGCCAAGTGCGAGAAAAAGCCCCTGAAAACCTGACATCTTCACCGACAGGAAGGTTTTCTGGGGAAATTGCCAAGGTCTCGTGCTTTTACTGACACAGGCTTCATTCTCATGGTCAAACCACAACAAGAAACGTAACCTGACCAGGATACTTAGAAAAAGTACCGTAGCCACAAGCACAGCTGACTCAATTTCAGCCCCAAAATCCCCAGTTTCATTTCCACAGATCTCCAGATGTATACCAAGTCAAGCATATACTGTACGTCATGTAAAAGCCTCACATCACCTAAGCATATTACTCTGGGGGTGTTTTGTATCATTATCCATTTAGATAACACAGCTTGTGGGGAAAAGAATAAAATAAAAATCAGCAACATTTTAACTCGAGTCATCTGTTTGCTAATCTCCTGTCCCTCATTCCCTCGGTGTCACTTTAATGTTTCCCGGAAGATACTGCAGAGATATCAAAGTCCTGAATGTCGTATTACTTGACAAAAAGGAAACATGTTCATGTATGGTGAACTTTCCTGCTGCATCCTTCTCTCTTTTCACTTCCTCACGGGACCCAAGGAAGCATCAGGTTAACAACAGCTCTCCATTGTTTACTTTTGCTTGTGTGACGACTCCCTGTTCTTCAATTACCACAACGGAGCCCTATCACCGGTCACATGATGCTTCAAGAATGCCTAACATTGACACAAACTAATTTCAAAAAATACTCTTCACCCCAATAACGCATCTCAATCTCAAATATGGAAAATGAAGATCATGTGAGCTAATATCCGCACCAAAGCACCAGCCAACATGAAGGTGTTTGTTTACGCCTTGTCCAGATTCCCGACGCCCCTTACCTGTGGATTTGTACACCATGCCCGTGAGTGTGCCAGCAGCTACCGTGTTGAGGTCGTCCTCGGCGCCCCGCGCCTTCTCGATCACCACACCGAACGCACTGTACAGCAGAGCTGGAGCAGGACAGGGGGGACACACATGTGGGTAAGGCCAGGGGACAGGGGACGAGGCTCCATGGACCACACATATTCAACAGCATTCGACATTACTCTAGAGCAAACAGCTCCAAAACAGTTAAGAAATGCTTCCGCTGTACTGGAAGACCTGCTTCCCACGAAAATCAACCCGCTCAAGTTGGGTGGCCTGACATATGAGCAAAAAAAAATAAATCATTTTCTGCTTATAGGAGGATTACCTAACTTAATCCAAGCAGACTGAGGTCTATAATCATGGCATCCTTCTGAGCTTTTCAGGCATAACTGGGACTGTCCCAGACTGAATCAGCTACAGAACACTGACAGAACATGACGAAGAACCAGCGCACCCAACAAGCTTACCACTGCCTGTCAGAACACATGCCCAGAATGACAGGATGGTGGGTAGAGGGCTATGGAGGTGAACACTCACCTAAAGAGCCCAGTATGTTTGCCCACGTGGCTCCTTGCCTGGTCACCAAGTTTAGGATCCTAAAACATGACAGACAAACCATATCAGACCTGAAAAATGGACATATCACCATAGGCTTACCACCATTCATTCCCTTTCTGTACATATAAAAGACAACCATGAGCGTCCCACTGAGAACGTGCCATCACAGCTGTGCCGGCCTCCCTGCCGCCTACACACACACACACACACACACACACACACACACACACACACACGCTTTACAGTATCTGCAGTGGGCCCATCAATATATGCACAGCTGTATCTGAGCCGTCAGGGACGAGTCAACACAGGTGTGTTTGAGAGATGGATCGTGCCGAGGCAAATGGGGGAAAGGTGAGGAACAGATATTGTACTACAGCTACCTTGGCCTTTGTGACCCTGGCCTAATGTTACACAAGAGTCAAGCCTCCTCAAAGAACAGCAGCAGTCCTGTTAACTCGTTCACGTCAATCATACCGCTCTCGTACTTTAACACCTCATCCACTCGCTCAACTGTAGCTGCTGCCTCTTCAAACTCAATTATTTAATCACTAAGTAGAGGCAGCCATGCTGACACCGGGGACAAGAGCACGAGAAAATAATGAATGAAGGGCAAAACAAAAGGCAAAAGAACAAACCATACAGCGAAACAGGCGGCTTTACACCAACACATGCAGCTATTCTATAACTATGAAACAATTACCTTTACACTCAGGTATACAATTCCACATTTTAGCATGAAGATATTCAAGTTTATCATGTCAAACTCCCGTATCATTGGAGGCCAGCTCACTCCAGTCCAGGACATACACGCGAAGCGGTGACTGAGGAAAGCCCAGTCACATACCATCAGGCAGATGGTACTACAGAATCACGTTCTGGCACAGCTTCTTCCAGCAGGCCGTGAGGATGCTGTACCCACGCGCTATGGCACCAGTTTGTGTACTTCTCATCCGTGTGTCAGACTGTATGCAAGTGTTACGATTCCAAAAATACTGCATCTCAAGTATTTTTGGGTAAATTATGTATGGCTGTACTGTGCATTTCCGCACTGCACCTTATTCTAACACTGTGCTGCTGTTTGTGAATTTGCACAAAAGATTTCCACCCATATTGCACTCACGTCACATGACTTGACAAAGCAATGAAGTGATTCGACTTCATACTCGTTAAAGCACCTACAGAAAATCTTTGAACTATAACAAGAAACACGTGAGCAAGTGAGGGCTCAAATTCAATTCAAACACCCAAGTCGATATCAGCTCAGCCAAAAACACACCAAATGACATTTCAACGAGGGGCATCCTGGTTGGACATGGGGTAAATAAACACACATTTTAAGGGTTAGGGGTTTCAGAACAGAATCCCGCAGCCCTTATCCAACACAATTTCAGCTTATAGTCTTTAGCATGACGAAATGGTGTTCAGCAACACCCATCTAACCAACACTATACAATAACAGCTTGGAAAAATAATCACCATCAGCGTGACTTCCTGCATGTCATTTTGCCTGAGTGGTTGTACGGCACTTTTGGACAAAATAGGCAGAAAAGTGAATATAAACCCAGAAGTCATTAATAAGCAAAAATGAGAAAAGTTGAACTAGCGACTTCTGGTGGTCTAAACTGAAAATGACACCTACTAATTGCATCATTCACCCTACCGGCACAAGGGGGCAAACAGTGACTTTGCACGATTTTGAGTCTTTTACCCTAAGTTTAAAGGCGCTTTATTATTTTATTGAACCCCCAGCCTTAGCCAAAATAGGCATCAATAAAAAGTTTCAGGCACAAAAAATAATAAATAGCACACAAAATAAATTGCCGGTCATTTGTATGTATTTAAAGTCTCACCATTGTCTGTCATATAAAGGTGGATATCCACGAACCAGCTCAGTCAGCTTTCTCACGTGTTCATTCATTTTGGTTGCAAAACTGTATTCAGGAATACAACCAACTACGCAAGACATTTTAACCAATTGTAGAGAGTGGGTGGGCCCAGCCAAAGAAACGGTGAACACCAAAGCTCTGATTGCCCGCCTGCACAAGATGCGGTCGTCACCGGAGCAAACTCTGTTTTCTACGGTCGCTGCACAGTTAATGTCAGGTAAACAATGTCTTTTCACCTTTTTCCATTTGAAGAAAACCCCCGCCATAACTCCCATGTTTTTACAATTGATTCCACTTTTTGGGGAGGAGAAAAAAATAAAAATAAATTAGAGAAAAATAAAATCGTTGCTGGCAATTTCACAATAAGAACTGGAATCTCCAGTAAAAAACTGGGGGGTGAATGAGAGTTGGCATGCCGGTGAAAACATGGTTCCATCTTAACTGGGTCAGTACTTACTGTACATTGCGGGGTTTGGTCCAGGTCATGTTGCGGGTCTCGGCCAAACCCATTCTCAGTCCTTTCAATGCCCCAAATGTGGCACCTGCACGGCAGCACACGGGGGTGTCAGACAATCGTTTTATATCCACTAAACCAAAGTACAGTTCTGTCAAGCACTCCCCTTCCGGCTAAGCTAACATCTTAATATGAATAACTGGCTGAGCTCACCAGTAATACAGCAGCCCCCAATGGTGAAGAAAGCCAACTCGAAGCGGCCACGGGTCTTATTGGTGCCGGTGGGAAGGATGAACTCGTCGCCGTCCTGAGGCGTGGAAAAGTGGCATGAGGACACACCGCACAACCATCAACTCAACTCAGACCGCCATGTCTCAAGTGAGCACAAAGCTACCGTCCTCCCGAGACATTAAACATCAATGCAGCATTGAACAAAAACAGCTTTACTCTAAAAATCTGATCTCTCAGGGGAAGGGGGGACTTTTCGACCACAAAGTCCATTTATCACTATGGCCTCTCCCAAACATAGATCTGCAGACCACTAGGAGGCATTCACAGCCCCTCTGAGCCCCACAGTCCAAAGGCTGAAAAACACTAGAAGACCATGACTTAGAGCTACAGTTAAAACATTACACTTCCAACCAGGTTATTAGAATCCTGAGAGAGGCCAATGATAAACTATACATTTAATTTTTTTCAGTGAAAATTAAGTGCGGCAAGTTTACAAGTAGTAAACTTAAGTTCCTTTCAATAAAAATGTTGAAAACAAAGGCAAGGAAAGAAAGGGGAGGAAAAAAAAAAAACAAAAAACTAAACTTACTTGTGTCAGGTATCTTGGATCTACGTTCAGGTAAGGGGACAGGGGACTCATTCCTGTTACTGAAAAGTAATCAGCTGTTAATCTGGTTTGTTCACATTTCCAAACATTACCGGTATGAAAATATAACAAAGTCAAAAGGTTCAGGAGAAGATATTCAAGTGCAGGGCAGGTATTGTACCTTTTTTTTTTATTGCAAATTGATGTACACAAACTAAATATTCAAAATGAAACGCCATTGCCTTGCCTGTTGAGCACAACATATTATTTGTGGCGATTCTGCGCTGTAAAGTGTTGTGGATCACGTTTTGAAACGAAGAGACTGTTTCAGAGTCATCTGCCTGAAAACCGTGCCGACTTTCAACACACCATCCAGAAATGCCTGATTACTGTACGAGTTTAACGTCATGAGGCCGTCGACTTGCGGCTATCGATATTATCTGTGATGATGCCTTGCAGAGACAAATCAATAGTTACCCTCTTTATTATTAAAATTGAACAAAGCGCTTCACCTATATTTACGCATATTGGCAGAGATTTTTTCTGTATTTTAAATCAAGGTACAATAACGACTGCTGCGGCCGGCAATTCAAACTTACAGGGTACCCCAGAGAGCTCCGTGCTTGAATATTCGGGTGATGACCCTCCGAAAAGACTCCCAAAACCAACACGGGATCCTCCTGCCTTCGGTGCATTGTTATCCATATTTAATTCCTCTGGTGACAAGTCAAAAAGAGTAAATCGATGAGATCTCAAATAATGACCTAACAGCAACAGCGCGGCTAGCTACCCGGAACGCTACGGAAAGACTACACCTCGTGCGAAGAAGAAACTGACCGGCCAACTACAAGCTGCGACTAGCAAAGCAGACAAACTACTATGATACCGGTTTTTAAAACTGTCGTGAATAACGTGGAAGAAACGTTCCGTATGCTCCCACTAATAAAACATCACCACGGCCATCAGTCAAGGCTGCAGTCCTTTCCGACCCTGACCTCCACACGGGCGCACAGCCGGAAAGCAGATTGCAGCCGTAAAAAGACTTACGCATCTTACGACTACATTATTAATTCAATGTATTACTATACACAAATTCAGCAGTTGGTTATTCATAATGCAACTAAGAAGGGGAATGTACTCGATGAGGTTTGTGAAAATTGTTAAGTGGTTTACTAGTAATTTTTACTACAATTTTACGACACGTAGCTCCCTAGCATGCACGCGTTATTTTTTCCGCACCGGCTTTCCCCCAGAGACACGCTCCTACTGAATCTGATTGGTCGAAGCTGATTGGTGCACGTTAAACCCCGGGGTCTTCGTACCGCTTAGGATCGGGTCGCCTTTAAATATCAAGAACGTCTGTCTCTCAAAAGAAGTCCAGGCTTGTCGGCTGCAGGCCTTGTACGATTAGGAAGCCATCACAAACGTGTTAATTGTGACGTTTATGTGTAGCACAGAAGTTCTGAAATTATCCATTCTGAAGAAAATGTTCATTCATAAGTAGACCCATTCGACCACATAATCAGCCGACAGAAAGTCCTACTACAACTAAACGGAGTCTTTAACTAGAAAACTGACGCTAATGTGTTTTGCTTGATTTTGAGCGTTGTAATGAATAAATTGGTGAAAAAAAGTTACAAATACGAAACAATTTTCGTTAACGTTGAACGTCAAAAGAGTGATATAATAGTCCAAAAAAAGGTGCGCTGGAAGGTTAGAAGCGTTGTCTGAGTCTTAACCACTAGTTTTCACAGGGCCGTGTCTCCGAAGGAACGCCAGTGCGGAAAACATAACGCAGCATTCACGCAATGACGAGCGTGCGCTCTGCTGCCATCTACAGTGCAATACAGGAACACTTCGAATCGATTTGTTATTGAGAAAAGCAAAAATATAAAATGGAAATACGTATGTGCCAGTTATTTCTTAAATACGACCTTTATGACACCCAGAGTGTAAAATATCATAGTCCTCTTGGGTCAAGATCTCTAAAAAAAATTAACATTGTCCGATTAGCGACATTACTTACTGGACAATGATTATCAAGGCCTGCACAATGGATGCATTTCTCAATTAAAAGCCGAAGAACTAAGCGCAGTTTTTCTCTCATATTCTTTAGGGTAATTGTCGGAATTGCGTAATCCCAATTTTCTATCCCGGTGTGGCGAAACATCTGCGATGGTATCTCCCGCTTCAGTGAAACAGGTGTAATAATGTCCCTTGCAGTATGGCAGTACAGCACTAGGTGGAAGCAAAACACTGTGGGCCCCGTGGAAAAAACGCAAAGAAGATGCCGTGGCTTGAACTGTATCGTTCGGTTCTACGCAACAAGCTTAAATGCTCCCAAATCCGTATGGAAAAAGCATATTTCAGTGTTTACAGTTTTTGCTTATAAGTGGAATTTAGATTTTGTTAAAAGTACAAGTGGGTTGGTTTGTAATTGTTCGAGTATTTACATGAATTAAAATACTGTTGGTGAGATTTGAGATGTCAAGCCGGACATTTTGTGAAAAGACCTTATAACAATTTCATTACCCAGATTCCATTAAGTTAGTAAGCCAGGAATTGTTTGGAAGCTGACATATTTATGTGTGTATATGCTGTACACATACAAGCATTTTTATTACATTATTTTTATTACAAATAAAAATTGCTAATAAAATGAAAGAAAAGAAGGAAATGTGTTTTTTTTTTTTGTCTCTGTGTCTATATTCGGTGTTTTTTCAAAGCAATCAAGAAAGAGTGTCAAAATGATAAGCACATTGTCACTCACGATTAAATCACTGTTCTCTTCGTCGACTTTCCTTTGCTTCAGGCAAGCCAGTGGATGGGAATGTATAATTGAGGTTACTTTTTATAACAACAACCAACGATAGGGTCGGAAGTAAAGTTTGAAGAAACCGTGTATCCACTCAACTATAATTTAGATTTAATCGAATTCAAACTGCGAGCTGCACAGCTTTATAAAAGATAGGATACTAACATATTTTGTCATTGGCTTAATGTATTTTGCTTAGTTTAATTATTTTTAAAATGAACATAAGCTACAATATGGAGTAGATTTCTGATGACCCCCACTCAACAGAAACCAAACCCCGCTTTGTCAATCTCCTAGACGGGACCGTCTTTTTCTCCTAGAAAAGTTCTGCTTTCCATTCAGGATGCTAGACTTCAGGCCTCTGAGGGATCACAAGGGACATGTGATGAAGGAATTTGTGGGAGGGAAGAAAAAAACACTTATTAGAATTCAGGCATTGCAGCTGGGGTTTCGAACCTCGAAGTGGAGAAATAAAGTTTACCATTGTTGTCAGGCTAGTGCCTCAGACTTCCTGGCAACCACACTAAATTACCCAGGCTTTCTGTGGGCCTAGAAACAGCCCACTGTTCCACAACAAAAAGGGCATTCAACCAGAGGAGGACGGCCTCCCTGGGCTTCAGAAAGCTAACTTTAAGCCAATGAATGGATGCTGAGGGCTTCCTAAGAAAATCACTACTGTGGGAAATAGTAGTGATGTCATTTTGAATGTATTTCTAATGTTTTTGTTGCTTCCCCCTTATCCACTGTGCTCTTCCTGTTTCATTTAGGTCCATTATTAGGAACCTCAAAATGCAAATCAAAAAAAAAAGGGCCCCAGTATGGCACCGTTTCCATGGAGACATGAAAACAGTGCTGTGAGGTTCTGTTCTCTTTGAAATCTGTCTGAGCGAGATGAGATGGAGGAGGATTGTGGAGGGTGCCCCGGACTTGGGGGGAACATGTAGATCAGTGGGAATTTGGGCACCTTAAAAACGAATTTGTAATCCGCCACACCGGGGCTTTTTCAAACAAAACGTTTGTGCGTCTGATTGAGTCTGCGCTCCGGAAAGATTTCTGTGTTGATCTGAGGCGCATTCAGCGATTCCCACAGATGCTTATCAAGACTGAGAGCTAAACAGGCCAAAAGACACCAAATTAAAGTTTTTGTATTTGTAAAGCAGCTGACTTGCATTGACAACGACAGTTGGTCTTAACATTAAAGATTCACAGCATGCTTTTTCTATACACATGCATGTTTCCTCAAACAGCATACAAAGTAATTTCTATTGCACTACTGCAATATTCCAGTATGTCTAAGATTGTCTGTCAGACCTGACATATACTTGTATTGTCATAAATAAATTATGCGACTGGCTGTCACTAAACTATACTAAAGCCGAATACATTTCTGTTGTTTGTTTGGTATTTGTTACTGGGACAGTGACCCTCATTAGAATTGTTTTCCTCCACTTCTCGTCTGTGTTAAGTGTGGTTTAACAGTAATAATTCTGAGAGCTGAAAAATGGCTTTCAAATATCTGGGTGGTGTGCAGTCCCAGTGTGACAGCAAGTATTTTCTTCCTAGCCACTGGGTGTTTCCTTGGCTGTGTCATTTGTGAAGCATGGCTGTGGAAAGTTTGGTGTTGGGCGTTCTTAAACCGCACTTGCGAGGGATAATTCGATGGCTGATTAAGTCTGCGGACACGCAGGTCAAGGGTTGCGGACAGAACGGCTTCCTAGATGCAAAGTTGCCCCAATTTGTGTAAAAAGCTTGAAGATAATTCAAGAACGAGCAGAAAAAAAATGTACTCTCTCATTTTATTTTATGATAAAATCAAGCTGAGACTTTCATTTGAAAGCATTAAGATCAAAGCCTTGTTTTTTTCCGATGGGCTTTGATGGAGTTGAAAAGTAGTATTGCCGTAGTTTGCTGCATTTGCAGGCATACGTAATATGATTTATGTATTAAGTGAGAAGATATGAAGTTATCCTTCCATTATTACACCTTACAACTGCTTATCTTGAAAAGGGTCACAGAGATATCAGTTTATATCAGTGCAACAGTAAATGTAACTTAAATGTGTGGACTCTCAAATGTATAATAAAAGCAGGAGAACAAACCTGCAATTTCTCTGCAAACCAAAGGGATTCCACATAGCCATTAGATATGATCTGTGTTAAAAGAGTCTAGTGGTTTTCCCCTGGAATGGCTACATGTCCGTGATGCATGCTTAAAATGTATTCGGACTGTATGCTAATTCGTTGTTGGGAGACTCGAGGTACCGAGTGGGTTTGTCATCTGCAATTCTGAGGTTTGATTGGCTCATGAGCGATACCAGGGTTATATTAAGTGGGCACAGGATGTATACCTGTATTAAGCTGACCCCGAGCGTAGGCGCAGAAAAAATACCAGCATTTGGACCAAAGAGGTCATAGGTGCTAACCAACTGATAATATACATGCTAAATCAAACACAGACCTACACAGGCTACTGTATGTACAAAAAATATTGCATGTTGTAAATGTCCTGAAAGGGCTTGCAGACGAGCAGCTTGTTTGTCTTCTGTTTATGTCCAACTTTCCATGCCTTAAATATTTTCAA
Organism: Gymnarchus niloticus; assembly: GCA_009936485.2. NCBI lineage: Eukaryota > Metazoa > Chordata > Actinopteri > Osteoglossiformes > Gymnarchidae > Gymnarchus > Gymnarchus niloticus. The sequence continues at coordinate 858,445 of JAACJT020000093.1, read as the reverse complement.
AGGGTGGAGTTGACCCAGTAAAACAGTTGGTGTTTTTTTTTTTTGGACGGTCGTACATTCCAGTTTCAAATGAACAATTTCATGGAGACACACTGTTGTTTCACTTATGGGATGAATCTCGGTCACAATCACACAAGAGAGGCTGGATGAAAATTTTGTTTGCAGAGAGAGAGAGAGAGAGAGAGAGAGAGAGAGCCCCCATCTGGAATATGGTCAGAGGTAAATCACATGACTTTTGTGCTCAAAACAGGAAGTGGACATGTGAGGTCAATGACACTGCTGCCCTTCACGATAAAAGGTCACAGTGGCACATTCCTCATAAAACAGAAAAAAACATAAATTGATTATTTGAGCAGCTACTGAACTCAGCTATATTGAAAGCTCCGTAAATTGCTGAAGTTTTTTTTTTTTATTAAACGGTGATCATAGATTCAGCATATCACAAATGATGATTTACCATCTGAGAACACAGGCAGCCAGAGGTAAATATTACGAGGGCAGTACAGCCCTCGAGTGAAACATTTTCATTGACCCAGAAGATGTCCTGGTAGAAAAATGGGCAAGATGTGAAAATGGAAGCTTTGGGATTTTGAATTAGTGTGACACCTCAGCAAACACAGCATCAGAGCCACGCCCATAAGCCCATCCTGCTGTGGGGGTGTCACTTTTATTTCTACCTCGTACAGAACCCATGAGTCTGGGTGGAGTTCACAGATGGAGAAGAAATGAACAGATTACAGTATCTCTAACTACTGACCTTTCAACGTCTTTGAGCAAGTGGGTTTGTGTCAACAGCTTTATAGATTTTTTAATTATTATATTTCCATGGGGACTTTTCAGAATGAAACTCAGATTTAATGGATTTATATTAATGGATTTGTATTTGCTTGCCGTTAATTTTTCGTCTCTTCTCACAATCTCGTCAGTGGTCTCATTTATCCAAAGCTCCAAGATGTCTTCAGTAAAGTGCTTTGTGGGATTTTCTCCAAACTGGGGTGTTTGCACAAAAGCCTGTAACTGATTCAATAATCGATGCGCTGGTTTATGAGTCAATATCACAGGTTATTAAAAAAAATAACTTGGCATTTCCTGAGTCTGTCAAACTCTTGTCTGATTTTTAAATTTATAGTCATACTTTGTATTGTCTCTCAAACACAGACACAGACACAGACACACACACACACACACACACACACATACACACATTTGTATTTGTAATATAGTGGGGACTTTCTGTTCATCTCTATGGGCCTTACCCTGATCCTAACTATGACAACCCTAACCCTTAACCAGCCATAACCTTAACCACAAGTAGCACAACAAAATACAAGACTTTTTTGTTTTTTTTGATGGCATTTACAGATTTTTATAAAATTGAGTTTTCCCTTGTGGGGGCATGACAAATTGTCTGGTTTTTGTTACCTCCTGGCATCCCCATAACATAATATAAACATGGCACATAGACACAGAGACACACACACACACACACACACACACGCACACACGCACCTTTCTTTGGACCATTCCTTATTTTGTATAGTGAGTAATAAAATAGTCTATGTGATGTAATGTGAAAACTGTAAAGATGGCTCATGAAGGGATCAACTTATTTTCCATGCTGGCCGTGTCCGGAAGGTTGTATGAAAAAGGCTCTGACCATTGACGGCTCCCACCTACTACAGCAGCCGGGCCATGCTTATGGACCTCATTGGAATGGCTAAATACAGACGCTGGGCAGCCTGTGGGTCGCACTGTTCTCACCCGAGCTCGCGGGCAGCGCCCACCTCACTCGGCACTGGAATTCACAGAAGAGCTTCCAGGAAGTGTAGGGAGAGGACATGCAGTGAGGGGAAACGGGAAGGGGGGTGGGTGGGGTGAAGCACAGATCGAAAAAAAGGCGTCTTCATAGGTCTACCCTGTCCCGCCCATTGTCAGATCAGAATGAGCCTCCTTGGGACTCACACAAGGATCCGCTGTGTTGCAGCCATTGTGTTTGTGTGGCCATAGTACACCCACACCAACAGCGTTTTTACTCTCGAAAGGGTGGGAGTTATTCCCTCAGCACCGTACCCTGGATGCCGCATTTACAAACAGGTGGAACCGTCAACCTCTCCAGCCCTTAGCACCCCATCTTTTTGAGTGATTTTTGGGTCCCTTTGAAGTCTTAACCCCCTCCTGACACTCAAAGCTCATCGTCACAAACAGAGAGAAAATAGATCAATGAAACAGCTGGCTCTCGACACCCAGCCACCTCGTCCCAAAACGCAGTTTGTATTAGGGGTGGCGTTTAACAGCAGCCTGTGAGAGAACTGTTTGATAAGCGGGATCTAATTAGAGGCTTTTACACAAAGAAAAAAAAACATAACGCACTGTTTGTAATAAGCCAGTCTTGACAATGCGCACACTCTGCCTGCAAGCAGGTAAAATCCAGCATGGAAAAAGAGCAGTGATATGCATATGACAAACAGAACCAGATCTGATTCCGTTTTCCAGGTTTAAACTGTTTTTAATCTGGAATGATCCAACAATATGACGTAAAAATTAGACAACAATGACAGTACAATAGTAGGACGGCATGGTGGCTCGATGAGTTACACTGTTGCCTCCCAGATCCAAGGTTGGGGGTTCAAATTTGGTCTCCACTCCGTGTGTGTAGTTTGCACGTTATCCCCATATCTAATAGGCTTCCTCCTGGAGTCCTAAGACATGCGGTTAGGTTAACTGCTGTCACTTTATTGTCTGTATTTGGGTGCCCTGCAACCGGCCAGCATCCCATCCAGGGTGTACCCCAATCTAGTGCCCTGCGATGGGCTGGCATCCCTTCCAGGGTGTACCCCAGTCTAGTTCCCTCTGATGGACTGGCACCCCTTTCAGGGTGTACCCCAGCCTTAAGTCCTCTGCTGCCTGGGATAGACTCCAGACCTTCCTCCTACCAGGACAACCGGTTGGAAAACACATAGATGATATTTCTGAAGGACGTTTTTGTGCTACACAAGAGGGTAATAATGATAAAAAGGGAGAACAGGTGGAATGAAGGTGCTAACGATGGCATAGAAGTCATTAACAACCCCATTAGCGCTCATTAACAAAGACCTGGCCAGAAACTCTCCAGAGAAGGAGGGGAGAAAAAAGAATTGTACATCAGCTTCATCGATTTGTGACAGGGAGGAACCACCAGTGCTTGGAGAAGATGGGTTTGCACTTATTCCCTTAGTCTGTACTTGAACTTGCCCAGTTGGGGGTCTGTGGGGGGGTCATGTTTACTTTTTCAGCATAGCGGGGTGCCCTCCCCCACAGGAAAGCTTGCCGATCTTGTTGACTGTGGAGTGGTCGACACACCACCTTCTGTTTCCACCATAAAGACATCACCAAGCAGCCCTACCGCGTAGGTGAACTCGAGGTGTGGAACCGGAGTCGTTTTCCTTCAGCAGAGCTTCAGCATCGTCCTCAGTCTGCGTGACATTTATTTTTTTTTATTTCTGGAGCAGTGGAAGGATTGAGGAGCAGTAATCTCACATTACTGACACAGTGCTCTGTAGTAATTCCATACACAGTCACAGTGCTATAACATGGCCACAAGCAAACACAAAGCATGTCTCCAAATGCGGAAGTCCAGCTTCTACGTTTGCATTTTTTCGACGCTGCTCCTTGGGTCGGCAGCGTGCCACACAGGCAGAGGTGTAGAGGCATGAAGGTCACGGATGCCCCAGGCCTCGTTAAGGTGATCCGAGTGTGTTGATAAAACACCCTCTCAGGGCTGTTTGAAAAGCACCGATGGGCTCATCTTTCGCCGTCTCTGCCATTTCTGGGCTTCACCTCCTCCAGGCAGACCAATTATCCACTCATTAGCCCACCCCCCACTGCATTATGTTACAACATTAGGGTATGGGGGGGGCATTGTAGAGGATGCTGGCACTTCAGGCTGGGGGGGAAGGCCTGGATGGTGGGACCTGGGCAACACGGAAAAGACGATCTCACCCGCAGCCCCCCGCATGCAAATTCAGGGCATGTAAAAATGAATATTTCATCCTGATTGATTCCTGCTCTTGGGAGGAATCGACTTCCTAATGCGTCTGGCCGTCAGCAGGGGGGCAGGGGGGTTGGGGGAACATGGCGGCGGCGGGGGGGTGTCAGTCCGCAGCAGGGCACACATTGTGGAAAGCGTCAGCTGGTGCTGCCGTCGGGAAAGAGGACAGAGCAATTCAGGGATCAATTTATGCTTAGGGTTAGGACACATGTGGGCCTTTACCTGGCCTTGTTCGCATCACACTCTAGCCAGTCTGAATGCTGAGGCGGTGCGGACTGGATTTGGGCTTCACTTTGAGCCCCGCCACCCCGAATCGTACGTCTGCAGTATCCTCGGACCCCACCCGGAGACCCGGACACGCTCGTCGTGCGAGCTGATGCTTTTACGGCTCGACAGCCAGCGGCGACGCAAAGCGAGATTCCTTGTCAATACAGCCCCCAGGGGCCCGAGCCAGCCTTATCAGCTCGCCGCAGAAAACCAGAGGGGCCCTGGTAATTTCCTCGGAAGCTGCGGATTGGCTGAAAGGGAGGAGGAGGGGAAAAAAAAAGAAGCAAGGAAGAAACGAGGAAGGTGATCAAGAAAGGTCCCAGGGATGAGTACGTTCTTCAAGGCCCAGGGCGTAAACCCTACTTAACAAAACACGGTCGTGAGAGACTGCTATTGGTTTCCAGCTGCCTCGCGGTCGGAGCGCAGGGGCGGAGGGCCTCTGGTGCATCTTGGTACTTAGTCTGGCAGCTGCGGAGATAACAGTAGATAGCAATCCTACAATCCCCGATAACAAACCTCTCAAACACTAAGCAGCACAAGGGACCTTATTGATTTGCCCCCGGCTTGTTCATTAGGGTTTATCCGCCTTCCGTTCCTTCTAAAACGGCGAAAAAATGGCTGTCGATCGAGCTGAACCCACAGAGCGAATCCACGGTGGATCACCGTGAAGGCCAGGGCTCGTTCCTCACAGGGAGAGGAAGGGCGTGCCTTGAGTTTAGGCTTCTTGTAGCAGGATGCGACCTGTCAATGTCATTCCAAACACGAGACAGAAGAAGTGATTATTGCTCATTTTCCCTTCCAGAAGACAGCAGCATTCTGAGTCACAGCCCCAGCATTCTGAGTCACAGCCACAGCATTCCGAGTCAGGGTCCCAGCATTCAGAGTTACAGCCCCAGTGTTCCCTCCTTTTCTACTTATGGATAATCACCTCACCCTGTGAGTTCAGGGGAGTGGTGGCATTGTGACCATCATTAGAAAAGGTGCCCGTTTTACGATAATAAAAGGATCCTTCCTAACAAACAGAAACAGTGTGTGTTTGAATGAGTACATGTGCCCCTGCATTTCTCCTCGCAATATGAAACCTTTATTTTTTTTTACATTTTAAATTAGCATGCAGAAATGTAGGTGCTGTTCTCAGCTACTGGAAAAGGCCATTGTTTTCCTGGCATTCTAATTTATTATGAATTCATTAATTAATAATGGAATTGTTCCCAAATTAATTAAAAATATCATTATTGACTCCACATAGTATTCTACCTGTTACGTGTCTCGCTTTTTAGCGCATGTTGTTTTAATAATACATCAGGTTAAGCTATCTGAAACTCAGTGAAGTTAATAAACAAGACTTTGTTCATATTAGTACATTTGTATTATAACATTTATTAAAATAATACTATTAGTTATAAAGGACAATTTACAACAAAAAGACAGAATAAAAGGCAAGCAACATAAAAAAACAACTGAAAAATACACATACATAGTTCTTACAGTAAAATATTCATTACAATAAGGCCTAGTACAGAGGATTCTGGGAGATGCTGCAAAGCAAATTAGGTACTTAGAAAAAAAAATCTCAGATTTGTATGGATTCCCTTTTTAGTGTTGGTCGTGCAAATTAATTTTTTAAAGAAGTCACTCGATTGCATCACGGACATATAAAATAAGATACAAAAATACATTATAAACTTGTAACAATGGCTGTAAATACATACAGGTTGTTGTTTTGTAGGCAATAAATTGAATTTTACATAAAAAGCAGAGGGTTAGGATCAGTAAACTGAACATTATGCTGTTTTACTTTAACAAAGCAGAGCAAAATAATAATAAAAGTAATAATAATAACTCGTTTTGCACACAGGAAAGTTAGAAAATCAGTTATGGGTAATTGATTAAACAATGCAACCAAAAAGGTTATTTCTGTAAAACCATATATTAAAATATATATAAAATATTAATGCAACACTAATGTGGAGTGAGTCGATAAAGGCAAACATGTCTGAATGTTACAGTCTCACTCACAATGGTTCTACCCTACTTCACAAAAGCATGGGTCCTCAGGAGCCTAACCGTCAATTAAAAAAGGTGGATTCCCATGTACCTGTCCTCCTCTCCAACTAACATCAAAAGGGGCACTTGTAGAGATTCCCCACCCTCCAATGTCACTACAAACAAAAAGTACTTTTCCAGTTTTTAATTCTCATTTTGTAAACCACCTACGTTTACATACTACTACCAGTAATGATATGAATAATACTAGTTATATATTGTTATTATTATCCTTATTATTAAAGTTGCACTGCATAACCATAACCGAAAAGAAACCAAAAAAAAAAAATCAGGCATCACTCAGGAAGACTAATTTGTGACACAGAATCTCACCGTACTTGACATTAAAGGCCAACCAGTTGCATAGTAAATAAAGGAGTTGGAGGGGACAACAGCATGACTCAATACTGAGTGGTCTAGTGTAGGTGTGTGCGGGCAGATCGAGTCCACCGGCTCTCAGAGCCCGAGACGCCACGTGCAACGGCAGACCGGAAGTCAAACACTTCCTGTTACCTTATATTGCCTGCATTGCCACTTTGACCGTATTTCTACCAATAGCATGACTGACATGTGTGACCAATATAGGCTTTCTCTCCTTTACTTAGGATGCTCATGCAGGTGTCCTCACTCTTTGAAAAACTTGACATGGAGTTGTATTCGTTCCAAACCTCTACTTAGGAATTTATGGTTTCCCTGTGGGCAAATTTCGTTGAACCTTTGCCACATCTAGCTATGAGCCAAGAACTGACCGCTCTCGGAGCGTGCTATCACATACTCTAAAGTGCCTCAAGGGCCCCACTGATTCCTGAAGAATGGACTCGGAGTATATGACACGAGACAGAGAGAGAAGAGCTAACATGCTTGGATTTAGAACAAGCAGAGTACAGACAGAACAGAAAGTCAGACGCTACCCTGGTTGTCTGGTCATCGTGCTACGGAAATTCCAGCATGTGTATTTGTCTCTGACAGGTGTCCAGCTGGACTTACAGACCAGACAGTCAGAGCTTGGCACTGGTCCTGTACCCAAGAGTATCATCAAGCGGAGCTGTTCTCCAATGAGAGCAGCAATGGGAAATCTCAAGTGAGCCCACGTAGTTCCTCACCAGAGGAACGGCAGAACAACTTTCATCTTGGTTAGAGTGTGGCGGCGAGTGAGCAACTGACCGGATAATCAACTACCGGTTTTTCCGTTATACGTGGCGAAGGATGGCATTGATCGGCTTGGTCAAGCAACTGACTGACAAGACATTCGAACTCCATGACCATGAGTAAAATAAGGCACTTTCAATATTGTTTCTTACCTTAAATGCTTAACAAAAAAATAAAGAAAAAGGCTGTTTTGGTCATTAATACTTCATCCACAAAAGGAAAACAGTTACGCGATAAAGGGTTTCTTTGTTCATTTTTCCTTCTTTACAATACTTGAAAGTATAAAAGAGCATATTTTTGAAAAATATATATTTTTCTCTTCTCCAGCACCCTTGTATCATAAAAGTATCTACCTATTACATGAATGTTTTTGTCCTCGACTTCGTACATTTATCTACAAGTTCGATACACGTGTACAGCTGATAAGCAAGCATGGCTTTTACATCCTTAAGGAAAAGTTTTTACAGGAAGTCTTCTTCTTAAAAAATAGTTGCCATGTGATGGGACTCTTGATGAATGTACCTTTGATGTTGCCAAGTTCGACATGAAGCCCCACCTCTACTCCTCACTCCTTGCAAATTCGGTCCCAGCTGTTCCATCTGAGTTTGAGATGGGGCCAGTGGCCCCGTCGAGTTGATTTCTTCCCCTTGGGTCTTGTCCAGGCTGGATATTCCGAAGTTCCAACTTTCCCCCAGAGATGGGGAGACATGAGTATCACTCCCGCCCCCACCCACGACCATCCACAGATGGTCGAGCTGACCAGAAAGGTTCATGCATTAGGCCTCATCGCGGTGCAGTACATTCAGAGCCAATCCCATTACCGTGAGTGGAGATCTCCGGGGTAACGCGGAGGGGGGGGGGGGCGGGGGGGCCTCCCCCCCATCCCGACCACCACACCCCCCCCCCCCCCCCCCCCACACACACCCCCAACC
>JAACJT020000093.1:834118-845447 GCA_009936485.2 Gymnarchus niloticus | reverse complement strand
GGGGGGGGGGCGGGATGCGCGGGGCGTGCACGCGGGTGGCAGAAACACATGTAGACCGACGGCAAGTGGCACACGGGAAAAACATGGAGCTAAACTAACCTCGGTCTGCGGACACCACCCTTTGGTAGGGATGGACCCGCATTTCATGCCTTCGAACCTTAGTAGTCACCGCACCTGCTTAAATTGCAACATTATCAAAACAAAAGTTAGATCATTCATGAGTCCTACATGAGTCCTATGAACAGCCAGTTTTTCAACAAACAGCAGGCTATTTTTTTTTTTATAAAAAATGACCAAAAAACATCTAACAAATTATGCAAATAAGAAAGAAAATACAAGTTAAGGCACAATAGTACTTTCCAAAGAGTACATCGATGAAGGATTTCCGACACAGTAACAGTCACCTCTGTTGAGTTGCCTTAACCAGATGGTTCTGTTGTGGCATCACTCTTTGTACAGTATTACTGACATTAGACACAGGCAAATGTTACTTTACTACTCACTTTTTCAGAGCACGGTACGGGGTAGGGGTGTATTTCCAGTTAATATTTTTAAATATAATACTGACAGTTTTTCTGAACAGGCTCAGAAATGAGAGCGTTTAGGCACGGATGCAGTGGCAAATCTCAAGTATCACACCCATAAGTAGAAACAAATGGCAATGAATTAAGTGATTAGTAAAGCCTGACAGAATTTTCTCTTTTTTTTCTCCACAGTTTTTTTTTTAACCAAGAAAACATAGCAGTCAGCGAAACAGTCCACTCGGGTCACGTGTTGACGCACGCGAGTCTGTAATGGAGCCGGGGCGACACCTCCCCGAGGGGGCGTGGCATTTGTAAACGTGGGGTGGGGGCGGAGCTGTCTGACTGACTGCTAGGCTGAACTCATTGTTTTGTCATTAAAGGCAGCTGTGAAACAAAAGCAAGTGTTAACACTCAGACCGGATGAGGGTTCAGTAAGACCTTTCTTGAATGCTTTTAGCCCTTCGTGGGGAAAGCCACACCTAAAGGATAAAGGAAGGGAATGCAAATTAGTGCCTGGAGTGTCGGTCCTCAGAACAGCAACACACACCTCTCTGCAAGGTCAGCTTGGCACCTGGCTCATCCCACCGTTCTCGTGGGACACCCCCCTACTGCCCCCTCATGGTCCTCATGTAACCCCCACTGATGCCCCGCCCTCTGGACACACCCCAGGGGGAACTACAGCCGTCGTGAGGCTCAGTGCTTTTGTTGCTGTTTACATCACATACAGATTAAAAAAAAAAAAAAAAAAGAAAATGACAATTCACGCAATAAAAGAAAAATCTGTAGACACTACAGGGAAGAAAGTTGGGTTTAGCTTTAGTTTGTACGTTGGGGTTCGACAGGCGGGTCCGCAGCCTGCGCTGCACACCATGGGGGGGGGGGTGTTTTTTTGCGGGGTGGGGGTTCTTTAAAAGGGAGCCCTGGACGAGGGCTCTCCTCGCTGCAGTGTGATGGGAAAGTGACAGGCATGCAGCCCGAAGTACACAGGCAGGTCTTCAGCCTTTGAGGACGCTGCACAGGTCACACAAGAGAGAGAACAGTGAAATCGTCGCTCAGCACCGTGGTCCCAGCTTCCTGTTACAGTACCCCCTCCCTTCCCCAAAGAAAGACCACCAGCTGCAACACGCACACACACTCATGCACACACACACACACACACACACACACACACACACACACACACACACCACATTTTTGAAATCTTTAGCATTCTCACAGGAGACTGGTCAGCCTCTTCCATGCAGAAGGAATATCCAGATACGGCCATCTCATGCTTGGTTGCCATGGCCCTTTAGCGTCGCCGCAATCATATCGCACGGCGACAGTCCTAAGTGTTTCAGCCAAGGCACAGAGCGGCGGCCCAGGCTTTTGGCGGCTCTCGTTATTAATTTACACTCATCTGAGAGCCTTCACCTGCTCATCCATTTACCCTCACTCTCCTTAAAGGGCTTTTTGAGAGTGGTACATTTTTGTAAGGGTGGCACTAGTTTTCGTATTTTTCTTAAAGGGTGTTGTGTATGTGTTGACACAAGGTCTGGCCGGTGCTGTTCTTTGGGGGGGGCCGTCCCAGGCAGGGGTGGCAGGTGTGCCTCCAAGAAAGGCTCAGAGTGGCACGGGGGCCCAATGCGGTGGGCCAAGGACAGGACACTCGCAGGGGCACGCGGGAGGGATGCAGGCGTGCTTACCTAACAGCCCGCTGGAGTCGATGGGGTACTCCAGGAGGGAGGTGGTGGGGGCCAGCGTGTACGGGTACTCGTAGGGTGCGTAGATGAGGCCTGATTCAGGCCCTGGGGGCACCAGTGTAGCAGCGGGGTGGGGTGTCCCGTTGGGCATGACTGTTTGGATCTGCCTGATCAGGGGCATTATGGTGGGACCGGTTGGGGCAGGAGTGCGCAGGGCTGCGGGGGGCAGGACTGGGGCAGGGCCGGCGATGATGCGGGGGGCCTGGGCGGTCGCTGCAAGAGAAAAGGCAAGGGCAGCTATGGTGAGCCCAAAAACCAGGGGGGGATGGGGTGGGGTGGGGTGGGGAGAGGAACAGAGGGGACAGAGACAGAGGTAGGTGGGCATGGGATGGGAGGACAAACAGAAGCACAGTTAATCACATGCATGAATTGCACAGCTCAGTGCAAATCAGACAACATTGAGAGAACAGGTAGCTCCAATCTGGCCATTAGCCAGTAAAGCACACCGCAATTGGAGATGTGCCTTCTACACCTCACCGCAGTCGGAGGTGGGCCTTCTACACGTCACCGCAGTCGGAGCTGAGTCTTCTACACCTCACTGCAGTTGGAGCTGAGCGTTCTACACCTCACTGCAGTTGGAGCTGAGCCTTCTACACCTCACTGCAGTTGGAGCTGAGCCTTCTACACCTCACTGCAGTTGGAGGTGGGCCTTCTACACCTCACCGCAGTCGGAGCTGAGTCTTCTACACCTCACTGCAGTCGGAGCTGAGCCTTCTACACCTCACTGCAGTTGGAGGTGGGCCTTCTACACCTCACTGCAGTTGGAGGTGGGCCTTCTACACCTCACAGTCCGGACTTCTATACCTCAGCCAGCTTATCAAATTGTACAGTATGGATGCAGCCAGCTACTGCAGTACAGTACATTGCAGTGGGAAAGGTGCCACAACCAACAAGGACATCACATTTGCTTGATTAAGGCCTTGTACGTTTGGTTCCTAATAAATCAATGGGTTAATGACTGTCTAATTAGTTAATACTACAAATTTAATGACCTAGTCACTGTAACTCTACTATTAACACTTTCAAAAAAGTTAGGAGGAAGGTCCTGGTTGAACGAGCTCACTTTCAGGCAACTGTGGATTTTTACTGAATAATGTCTAAAATGGCTTGGGTGGTGCAATTCCAGTTAATGACCTTTCCCAAGAGTACATGGCCATGTCCTCACACATTATACTTTAAATCTATTGAGATATAGTTAAAGCATTTTTTAAAGTAAGTAGTTAAAATTACAATTAATTACTCAGCTGTTTTTATTCAAAGTGGCCTACAACATCATCTTTTTTTATACAGATGGAGAGTTTTGCTGGAGTAATGCTCGTTAAGCTGATTACTCAAGGGTACAACAGCAGCGACCAGCAACCTGCAAGTCAAATGTCCATGAAAACACACAGCTCTCCCTGACACCTTATGCAAGACCATCACAATGAGTTTTATCACGTCTCCCCAAAGAGTTTTTCAAGAGGTTTCCTCCAGATGTGTAATGGTTCTAACTGAACATATTTCAGGATCTACAGAACAGAGATTTCAGTTATTCATTAAATACCCAGGTTTGCTACATTGCAGAAGCTCATTTTGTAAGCATAATCTCAGCAGAATAAACAGAGTGCGTCAGGCATACATCGGTGTGTAGGAATGCTTCAACTGGTAGCATCAAGGAAAACCTAAAGTGGTCTTTTTTTTTAACGATCACCAGAATGCCTGGGACAATTAAAGGCATAGGAGTCGCTGAACAGCTCATTTGGTGATTAAAAATTAGACCTGAAAATCAGATTGACGTACACCAGCAAGGTAACCTGGAAGACACTCCTCAATTTTGAGGGTCAGTCAGACCTATTAGAGGATTAATGGTCACCCTGAGAGCAGGTTCACACAGGAAGTCCTCAGGACCACTGGGTCTTAGTAAAGTAGAAGCACAGCCTGCGTGTTTCTAGAGGAGAAACGGGGCCTCGTGTCGAGTTTTCAGCAGCCAACAGTGAGGTCCAGCAGGAGTGCTGTGCCAGCCCTGACCTTCTTGACCTTCCTGGACCTGCTCGCCGGCCCCCATAAGGAACAGTAAAAGAGCGCCAGGTCATCCTTACGTGACTTGATGTTGGCGTCTCGGTACGTGCCGTTGAGGATGGCGAGCTCCATCAGCTGCATCTTCTTCAGGCTGTCCTCTCCCTCCGCCTGCGGGCAGACGGGGAGAAAATGGCGTCACGGGAAAAGCTGACCCGGTGCTCTGCAGGAGGCGGGGCCCAAAGAGCCAATGGTGTCACTCTGCCTTACACAAGCCTGCCTCCCTGCTGCCACATTCGGCTGAGATGTAAATAAACTACGGCAGAAAGTGAACCCTTCCTCACACTGAAATCGAAGGCTTATTCACTGTTAGTGAAATCATTGAATATAGCCTCATCCGCCCAGTTCTCCAAGAGCAATAAACGGTAGAGTTTAGAACAGGCTGACTGCCCAGCCTTTGCTCATGTTCCCTGTGGATATATGCTGTCCCTTCAGCAGCATTTTCACAGTCTGCTGTGACTACTAGACCAACCTCGTCTCTGCATAGCATCCACCCTCTTTTTCTGAAGGCATACTTTAATAAAAACGCCCAAGAAACGTTTTTTTTTTCTTTTTTTTTTTTTTTTGCATAGAACTTAAGGAGTTTTACGACCTTATTGTTCAATTTGTTCTTCACAGGGTAAAAAAAAAGAAATCTGGCAGCACAGTGAGGATGATTTAAAGAGTCGCTAGCGATGCAGTCGGGAGACAGAATGCATTACTGCACAAGTAAATCAGTCCTAATTGCTTAGGATCGATAGATTGTTTTTTTGCCCTTGGGCTGTTGTTTTAAATGCCCGAAGAAATGCGGCAGTGTCTGGGGGGGGGGGGGGGGGATGCGGTCATATGACACTTGTCAGCTGAATATCCCTCGCCACACAATAAAGAGGTGAGGACCCCGTGCCGCGCGGTCAACCGGAAGTGCAATGCTTTGGAATGGTGGGGGGGGAGGGGAGGAGTTGCAGTTACACCTCTCCACCAATAAGTGTCACTGTGCCATTGCACAACACTCCCTGCTGCGGCCCTGGTTGGAGATGCATGCCTGAAAGCCCCTCAGACGAGGCTTCATAGGTGGTCCGCTTGATGCCCTCCATGGTGCGGGGGAGACCCACAGCAGGAACTGCACACCTGCCCCCAATTAACTCCTGCTCACCCCAAACAGAAGCTGGCACTCAGCGCTGAGCAGGGACCAGGTGAGCCTCCACCTGCCTCTCCATCTTCCTCACCCTTGTGCCCCCGTATCCCTTCATCTCTGTCTCCGATGTGACTCGTCTTTTCCCCCACTGTCACCTTCGCACCTCTTATCCACATACTTCTCAAGCCCTTGGTTCTCCATCTTTTGTCCACTCTCACTCACGCTGGATCGGGACGGAGACAGAGTAATGTGTGTGTGTGTATTTGTGTGTCCGCGCGGGCTGACGGTACTAGCAGCAAACATTGATACGGTCAATTTAAGCCAACCATAGAAAACTCAGGGCAATAAAATCATCTCAATCTCATTCTTTTTTTGTATTATTTTCTATTATCTACCCACATCGGTCCCTGCAGTGGGTGTTTAAAGTTCATCAATCTCATGGCACAATACGGCTCTCCCTTCAGAAAGGCCGTGGACCTCCGGCCGGGCCTGCCAGACGCACAGACACGTTGCCTAGATCTCCAATACTAGATGAGTCCCCAAAAGCAATGGTACATCGCCGATTGTTTTACTAATGGAACAAAGGCACTCTCGCTCGCCGCCTGACCCGAGTGACACCAGGGGCTTTTTAAAGACGCGAGCGGACAGCTGTCTGATGATGTCATGCGCTCAGTATGACCGTGGGCGACATGTGCCGCTTCGTCACCAGGGTCACGGTCTAGCCTCTGGGGTAGGATGACATCCTCGGTGAAGAAATGTGACAGTCCCTTAAAATGACCGACACAGGGGTGTGCAGAGGGGGTTTTCACCCAAACCGATCTGAGGTAAATTTTCACTGTTGCTCCTATAAAGGCTCCTGAGGTATTCGCTCCGAGACTGAGCACCACGGCTGCTAGGGCTGGTCAGACAGGGCATTGGGTCGCGAGGAATGGCCAGGCGGCTCTCGGCATGGTCAGAGTCAGCCATGTCGTGAACCAGGCTTCTGTTTGGATCTGAAATGCGACCATTCCATCACCAGCCAGATCAAACCAGTCTGGGCGAGATGTTTGGACAATGCCGTGTCAGCCCAAATTCACCCACTCCCATAGCCATTTCACGGGTCTGAACTGGCCACAGCTGCTGGTCCCACCACCAGACAGGAAGTGGGGTGTGAAGTGCAGTGTGAACCGACCTCTGGATGCCCTGCTCACAAATCATGGCGTCACTCTGAGGCTCCCCACACTACAAGTATCTCTTTATCCCGGGGATCACGGAGGCTTTAGAAGAGAAGTACGGTCTGTGGATTGGGATGGTGGTACCGCACCGCGAGCGCATATTTAGCATAACCGTTCTTCCGCTCCCGACGCTGCACACCTGCACACAGGCAAGCTTGCCGGACGTCAAGCCTCTAATGGCTTTTCACCAGGACTGATGAATCTTAATCCAATATGTATGTTAATCTGACTGCCGCTTCTTTAAATTGGCTGCCTAATTAAATAAATTCCCGTTAAATATGCAAACAAGCTTGTTTTTTCCGTCAGTGCTCACTGCCAGGTTTCTCGGGCAGAGGTAAATCGTGTGTATTTACAGGAAGATACGGCCTAAAGCCGCGCGTTTCCAGATTTGTCGTGGCGGCGCGAGTAGCTGAGGAAATGGAGGAAAGGCGGGAGACAGCAGGAACAGTGCGGTCCTGACCACGTATCTACCACTTGTGTCTCATGGTGACAGCTGGCGTCCTAATAAACTAATTATCCACTAAATGTACAATCTGGCACGGAACAGCCACCAGGACTTTGTCATGGACCGGCGAAGTTTGGAAATGCTTTTAGTTTTCTGTCCAGTTCCTGCATCAGCCCCTCACGGCCTGGGAGGTTGTCCCAGCCGTGGGGCGGGTGGTAAAAATGGAGCTGCAGGTCCTGATATGACAGTGTCGATGACACACAGCTTCATTAAATTGAATGTCTCGAGGTGCGGAAAGACTTTGTAGAAAAACACGCTAACGGGTGAGGAAACCCCTCTCTTTTTTGTCTCATATGCATGCGAGATAAATGAACAGGGGGGTAAAATTAGATCGCGGGTTATTCTGAGAACGGTCTGGGTGTGTGAAATCCTTTCCTGCTTCTCTGGAACACGGCAGAGGGAAGTCAACCCCGTACTTAGTTATCCTGATGTGTGCGCTTGTATGAAGGAATTTAGGAGAGAGAGCAGGAAGATCAGACAGGTCAGGAAAAGGGGACTGTGGGCGGTGACGCACATCCCGCTTGATCCTTCAGGGTCGCTCTCTCAGGTCTCGGTGTGAGGAGCTTCCACATTAATTGGCTCCGAATAAAGCCGACAGCGTTCCTGGTCCGGGAGGACGTGGAGCGAGCTCCGCATGCTAATAAGCGGGGTCCCGTCAACCGTGACCTTAATTTGCTCCGCCAGTTACGGGGGGCTGTAAAGACGCAGGCACACCAGGCCAACTTCAGCAGGAGTGGCAGAGGAAGGGCTCAGAGTGACAGGGATAAACAGGACACTCTGGAATCGGTCCCACTCGGGGGAAACGCCATATTTAGACACGACAGTACAATGGTTAAAATCTCTTTTCTACTGAGATGGTTTTACACTTTCGTTTAGCTGTTAACGGGCATCTTGTGTCAGCTGAGGGCAGGGCCCATTTCACCCCACAACTACTTCACCCCAAGTTGATCAGCACATCCTCTTCAGGGGGCTCCAAATATGACATTTTCTGCACATTTCCAGGAGCAGAGTTTCAAGGCATCCAAGTATGGTCATGTTCTGCCAACCATATTAGGCTGATTGAACTGACAAATCGCAACATTTTATCCAGTGTTTCATCCCCTGTGGGGATGACTGTTAATTTAGCACACTACCTCAGTGCAGTTCCACTCTGGTAGTACTGACACGGTCTGTCCGCACGCAGAACTGTTCGGGGGGCTGAGACTGGAAGGTACATCGCCTCAAGCCAACAAACTGCCTACGGCTCT
This sequence comes from Gymnarchus niloticus, assembly GCA_009936485.2. Lineage (NCBI taxonomy): Eukaryota > Metazoa > Chordata > Actinopteri > Osteoglossiformes > Gymnarchidae > Gymnarchus > Gymnarchus niloticus. Next base: position 837,046 of record JAACJT020000093.1, on the reverse strand, counting down.
CCTGGTCCCGCCCTGACGGAAATGCACACAGGTTCGCTACCACCAAGGAACACATTCGTGTGTATCCTAAGCGTCTGGGCTATACTTAGACGGATCTGCTTACGCGAGTTTGTCTTGATGCTGTGTGTGAGACGGGCCCGGGGTGAGCTGGGAAAGAAATCAATTCTGCGTGTCACGTCTGTTTAGAGATGCAAGAAAGCAAACGGGGCTCCGGCGTTAAGGGGCTCGCGGTAAGCGGCGACGTAATGCCTTATCCGTGAGCTCTCTGACATCCTGCCTGACAAATCCGCCTGTTTAAAAGGTAAACGAGTTTTCTCATTTGACCTTCTTTCTGTTGTTCTCTGTCACTACAGTCCTTGCAGCTGAACAGATGCGAAAGCTGAGAGTTAACATCCTGTTTCATTACGCATCATTATGCTGTGAAAGTGTGTGAAACACAATGAATCACTTTGGTTTGTGGTTGCGATTTCATTCTGGAGCTGCTTTCACTCTCTTCTGAGGTTGATGCCTTAGAGAGAACACAATCATGTCCACTGGCTGTTTACCCACATTTTAGGCCTTAACTTGTACAGGAGAACATCCACCCCAGGTCTGGGGGGGGGGGGTTAGAAGAACCACCCCAGAAGTGAGCTAGGGGCCAGTGGCAAAGAAACCGTTAGAGACTGGGGGGGGGTTACCCAGTGGTGAGTGAAAGACAAGTTAACAGGTGAACAAGGGTGTGAGCTAAGGCTGCATGGTAGGAAATGACCCGTGTTCATCTAATGGACAGCATGCAAGGACTTCCCAGAGCGGAAAGTTAGCAAAGAAGCTCTAGACTCTATCCTACAGCCAGGGGTCTAAGCCTGAGAGACAGGACTCGTGCTCAGACTCAGAACGCTTCAGAGGAATCCAAACTGAACAGGGAGAGCAATGGTGCTGCCAAGCAAATCAGGGACTCCACGCAAATAAGTTGCTTTTCTTCATATTACACTGAAGTGAAAAACACATTTAAAGCTAATGAATGCGCCTTTCAAATGTGGGAATCAATCTACCCTTGAATCACAGTTATTTTGAAATGCCACTCGCTGCGATAATGTTTACCACCGTCCAAGCTTCCTTCAGCGCGACGTCTGCAAACTCCATGAATCGAGACAGGCTTCACGTCAGACTACTTTCTGTTTTTCGTCTATTTTAATATTTACAATGTGCCTCCAAGACATATTGGGCTGTCTCAGAAATTTTCCTGTCTCCCCCAGCGCTGTGAGCTTGATTTGAGGAACTGAGCCATCGTCTGATTAAGGCAAGTAAATCACTCCAAAGACACCAATTGCCGTGCTCTCTGCGGCAAAATGCTAATTCAATTAGGGCCTGAATGCATTATTCTACGCATCTCGTTAGGAAAACGTTTCAATCCTTATTTTTGCAATGCGAGACAGAAACGTCATACGCAGAGACGGCGACCTTTAAAAGCAGAAGTGACACACTGTCGACTTCCTGCTAAAAGTGGAAACAATACTGAACAGTCGGCCTCCAAACAGCAGCGCCTGGCATTTAAGGAAAGACGTTTTCCCAGGTAAGACTTTTAATTATCAAAGTTGACATTTCTTAAAGTCTTTGTTTGAATAAAGCTGAATTGAGGCTACCAGGTTAATCTCTCAGTGTGTAGGCATCATGAGAATCAGCACCTTCTCTCCACCTGCCCCCCGCCCCCCAACATCCGGAGGGGGCAAGTATGACATCAGAGTGCCGATACATCCCCACCACTGCTGAGTCCTTATTCACTCTTGCTATTGCCAAACAGCTAAATTATGTGAAAGACTGAGGCCTTTCTTCAATGGGTTGAGGGGCACGTCAGTCACATGGCTCCCATTCCTTTTGAAGGCCCAGCTGGTTGTCAAGGCGACCCTCCTTGTGGGTTATAGCCCTCCACCGTGGATTTGTGTCTTCAAAGAGGGGTGGGAGAGTTAAGCCCGTTCTTCCAGGTACCTGCGGCTGGCAGCACCGTGGAATACGGTCGGGCTTGTCGACCGCACAAACAACCGCCCCTCCCTCCTCCCATCCCTGAACAATACAACAAAGAGCCTAAAACCTAAGCATTGTGTCTGTGGGGGGTAGGGGGAAGTGGCTGCCCCCTATCAGAGAACCTCGCAGGGCTCAAGGAGGGGTGGCAAGAGCTCCAACAGGGAGCATTACCCCGGCGTACACAAAAAAGGCAAGCTCAGGATTTCCACACTCCGGCTGTAAACAAAGAGCCTTTTGATGGTCTTCCAGCCTCAAAGACCTGGGCGACTAATCATGTGACCACCAAAAAACTCTCTGTTGTTCACACATGTATTGGGCACCCCCCTTGCCCAAACACACATACATGCATGTGAGTTGACTTGCTGCTCGAGGACAACTGCCTTCCTGCAGTCTGTCGTTTCACGGCGAGGGAATTTGGTTCTCCCAGAGTCGCCTTTCATATTTATCCGACAGATGTTCCTCGCCGAGCTTCAGGAGGCCTGCTTATTACAGGTGAATCCGAATGCTCCATTCCGGCACGTTCCTTCAACTCGCGTCCCCGGTCTGGCCACTTTTACCGGCAGCCGTTGGAGCGTGGGATGGCGCACAAGTGTCGATGAGCTGCGTTTCCTACATCCCGGTAAGCCCCACGTGGTCTGCGCTGCACTTTAGTATTCTCACAGTTCTTAGAAAACGTTAAGAGAACATTGTTTGGCTGCAGCCAGCGTTGCTACGGTTCTGTGGGGCGGTATCCAAGCTCAGTAACCTAAGTGTTCTGTACTGGAGAGCTCAAGATAAATGGGAAATAGAAAGAAGCAGTCCAAAAAGCTTCTGTATTCTTCAGCAGTCCCCCCCCCCCCCCCCCCCGCCCCCCCCCCCCCCCACCCCCCCGCCCGCGCCCCTCAGGTCCGACCTTCTGCGGCATAGACGCGCACGACGAAACAACCT
>JAACJT020000093.1:816293-832433 GCA_009936485.2 Gymnarchus niloticus | reverse complement strand
GCGTGGTGGGACCCCCGCGCCCCGGGGGGGTGACCCCCCCCCAGGGACCCCCCGGGGGGGGTCGCCCCGCCCGGGGCGCCCCGGGGGGGGGGGGGGGGGGGGGGTTCTCAGGACAGTGTCGCCTGGCCATGACCGGCCGGGCCCAAAGAACACCCCCCACCCGTGTGCATGGGAAAGAGCATGCTCCCATTTAAATTTCACTTTATCTCTGGCCTGACAATTAAGGCAGCCTCTATCTGCCAGGACTGTGGGCCAGGAGCCAGCAGCGGCCCAGCTGATAGACAGCAGTTTAATTAAAGCAGCCCCTTCAGAGTTTAGGGCTGTAACTGGTACGGGGGAGGGCTGTTCAAGAGGCTCTGCAGATATCAGGAGCAGCATTACAGGCTGCGAAAGTGCCACGGGCCCCTGGATCCTGCTCTCCTCCCACGTCACTCCTGTCCGGGCGAGCGAGCGGCCAGTTTCTGCTCCAGGGGCCGTCTCAGTGTGACGGGGCCGACTGCGACTCCAGATAAACCGCCGCTGCTCGGCCTCGGTGATGGATTTGCGTTTAATTTGACCAGGAGAAGGCGCCATTTGTCGTGTGCCACTGTATATTTACCCGGGACTGACAGATACGACATTTTCGATTTTGCTGTGTTCCCCATCCACAAACTCTCCGAACCGCACCTTGGTCCCTCCAACCCAGTCTGCTCAGATGATTCCCTCCCCCAAAGGTGGATCAATATGCGCAGGACAAAGTAACAAATCTATATAAATAATGTCAACGTGCTTTTGACTGCTTCAGGGTCATTCAAAGCAGTGGACCAATCTTAAGGGGAAAAAAATCAACATTTAAAAAAAAAAGTATTTGTACAGTTAAGGACGAAACAGGATTCCTCTTTCAATGTGTGTTTATTTTGTGTGTTGCCGGTCATCACCAGCTTTGATTGGGTAGTTCAGGATACTCCCACCCTCGCAAGTTTTGAAACCTTATTTAGTGCCAGCATTGATTGGTTAGTTTGCGATACTCCCACCAAAAATGGGTTTTGAAGGCTCACTTGCCCATCTTTATAAATTAAAGACCCATAAAGACCCCCTCCCTCAACGAACAAATGCATAATGCAGTACAGCAAACTCTGCCCACAAATCTCCCCCTTCCTTCTCCTCAGCTGATCTATCACCTTCCCTTACAGCTCAGGGTGAGCCGAGTTATTTTTCTGCCTTATGACACTTTTGATTTAAAAAACAAAAGATAAAATTTAAAAATGTCACATAGAGCTTAAGCTACGATGCAGACAGAATACACAACTTCTATTGGAATTGCTGTGTTTGATGGTAAGTGGATTGTACAGTCATAGGCATTGTTCCAGTGTTATTATTAACACTGGATGTGGACGTGGGATCCAGTGGCCCCATGCTGCAAACCATATCCCCCCCAAACACAGGTCTTCCCCCAGATGCTCCCCTCCACCACACGCACGCTGTGCCCTGCAACTTGCCGGCTCCAAGCTGAATGTAAATTTCATGGGACCTAATCAGCCATTCAGGGGGGCCTGAGGCAGCACGGTGGAGGCAGCTACTCTCACACAAATGCAGGTGCACTTTTCGTCTCCTTGTTTTTTGGTTCTATGGGACACCTAGGCACCAATGCCACAACGAACGTGACGAATCCCCCCCCACCCAGGATCGCGAGCCATAAATCCAGAGACGATTAATTCCACGGTCAGTTCCTGCTATGACTTTGTACCCCGTGGGAGGGACAGGCCTTGGTTGCAATCCTGGGTAATAGGAAGCGTGGGAGAATTTTCCTGGCAGCATTTTGGAATGGTACCCAGGATGCGGTTACTGTGGCAGCACGCAGAACGTTAGCATCTCCGCACAGTACGGGGACATTCTCAGCCCAGTAGGATGGCGCTGTAGCAACTCTTCACTGATACAGTTAAAAAGGCTCATGGGAGTTCTCGGGAACACCTTAACCACAGCAGCCTGCAGCAGAGGCTTGGCTGAGGTCCCCTGGGTGCCGTTACTGTGACAGCCCAATGGGATCTATGACTGCCCTGAAGCCATCACCTGGGCTTTTTTTTTTTTTTTTTTTTTTTTTAAAGACCCTGACATTCTAGCAAAGGAGCAGGGAGGTCACATGACCAATTACAATAAAACTGCCAGAATTCCTCCGGTACGCAACTCAATGTCACTCGTCCATAACGTGCTTCTGTACTTTTTTTCCCAACACCTGACCATCAAATGATGATGATAATAAATGTACCATTATCAGGATATGAATCACAAAATCAGACCACGTTCAAAATACACAATCACTGAATGTGTTTGTTTCTGCTTACATTGGGGGGGGGGGACAGTGACATGGCGAACGGTTTTGTTGTCGATTTGGCCCTCATTCCCAGCAACGAGGCACCGCTGCAACACCTGACTACGAAAAGCGAGCGGGGTGAGATGAAGCCAACTACAAAAACAACAGTGACAAAAAGCACGCCTCGGCAGACACAAAAAGCCAGCGTGTCACAGCTGAACTGAAGCAGGACGTCATTATGGCAGCGCTCTTCACCGGTCCGACTACCATACATTTCCTCTGCTTTTCACTGCCATTTGCCTGGCAAGCGTCAGCGGGGATGGTGGCCAGTCGCCGTGAGAGAAGAGCCTGCTAGTTCGACATGACCTTGCAGCAGGGGACCCACCGCGTGACCCCGCCGTCTCGTGCTCGGCATCAATCTACGGGCGGTAATGAAATCAATTAAGGCTGGTCGTTCCTTCTGCATTAAAGTCTGTGTGTGCACACGACCGTCCTTCACGTGCAAAGTCAAGAGCCATTCCCAGAAGAGTGTGTGTGTGTTTGTGTGCGCACTCGTCTCAGTGGCAAAACATAGAAATCCTGCAAAATGTTTCAAGAAAGATGTCAAGCTTTCAGAAACATCCAGGAAAATTCCTCTGCCCACTATCTTCGATAAATATGAGCAATTTCCTTTCCCGTGTTTTTTTTTTAACCTCGGGATGAATATATTGCATGGAGAAAATTAAACCCATTATGTGCAGCGCTGTGAATTTCTGTAGGGGAAAAAACAGCAGAGCGGATATGCTTTTTTCCCTGTTATACACAGAAGTTAATCATTGCAAGGACGTGAATAAATCTGTTATCACAAGCGGCCCCGTTGGTACGCTCATCCATTCGCTGACCATCAGGACTGATTTACAAACCAGACAGACCCAGGCCTAGGACGAGCTCATGCCGCCACCATGGGGCCAGAGATTATGCCGATATCATAATTTCCTAAGCAACTTCCCTCTTTTTTTTTTTTTTTGAGGATTTTTCACTTCCTGTCGGTGACGTCAAAGCGGCCGAAATGGAAAGCCGTGGATCAGCAGAAACGTGCAGGCAATCAGGGGCAAATTTCATTGCCAGGGAAGCAACATTAGAGAGAGAGGAAAAAAATTTGAAAAAACAGCTTGATGGCTGGACACTTGCAGAGGTTCCAGCACTTTCCGCCAGTCGACGTCTTATGATAACGCACGGAGCCCTCTGGACTGTGCTATTTATGATAATTGGTTTTAAAGGGCAGCTTCTCCCACACTGATTTTATTATATAGCTCTCATAAAAATGCATATCCTAATAATAACCGGTGGTCCATCTAACACATTTCAGCTGCGGCAGACCTCAGGCTCGTATGAAAGATGCCGCGGCTTCGTCACGGAACCATTTTCTCTAACTGAGAGGCTCGCGGCATTCTGAAGGTACATATAAGTCCCACCCTACTCCAAGCTGGGGGCACTCCACATCAGTCATAATCCCTGCCCACTCTCTCAGAGGCATTGTGAGACAGCGCCTCCCTTAGACCTCGGAGCTCCCTCCTCCGTGTTGTTCCTCAGACTCTTGCGGGAACCTTTAAGAGCCAGGAGGACGGTCTTGTGATTTATGCACACCAGTGGGACTCACCGCGGGCACCAGCAGTTTCCTGACTTCCTCTACGGCCCTCTTGAGCTTGATGTCGGCCCGGTTCTGGGCATCCTCCACTGTGATGAGGACATGCAGGTCTTCGTTCAGGTGCTCCCAGTTTGGCTTCCCTCGATTCTGCTCCTCCTGGAAGAAAATGGGGGGGGGGACAAGGAAATGCGTTAACCCCCTAAGAACACTGAAAGGCTAAAGACTCTCTTTATTACTTCTGCCAACACTCATACTTTTAGCAAGCCGCTCTATCCAGTCTGTCATGCAGAGGACCACCAGTTATAAACCGCAGGAAAAATATCTTTTTCTGCGTTTCATAGATAACACGGACAGCACGTAGAATAGACCGTATATCGCAGGTTCGAGGGACATTTTAATATGGGATAACAAAGAGACCTGTAGCACACAGGCCCGAGATAGCTGATTACAATCTTTAAAAGATAGCAACGGTCTCACTTTTCCGGCCATTAAACTTACAAGACGTTAGACGGCCACCTTTTGTAAGCGGGGAAGGGTGTCAGTTCGCAGCTAAGCACCGATTGATCAACAAAAACCATACATGAAAACAACACCGGCATGCTAAAACTGTAACCCAGCAACTGACTCATGACAGCAGCCAGCTGTTTCCAGAGCGGCGGTGAGGTGAGCTGAAGCTGCGTGGAAAGGAACGGGCAGCAGGGCAGGAATGATGGCGGTGTTATCAAGTGAAGAAGTGTAGGCTGTTCTCCGTGCTTCCCGATTATTTTAGTGAAGCGACCCCAAAGCGCAGCCCCATGAACATGTATGTCATACATCCACATTCTAGCTGCTTTTCTTGCTCAGGGATATGGGATGGTCTGTAACCAATCCAACCCAGGAGACACCTCACAGTACAGCACAGTGAGCAAGCTAGAGGTGCCAATTAGCCTAACATCCTATCTCTGGACTACTAAGGAAAAGCCACACGACATGGGGAACATACAGATTCCACACAGAGTGAGGAAACTATGAGGCAACAGTACGACCCACTGAAGCACCGTCCAATTTGCCAGAGGGATGAACTCATTCTCCTGTGAATAAACACATCCGTGTTACTGAGTACCCACCAAACATCACTGAAAGTGAAGCTCGTGACAGCGGCCATCTTGGGCCACATGACTGCCTTATGGCGTTGGCACTGTGTGCCGTTGACCTCGGCACATTAATTAGATTTGAGGAAAAGATGCAGGCTGAGTGGGAGCTTGGGAGTGATTCCTGTGGGCTGAACATTAGTGTGAGCTCTCAGACCACAATGATCCAGTAGATGCAGCCCGTGGCTCGAACCAATCCCAGGCCGCTCAGCAGGTGGCTTGGGGAGAGAGAAGACGGGGGCTGCATGGGGCGGATCTATGGAGGTGTGACTAAAAAAAGGACGGGGAATGTGAAGCAGCTACTTTGTTACAATGCCACTGATCTTCCGTGCCGCCTCACGCCGGCTTCTTGTACCCAAGGCCTTCCCTCCAGTAACACCAAAGGCGGCCTCATGGGCGCGTGTGCAGGTTTGTCCCAGACGCCAGAACTTCGTCCGGTTTCTGAGCCAGGGGATGAGCCGGTTCACTCTTCAGTCCAGCTCCATCAAAATCTGAGAAATGAAATCACCGCCTGTTCTCATGCTTTCAGCTGGTATTGCCGCAGCGGCCACGTGGCAGCAGCTAGGACGATGCCGACGCAGTGAAAGTGACAATGAGACTTATATTTATGCGGATTCACACCAAGCACCCCCCAGCAACACATTGGAATGGTGGCGTGTGTTCTTACCTTAAAGGAAGGTTTGTTCCGTAATTTTAGAAATCGTGGTGGTGTAATGAATACTGTAAGTGTGATTTTCCAAAATACCTTGTTCTGGCACGTAGGAAAGATAAAAACCAACACCAAATGCATTTTTCCACTTCTTAAGCTTAAGATCTTCCCAGATCAGGTGCTTCAGGGTAGCAAAATCCAAAAAGGCTTCCTTTAAGCATTTGGGGCCATGTACCAGGTCTTAGTCGATGTCCGTGAAGGACAGACATTGATGGACAACTGTAAAGCCTAGAGCCATCACTGAGGACTTCGGGCTTCGAAACAGCTCCATTCCCACACCTCTCTGTGGACTTAATTAAAAACAAACTTCTGACAAAAAGGCTCAGATTGGCTCTTGGACGTCCGGCCCTAAAGGAAACGGTCGGGTCGAAATCTCTCCTGATTGTACAATCTTGCCATCCTCCTGACACTTGCTACGCTCACCATGTCTTGACAAAAGCCTAAGAAATCAGTCCTCCCCACCTAAACGGCACTGACAAACTGCCACAGCCGTTGGCAAACTGTCGATAATGCCCAAGGAACAAGCCAAAAAATCATCACTGTGATAACTATTACATCTGGAGGCAGGTAGCTGTATATAGGATGTTATAGGCTGACCCCCAACAGAAAATGACAGAATTGTTGTCTAGGTGACACTTCTCTGCAAAAAAAAAAAAAAATACCAGCTCTTTAAATGGTGCCATGCCCTCCATATGCCTTTAAATAAAGCCTTTGTTTACCACCCCCAGCCCTCCTCCCCACCCTCAGACTTGAACAACAGTCGCACAGGAGAATAATCAATTACCATAAATCCAGCCCCCATTTCTTTCGTAATCTCAGCCGAGGTAATGAAATCCCCTCGAGGACAAAAAGTCCCGACAAAGAGGAAGAGGGAGAAAAAACAAGTATGAGAGTGCACCAAATACAACATGAGATACAGCCAGCTAATTGGATACAGTCTGTAAAGAGGAAGAGAGGAGAGTGTCCAGGGAATTGTGCTTGTGAATGGCTGTGTGTGTGTGTGTGTGTGTGTGTGTGTGTGTGTGTGTGTGTGTTGGGGGTGGAGCTGGAAGACATCTCAGGAGAAAAAGAAATTAAGCAAACGTTCCCCACCCAGGCTTCCTCAACAGTTAGCGAGGCGCCCGCCTTACAGAGACAGGCGGCCCTGGCTCGGTCTGGCTCTGCCCGGCGTCAATAACGTGATACACCTGCTGTGTTTTAAAGGGCCACTCCCTGGACAAAGACAGCTGACGATCCTTTCTCACACACAGGTGATGGCAGCACAACGTAACACTGACAAACCTAAGGGACCGATTCCCATTTGAAAACAATATGTATGCTATAGAGTGGGATAGTATCTAAGACGCCCTCAACTTGACAAGGAAAAGTGGTTAGAATATGGATGGATGGAGGGATGGATGTGTACTCTGGATAGCATGGGCCAAAAATGGGCATGACATTTCAATAACCCCTCAGGGAAAAGCACTGTAAACATATTAAATGGTAGAGATGTGTGTGGTTACAGAAGCTCCTTGTACCACAGGTCTAAAAGAAAAACTGGTAAGAACTGGACCTGAAGTGGCTGGAGATTTTGGGATGTGGAGACACTCCAGCTAAGGTCACCGGCACATTCTTCAACTCGGCGGCAGTGGTTTTATCTCCCAATAACACAATAAACGACTCTGCTAAGCAACTGAACAATAGCACAGTTCATTAAACTCCCCAGACCTCGTGAGAACGGCGGGCTGGGCCGTGCCCTTGCAGGCTCGTCCGCACGCTCAGGGGTGACGTGCTTCGTTCTGTAGAATGACAATGCCTCCTGAAGGCGTCCTCATCAACAGTGACTCCTTCACAGCCTCATTCCCGGGATTCAGTGAGAAATACTGACATATATCAGTGTATGTTTCCTTAGATCCGGTACAGTTAGCATTCCGACATGGATTTCTGACTGTGGAGAGGATGGCAGCAGGACAAACCTGTCACCAAATTTAAGCAAAGACACAGACAAACGTAAGCATTCTATATTTCTGTGGAAGCTTCTGGTTGACACTAACTTTGACTTACTAGCGAATAACTGATGGAAATGGACTGATAATGTCTCATGAGTTTTCTTCAAGAAAAACACACCAAGTCTGTCTCACCCCGCCATCCTCAGCTTTGTATTTACATTTCTTTACCTGCACAAAGACACCCAAGCCATTCATACAAACATCCAAGTGCCGATTCATAAACAAAACACGGACGTGCAAGCACATACACCGATCTGGCAGGATCATGACCGATCTAATCGATGACCGGCGAACCTCAGGTGACAGTCCTACACTTTGGGGACATGAGAAAGACTCCATTCCCAGAGACTCGCCACACACGCGACATGATAATCCCAGCTGTCAAAATATTTACTTGTGCGCACTGCAGGTTGACTGCACTACAGTGACCACCTGTTTCCTCACAGCCTCCTGCATTCATAAAATGAAGCACAGGTGCTAGAAGTCAATGAATTTTGAATTTCTGCTATTACACCGCCTATCGCCCTTTCAAGCCAATTCTGTCCTTTTAAAGAAGGCCGTATATCCCTCCGCATTTCTGAGGAAAAGCGTAATTAAACTGAAAGTGCGGGACTGTAAATCCGCAGGCTGTGAAAACGAGCGGCGGCAGTACCGTAAGCCGACGGCTTAAGCGGCACCGACCTGGTCAGGCCGGCTCTCTCGCTAAACGTTCAGACGTTGCTAAAGGTACACTGCGCCCGCACAGACCGACGGCGGTGCCGGTTATGGCAGAGCGGGGCACGCCGAAGGGCTGGCGGGGGATCCGAGCAAGGCGGCGGTGACAGCCGTAATAAGTGCGCGTGTTCGAGCGGGCCGCAGCGAGTACAGCACGTCCTCTGACAGCCATTGTCACAAAATGATGATGTCAGCCGTGGGGAGGCAGAAGCTGCTCGCCTTCTTCGCAGTACCGCTCTCTTTAATATTCCCCGCTTCAAAACAGGCGGCGAGGCAAGTGCTTATTACGGGGCTAAAATTAACACGGAGAGGGGGAATCACATTGTGTTCGATTAAAGGCGGGCTGTTCCGGAATACACCGCGCTCGGTTTGAGGACAGGCAGATGTGCGGATGCGGGGAGCTGTCAGTGCAGCCGGGGGGGAGTTGGCGCTTTGTCCGCATGGATGACAGCAAAGACGTCTGTTGTGTGTGTGTGTGTGTGTGTAGGCGCATGTCTCTTTTGTGTGTTTGGTTTAACAGGGTGTTTGTGTGTGCATGTCTCTTTATTTATGTAGGGACACGCATGTGGTCAGGAGCACTGAATATGTGTGTGTGTGTGTGTGTGTGTGTGCGCACACACGTGCCCAGGGTGGGTCCCAAGGGGCTTGTGCGGTTGCAACAGAGATGCCCCCCACCTGGCAGGCAGCCTGGGCCACCATTTCCATTAACGGCGTGCAAAGATGCAGAATTAATTAAGATAACTGTGCAGAGTTCCCCTCCGTAACGTCGTTCCGCGATTCAGGCTGCAGGGCCAGACTGCGACGCAGCCACATGAGACACTGATCTGAGATCAGGGTGAGCGGGAGCCAGGCGGCCATACAACCCCCATCCCTCCACCCGCCTGGTGGTCTCAAATCCAAGCTGGAGCTCTTTTGTTTCCTGACAATCTGAGAATTTCTGTCTCCGGAAATAAAAGAAGCTCTTTCACATCCTCGTCTTGCTGAGCAAGAGTCTTCGATGTTAGGGTCTGAGCATGAGGATTACTCGCTTTAAACACTTCAGATGAGAGCGTGGGTGACAAGCATTATCTGCCTCTTCCCGCAGTGAACGATAACCCCAAGAAATCGGCATGGCTTTATCACTCCTTCCATTAGCGGGGTCTGTCCGCCCGGGCGTCACTTAAGGAACGTTTTGGCACATAGTACAGACCTGCTTTGGAATAACCAAAGAGACGGCATGCGAGTCGCACAGCGCTACGGCAATGCCCTTCTGTAGGAGCCACGTAGCGGGTGAGATCGTTGCGCAATTGACCGCTGTCGCTAACACTAAACGCCGAGACCCGGGAAGCAGCAATGGACACGGTGGCTGGCTTGTTCCCGGGATTTTGAACTGGAGGCAGCTGGCTGAAGGCCTCCCAGCAAAGGTGCAGAGTTAAAACAGATGTGAAAAGCGGAAGAAAACTAAACAAACAAATTCGCCATCAAAAAAAGGGCCTAATTGTTTTTTAAAGGAGTCTCATCCCCTCCTGCGAAATCTTTCCGACTCTTCCTGTCATAATAAACGTGTGCTTGGGTGGGACACATGCACGGGATCTTCAGACGGAGGATCCCCACCCCCTGTGCTGCCCTGTGCAGACCTCCCTGTTGGGGGAGGGTGTGTGGAAGCAGCGTGTTTGGCTTTAGGGGTGTGACTAATGAATCCACACCCCCCTTCCCCCACTGAGACACGCACACATCTCAGGCCAAAGACAATGTTTGAACACCTGTCGTCTGTTTTTCCCCAGATACCCCCGCGAGTGCTTGGGCCGCAATCCCGCGTACGCATTCCAATGCAGAGGACGTGGCGTCCTTCAGAGCGGTACGTGGTGCCCCAATCGGCCCGGCCCGGGAGATGCGCCCATTACGTTTATCAAACCACTTATCCTAATTATTACACTGTTGCTGGAACATCAGGTAAACTATAGTAAAATGAATGCTTCTAAAGTAACATCTCAAATGCATCACTACTGCAGCGACTAATCTCAATGGGGGGGTACCGCATCACTTCTCCCACTGATGGGACACTCAGAGTATATCTAAGTCTTTGTCAAAATCAGGCAATTGGGGAGACGCATGTCTAGCTTGACCCTCCCAGCTTTTGGGACCCCTAGGCTGGGTCCTCTAGGTTGTGCTGCCCATAACCACATCTCTGTTCACTGTGGCGACACTGAGGCAGAAACGGGCTATTTTAACGACGACATCTTGGCTCTGATGCCTAAATACTCAGCACGCATGCACTGGCTCTCCAGAACACCAGCGGGCGTTCTCACCTTCTTCTTGTCCCTCATGGAGCCCTTCCCTCGCACCATGATCTTGCAGCCTGTCTCTGCCTCCAGCTGCTTTGCCGTCAGGCCTCGCGGCCCCAGGATCCTCCCCACGAAATTGAACTGCGTGAAAACAAACAGAGGAAGGAGAAAGTGAGCATCTGGAGAACGGGTGGCACAAGGCGTCTCGGTCCTGTGGCACTGCCGTCTAACAACACTTCTCACGCAGGATTATTGGCCGTACCTGACAAACATCACCATGCACAGGCTGATATAAGTGTTTTAAAAGCCACAAAGATGATGTTTGGCACTGGTATGTACACGCTTCCACACATACGCAAAGGTATAGGAGACTAACTGCAGGCATGACCCCTTCGCTCTGTGTTATCTGGAACTCCATCACCTTGACAATATGGCTGACAGGCACCGAGCGACGTTCTGACGCCGGGGGTCGGGGGCTTGAGATCATTACCGGGCTGAAGGCAGTGAGATAAGGCAAGGCGAGACGAGCCGATCGTTTGGTCATCGACTAAAGAATGGGTCTCCTGTCCTGAGAGACGGGCGTTACAAGTGTCTGCTGGGGGACACCGCCTGCATTGATCCTCCGCAACGTGGGCCAGCCATGACAGGGCTGCAGCCAGGAGTTTATCGATCCAGCACATGGGTCCCCGTCCTGAAAGGTTGCAGGTCTGAGGCCCAGGAGACCCACAGTAACACCGCTCCATCTGAACAAAACGTGACCTTAGGCTGGGTGGGATTAAAACAGCAGCTAACAGAGCACCGAGCCTCGGGGCCATTTCACTAGCCGCACACCTCAGCTACACTAAAAATGAAAATGTGGCACCTTTGGTGCTTAGGAAGTCACAAGGTATTGCTGTGTTAGCCTGGTTAGACAGGTGAAGCTGTGCAGAAGGAGGATGGTCACATGGTCTGTGGGCGTCAGCTCGGGGAAACCAAGCAGCAGGAGGAATGCGGGGTGTAACAGCTGACTGTCGGTTTGTGGCTACGCAGCTGCTAATTCAAACCACATCTTCTCATCTAATCACCACATCTCTCTATGGAGTGGGAGGAGGTTTGGTCGAGTGTGCCCTGCTGCAGAGAATTCACCTAAAAGATGCAGTTCTGGGCGCGGACAGGGGGCTGCCCAGCACGTGCCTGCGTTTGCCACGTCAGGCCAATGAACCGTTTGATGTCGCCGGCTTTAGGATGGATCTTCGTAAGCCTTCTTCCAGGCAGGAGGAGCGACGTTAAAGTGTTAATGGGTGTTCCAGGCCTCCACTATTAGCACGTCGCGCACGTTAACGCCTTCCTTTTCTTCCCTGTTTTTTCGTCTCCTTACCCCTGCCAACTTCCTGCGGTGATTTTTTTGCTTGGGAGGCATCATGTGGCCTGGAAATGCAACATCCCCCCACGAACATAACGGAAATCAAATTATACAAGCTCTTACAACGGCAATCGATGCGCTGGTGCTGGTCGTGATATATCAGCGAAGTGCAAAATAAAATGATCAGAGTATCTGTGGCAGCTGGATTAAGCTGTTGCACACATCATGGGAGGGGGGGGCTGGTCCTACATGATGTCAGAGAGATTTGTTGGCTTGATAAAGAGCAGCGTTACGGTAGGGCTGATTTGGGAAATGGGCACAGAAGGGGGCAATCACTAGTTTATAAGCCCCAGGAGGAATCCATGAGAAAGGGGCTTAATCTGAAACAAAATATCCTGGTGCATAAATAGATTAAAAAAAACAGATAAAAAGCATGAAGTAAGCAACATAATAACATTAAATCCTTAATGAAAGGATTTTTTACTTCCTAAACTTTTCTGTCAGTTAGGCTGGCCTTGAGCTGACCAGGGCGATCAGTGGGTATTAGCTGCTCGCCGAATCCGGTGGCCTGCATGGAGGGGGAGTGAGCTGCACGGAGCAGCGGGCCAGTCGCCACTTTATTACTGTGTGGGCTGAACTCGGCGGTGTTTTGCTAGTTTGTCAGCGGTCATGTTAAACAGTAACACCTGGCATGGTTGAAAAGGACACCCTCTTGGTTTTGACACCCCCCCCCACACACACACACACACACACACACACACACTTCCTTCATCCCCTCAGGTTCCCCCCAACCAAAACCGAATCTCCTACTTTACTCCTGGTGTCAAGACCTCACAGGAAATAAAACTTTAATGTCAAATCGGGACTGAATATACAGAGGGCTGGCAGAAGCTGTCAGGTTCATCGTAGTGCCCTCCCCCTTTAACTGCAACCATGTCGCTCTGACATTATGCCCCCCACATGATATCCCAAGATGCACCACCTTGACTAAAATTAAACAACCTTCACCAAAGGTTAAAAAGTCCCCCAAGCACACACGAGGCCTTTCTAACATCAGTAGGGTGTCTTCCAAGGCCCTCCCAGACCCAAGAAAATATTGCTCTGATGTTTCCGGGCAAATGTTTTCAAGCAGTGTGATTTGCATTATTTTCCAATTCAAAGCTTGGGCCTTCAACACAACTGTATATATTACGCTCAGGCAATACCGTTCAAAGGTACAAAAAAGTGGCCCACCCACATACTTGAACTGTTTAGCCCTGATTCCGGTTCTTTAAGCCAAGATTTAATGCAGGGTGATTTAAGGGTGGCAGGTTGGCGCAGGGGTATAAGCAGTGTCCTCGATCTGATGAGATTCCATGACCTGTTCGCAGTGTAACATTTCAGGCAGCTACTGGCAACAGTCAGGCTACAGCCGAAGATTGGTCACCACAGCAGAGGCTACGTACACTCACACACCATGTGCTTAAGATCCCGCAGTCCTTGTTCCTCTTAACCCATTTAACCTTATCTGTCGGGCGGCTGAGTAACAGACCCCTTGGCCGTTTTTAATTCAACCCCACAATGTGTTCACTTCCTTTTAAAGGCCACCGCTCCACCAGCACACAGCGGACACTAAGTGCAACGGAGGAATCGCACCTCGTATATTTAGCACTGATCTTGTTCACTCCAGTGCTGTGTGCGTGATCATTTGAGCCACTCTTGTTCTGTCATAATCTGCATGTGTTTGTGTTTCCTCGTCTGGCTTTGCAACAGACTCCTTATTTTGTATTCTTGGGTATTATATTGGGTATTATATAAATATTTATGTTCTCTGCGTTCCCTGTTACACAGGCCAAATAAGCTGCCAAATCAGTACGTATAAAAAATATAAGATTATGGCCTCATAGAGTATGAATTCCGCATTCATACCTGCCTTTAAATGAGTATTACCTGATTTTCTCTGTTTCCAGCAGGTGGCATAGTAGTTAAGGACACCGATTCAAAAGCCAAAGTTTTTCTGTTTCAAGTCACATTGCGCGCTGCTGTAGTTCCCTTTGACCCTAAGCAAGATACTTAACCTCATTTACTTTGGCAAAATACCCATCTGTAAAACTGAAACTTTCCTCGGGACAAAAGCTAAAAAAAGTAATTAAATATGCAAATGAATGAATGTGGGAGGGGGAAATTGCGCATGTCCAGAGATCATCAGTGTTTTCAGGGTCACGGTGAGCTGCCGCAGCTTGTTGCTGTCTTGGACGGGGGACAGGCTACCTACGTCGCTGCTGAAGATTGGCGGCAGAAGGCGATAAGCAAACAGCTTTTGACTGCAGCTGGAGGCAAACAGAGAGACAAAGGGAACGTGAAACTTCTCCAGCTGAACAACAGTGTCTCCAGGGCCCGCAGGAAGCTAAGAGAGGGTGTAAAAGCCATTTAGATGTAATGGAATTCCTAATATCTCCCTGAAAGAATGCAGCCTATTTATACAATCGGTACAATAGATCTTAAGTATATTTTCCATCAAGTACAGCAAAACACAGAGCAAAATCTAATTATGGCCATTTAAAAATGCAAGCACTGTGGATTCCAAATGACTCCAAATGATCTTATTATAAAGATAAACGACCAAATGCCGCTAATGGGCAAATTAATTATTTCATGGATCCCAACACCACCCAGCTCTAATTCCTCTTCAGGATGGGTTTTGTTTTCATTGCTGGGGGGGGGCACAGGGACTTGGATGGCAGGGGAATGTGGGCTCCCGGAGGAAACTTCTTCCTCCGTTTCCTCAGTCAATGTCAAAGGCCGTCAACTGGCCAAGACCAGTGAGCGAGTCCCCAGAATAGCACTCCATATAATATCCATGATGACATGGGGCCTCCGTGCTGCCTAATTTTAAATTATACATACATTTGTTATATTATATCAGCACATGTATGGTTTCTGATTAATTTATTGACAGGTAATAATAATGCGTTTCGCAGTTTTGCTCATCGTACGTTTGCGAGTTGACCCCCGTCCTACTTTACAGCATTGACTGCACATCAAAACTGCGTCAGTGTAAAAAAAGATGCCTGAGGAAGCGGCTGCGTCGGCTGTGCCTTGCTGAACTGTGATTAACCTTTATTAGCAGGGCGGTGATCCGGAGCCCCTCTGTTTTACGGGCACTTAATTCCCCTCTGCTTTTGTTTGTATTTGTTGCGAGGAGGAGATGAGGAGCCTCATTTCCACAGCGCCTCTCATTCCCGACAGCCCCCCTGCCACCCAAATCCCCCCCTCCTCACGGCTCTGAGTGGCCACTTAAAGAGCAGGTACCCTGTCCGCGCCGCGGTCGGTCCCTTCCTCCACTATTCGAGTCCACGTGCAAACGAAGCCAAATTTATCACACGGCCGCTCCGTCCACTTCAGCCTGGTTAATACCCAGCTACGTGCAGCTCATTACAAGATCATCTTTAGCTGAGCGGGTGGGTTATGGCACTGGCTTCTTGCCGTGGAGGGGGACTTGTCCAAAGCAGAAGACAAGGGATGAGAGGAGACACATACAGGAAATGACAGAGAAGGTGTGTGAAAGATTCTGGTGTGAGACAGAGATATAAGGAGATATACCATCGCCCTGCCCATTTTGCCTCCTCCAATATGGTGGTGAAAAGAGAAATGAGGCTTCAAAACCCATGACTGGAAGAGTTATGCACTGTCAATCATTTCCTGCTGACTACCTCACTGGTTCCCTGTGGGTTAAACTTAGCAGTAATTGACACTTACAGCAACCTGAGCCACTATAAGCTTGAAAGACTAATTTTTCCAACCACCAAACTTCACACGTACTCCAATACGTCCTCTCTGATCTTACATCATTAACCCCCCAGCGCATGCTCTCCAGTCTGCTGGGCCCCCCAAGGATGTCCAAGGCCGAGCAAATGAAGCGAACGAAAGAGGATCAATCCAGTATAATTATTACTAATCACTGATGGATGATTATCTCCTCACAGGACGAGCATGACCTAGAAAAGGACAACAGACACCTTTCCTCCGCCCCATCGTGCAAGAGTCGCCAGCATGGGGGGGGGGGGGGGGGGGGGGGCCACCCCCCCGGGTTTCCC
>JAACJT020000093.1:725050-816193 GCA_009936485.2 Gymnarchus niloticus | reverse complement strand
TTTTTGGGCCGCGGGTAAGTGACATGCCCCCTCCCGCAACAAACCCTTAAAAAAAAAATATCCCCCCCCCCCCCCCCCCCACACACACACACACACACACACACACACATACACAAACACAGCAGCAGCTGATAAAAATCATCCTGTATTTATCTTTAAAAGAATGGCTGAGTCAGGACAACTTGTCAGCTTGATGGATAAAATTACTTCTCTCTGAGAATTTGCTTGCTTTAGTGTTTGGGGTGTTAAGCCTTATTAAAAAAAAAGGATATAAACTCAGAAATACAGAATTTGGAGAATATATGGAAATAACACACTAAATGACTAATTCGACAAATTGATTGTGTTTACATGTTCTTAGCATATTGCGTATTTTTTGCCACAGTCCAAAGACACACAGTTAAGCTAACTGATGTGCCTAAACTGAGCATAGTGTACGAGTGTGTGGCCTGTGATCGACTGACATCGGGGTGCAGCACATTCCGGGAGGTTCCATTAACTCTCTGGTGCTAAGCTCTAGAGGCTTGGAGGGGGAGGATTTCAGGAAGCACCCAACGAGAGCCAAATATTTGGTTTTAGTTGCTTTTTATGAAGTCTACAGTTTAATAACTAAATATACTGTGTTTTAATAGGAGTAGGTTAGTAATCTCATTTGGTAGAGTTTTGTATCCACAAGAAATTTGGTTACTTTTGCGTTGATGAAGCGCTCTGTCGTTTTTGCAGTCAGAGAAATGAATAAATATGATGTTTGTTTTTCTGCTTTTGAGTCAGATGCGAAATCCCTCTTCTTTCTGGGGTGTGCGGTCGGACAGATGTTGCTGTCAATTTGACATTACAGCTCGGTTTTGTTTTAATCTCCTAAATGCAGTTCCCGCTTTATTTATTTGCGATATGCCAGTAACACAAAAACACATCTCATTTGCTTGGAAAATTTCATACCATTGGAGTTTGCATATTGGGCTTTTCATCTAATATGTATTAGTAAACATAAATGTTTATTTCTGCCTCAAATGAACCCCAGACCCCCCTGATGGGGGGGGAAATGATCCGTTTCGTAAGCTGTTATGATGAAAATGCTTTGTAACCTTTTTCAAAGCTGCTGCTTTATCTCTGCGCAACATTATGATTCTCAGGAAGCTGCAAGCAGTTAAGAGACAGATTTTTTTTAAAAAAAAACCTTCATTACCAAGATGATCACCAGCCACAAAATAATGGAGTCAAAGATGATGGATGAAGAGCCTGGAACTGTCTGTGTGAGTGTGTGACACACTTCAGAGGCTGGTGAACGAGAGAGAAGGGGAGCTTAAGCTGGAAACATGCCATCTTGAGGGGATTTACCACTGCACATGCCAATCATCCCCTCCCACGTAGCCAGAGAGGTCAGGTCATACCTGTGTGTGCCAGGATATGAGTTTTGTTACGGTGGGGGTTCCTGCAGGTGAGCTGTTTATATCCAAGCATAATTACACAATACATTTCAAATTGCACCATTTAGAATGTAAACCAGTTACCTGAGTCTGTTCCCAATGGATTAATGGGACCTTGTTTTTTCTTCAGTTGTCTGGAATTAACACTGTAAAATAGACACCAGCTCCTCTTAATTCTGCATAAAAACTTGTAATATCAGACATGACGTGTTAGAATCCAAAGTTTGGAGCGACTGTTTCTTAATTCTGCAGGGGCAAAAAATGCTTACCATTCCCCACAGTACACTTTCAATTAAATAAATTCAAATTATTCAGCAGATGTGTAGCAATTGCTTTTTTTTTTTTTTTTCCCTCC
This sequence comes from Gymnarchus niloticus, assembly GCA_009936485.2. NCBI lineage: Eukaryota > Metazoa > Chordata > Actinopteri > Osteoglossiformes > Gymnarchidae > Gymnarchus > Gymnarchus niloticus. The sequence goes on along the minus strand of JAACJT020000093.1, from coordinate 814,411 downwards.
CAAACAGGGCAATTTTTAAAAACAGTGTAGCATCGTCTAATTATCTTGGCTGGTCTCTGCAACACAAGCAGCAGAGGACGAATTTGTGAAGTCTCCCCGCCCGCACTCCCGCCATCTGCCCTGAGCCAAGAGTGCCACTGCAATCGATTTGCCATTTCTTTTTTTTTGGAAACTAATTTCATTCCACTCTTTTTTCCATTTCATTGCCCGTAGGATTCCCTTTTCAGAAATCTGCTTCTGGGGCAGTCTGTTAAAACCTTGCTACTGTCCATCCCAATTATGTGTGTGTGTGTGTGTGTGTGTGTGTGTGTGTGTGTGTGTGTGTGTGATATTAGGGTCTGCGGCCAATGTCATAGCTATTGCAGAGGGCCGTGCTTCGTGAAATCGGTGTGGAGCTAATCCCCCATTTTTCTTCACACTCGTCTCTGTAAAATTCACCAGACTACAATGAAGTTCTCTCACAAAAAAAGTTCTGCGCTATAATGACTGCCTACTTGAATTCTGAACAGAGAGCACGCAGGTAGGGTGAACCATACCGCCTTTTTGAATAAGATGGCGGTTTATTGGGTGTAAGGGGGAAATGAGGCTTGACAGGTGGGAGGGTCTCACCTTGACAAGCCCCAGGTAGTTTACCGCTTCACTGTGGTTGTTCTGCTTCCCATTGGCTGAAAACAAACAGTGATGGACAGCACCTAATAATCTGTGTATTTCAAAGACCCCCTTACCCTGGTCCCTAACAGAGTCCGACCTAAAGCAAAAGCTGAATATCTGTGTCTGTCGTTACCATTGCCAGGGTGTCTCTGTTGCCGAGTGGCCGCGACCCTCGGACGGTTCTTTTGCCCTTAATTATTTCCAGATGTGTAATTAGCCGAGTTTCTGTCTCATGCCTTTGAGCCTTGTGATGCTGTTTATCAGCTGGTGATCAGCACATCCGCTCAACACCCTTATTCATTTCTAAATTGGTTGAGCTCAATGCTCTCTGGCAGTCACTGGTACATGTAATTATTTAATACCTGTTGACCTATGGTGGTAGTCTGTGAGTCTTAGATTACTTTTGGCTGGCTTAATGGCCCAGACCTTCTTTTCAATGTGTCACGCTCTTCCCAGTGGTCCCTGGTTCTTCTTGACCTTTGACCTCGAGTGTGGTCATTTCAGTTGGCCATGAAGTTAAGCTCATCATGGAAAGGATTGGGCAAACATTTTAAGTTTTTCCTCACATTGGTAAAATGCTGGAGAAATATTATGTTTGGATTCCTCATAAATGTTGACATCTAATGGACTTGCACAATTTAGAATTGATGGGGAAACGCTTACTGGGGCCAGTATGGACAATGTTTGTAATTTTGTCTACGTGAGAGAACTTTTAAAGCTCTGCAGTGAGGCAGATGGGTAAAGGCACTCTAATCAGGACATTTAACTGCTCAAAAACAAACCAGTGGTCATGAACAGGACATGTCCCATCATGGGGGGCCTGATCCAAAAATCTCTTCGAGCAAGCAGCGCACACTGCCTCCTGACCAGCAGAGGGTGCTCTTGGTTCAGTTCGCAGTCTGCAGAAAAGAGCTGGCACAGGCACTCTGAGGAGTAACGACACCACAGTAAATTCTCGTGGTGCCGAGTACGGAAGTTGCCGACACACTCTTAAATCTCACACAAATTGCTCGCAGGTGCGGCGTGCTGATTTTGAGGGAGAAGCTGCGCCACCAGAGTTCCTGACCCTACAATCCATTGGGGGGTGAACCATGCCTGAATGAGAAGCTAGTCCCCTTTTGTTTTTTTGCCTCCATCAAGTGTGGGCAGGGAAAGCCTCTTTGGCTCTGCATTCTGAAAAAACCTGTAAGAACATCAAATGCTTCACTGGTTCCTGATTTGGCTGTCTGAGGATTTTGTAGGTCTCTGTTTGATTTAAATATCACGGCCATCCTGATGAGTGAAGACATATGCAGGGATCTGGCCTTTACGGGAAGCTTTGCAGTGCGCTTAAGGGAAACGTGGGCCGAGTCCGGCGATTGGTGGAAAAGGCCAAGGGTGACACTCTGAGGCTCAAAACGGACGGCCAGCGAGTGAAGAGCGGGACAAAAATGGGATTATCATATTGATTGTTTTGCACATCTGTTCATCGTGCCTATCACTCAGATCCATGACACTTCATTCAGAGCACCGGTTCAAAGCTTTAAAGGCAAAAAACTCCTGGTTTGCTGTTGGTCCCAGTGAGATTAAATTGAATTATTCGGCCGAAGTGTGGTACTGAGGAGATTAGTGCCTTTAAACGTCTCAGCATCCTAGCATGGCACCTTCCCAACAAGTTGGTTTGTCAGATTTCTTCCCCAGTCGATTGCCGATGGTTTGGTTGTGAAATGAAAACATCTAGAAGCAGCAAGAGTCCCGTTGTGAAGTGGTGGGCCACACAAACAGAATGGGATGTGACCTCCCAACATCGATCCCCAACTTCAGTAATGCTGTCATAGCCGAACAGCAGCAGATCCCACCAACAATGTTCCAGCATCTAACAGAAAGCCTCTCCAGAAGAGCAGAGATTATTATACAACAGCATTTTCCTGTTTATACCCTTGGTTTTGGAATGAGATATTGAAGAGGAAGGTCAACGTATAGCAGACATGCGATGTCTATGTCAGTCTTTGTCATGTTTTCTGTGCTTCCTCAATTGTCAAAATTAAAACTTAAATGACAAGATCTTTGTTTAAAACTTGCATACTAGGGTTTAATTTGGGAGGTGGATATTTACATGCTGTAAAACGAGCTGGGGCATCACACCCTGTAGCTAAATAAAACATTGCGGGGGGCAGCTCCAGATCAGCTGAGGGTACAGCATGGCTGAATGAACCTGGTGCTGTGAAAATTCGGCTTTCTTTCGCTGTGGCCTTATCTCATGGAGTGTGTCTGATGGACTTAAATGATAGTGTTTCGAGAGTGACTTTAAGGGCTGCCTGGTCAGTGTGTGAGCATCACGAACAGTGTGTTTATCTGATAAGCTGGGGGCCCATGTCAGGGTGTGATGGAGGGAAAACAGCCTGTCTGAGTCTTCTTGGACATCATGAAGGTCCCTCTTTGTTGGGCTCCATCGTTTGATCAGATGAGCTGTCCTGGCACTGTCTTAAGGCTGGTACCATTTAAAGATGATTTTTTTTTCTTTTTTTTTTAATTGGGGAACTTGTTTCTTCAACCATCCATCTTCCAGCTGTTTATCCCTGACAGTTGTTGGCTGGGCCTAGAGCCTCTTCCAGGCAGTATAGGGCCCATGGCAGGAGTAAACCTTGGATGGGAAGGCAGTAGATCCCACAACAAACACATTCACGTATGGTGAGCAACTTTGAGACGCCCATTCATTTGGGATTCCCAGGAAAGCCACATGACACGGAGAGAGCACGCGAATCCCACCCACACACAACAGAAACAGGAATAGCAGTTGAAGCCTCAACCCTGGAGGTACGAGGCGTCAGTGTGACACGCTGAGACATCCTGCTTTTTTGATTGGAACGTGAGAGAACAGCTCAGACGGTCAAAGCATTTAACCCGGTGCCTAAAGGTATCACTTTAAGCAAAGATAACTGGCCCCCCATTTAAGGAAGAGCATGGAGGATAGGTAAGGCCACCAGGTTGAAACGAGCCCCTGAATAGGCCCCAAAAAGCAGCCCGACTGCCCTATGTGTGGCCGATGTGAGACGGTGGGACCCAGCCGTGGCATCCCGCCGGTCTCAGGGAGCGATGTTGTTTAGCTCCTGACTGGAACCTGGTGTGTGGCATCTACAAAGCTATTAGGAGAGGAAGGTGCGGTGACGAGCTGCATGGATCGAGCCCTTTGAAAATCACCCCCGTGAAGACCCTTTCTTACTTTATTTTCGTCCTTCATTTTTTGGATTTCCAGAAATACATAAAGCTCAAAATAACGAAGCCCAAGATTTTTGCTTCTTGTATCACCGTGTTTTGAAACTTTACCTGTGGTGTGCAGTGCCGTAGGAGGGGTTACTCCCCGCATCTCTCAGCCTTTTTTTGTTCTGCTTGGATAAAGTGGTATTATGACACAAGCGTGGAACTTTGTTTTTTTTTTTTGTCTCAAACACCAGAGTGCGATTGATCTTGGCAGAGGATGAAGCTGCCCCCTGGCCCTGATCAAAGGACTTGGCTGGATCTGACAACTCTGAGGTGTTTGGTGGTGAAACTCTTAAATCTCTCAGCCATGTGCGCTGGCTGTGATTTGAAAATGTGTGGAGCGCATCCACTCTGCAAGCTCACGGTGTTGTGATATCCTGTTATGGAATATGATCAATGTACAACGTATTGCAGTACTGGCAGAGTGGTTCAGTTGTTGGTAGTATCCTCAACGGTTCGCATCCCATTCCTGGACTTCGTGGTGACTCAGAAGATAATGTGGGTACCATATAACTCTGGGGTTCCGGGATTGAGTCCAGCACGCGGAAGCAGGGCTGTCCATCATCTAGAGACCAGACTTTTCTGGAGAATTGGGCACTTGTACCTTTTATTGCATGTATGTGCATCATGATAGAGTAGAATCCTGTGTGGTACAACCTTGCAGCTCATGATTTCATTGATAACTACAGCCCTGGATTCATATCAGGTTGATTATTGATGATGGACTAACTCTGGTTCTGATTACCAATGGCTATTTCTTGAAGAATGACTGAGGAATTCAAAGCTTTCAAAAGTGAAATGCCATTGTTTAGGAGTTTGTTTATTTTAGACCACTACCTTATTATCGTTTTAAATGTTGCAGATTCATACACTGAATATAAATGCATAATTTGTGGGAGGAGTGAATTTAGAGTCTGCATAAAGATGTCGCATCATCCTCAGCTGTGATTGCTGGACGTATCGATGATTTCAGTGCCCCACGCCTGTCTCCGTTAAGCAGCAATGCAGAAGATCGAAATCTTTTCACTGGCTAGAACCTGAGCTGGTGATGACAAGCTTGCAGCTTCAAATTGTGGGAGGGGCTTTCTGGGTGCTGGGTCCTCTTGTGTAACTCAACACAATAATTAAATTTTTCAGAAGAATGTCCCGCTATGTAAATGGGGAAACTTCTCGGCTCCTGTTGACGAGTGAGTCAATGCTCTTACGTAGACTCTGAAATTTCCCATGATCCTTTATGTACGGCTGAAGGTAGCCTAGAAGGTAGGTTTATGGCTTATGTCCTGGTGTGGTTTTGATGCTTAGGTAAATCTGCATTGCTCTATTTACAAACATCTGACTGTGCTTATACAAAATTCTGCACTGGCGTCCCATTGAGTGAGCCCCCTACCTCAGTTTCTGACTCCTGTTTCTTTGTGAGGGATCAGCAGCTCTGGTAAAATGGAAGGATTGATGAGTGGAGAAGTGGCAGCTGAAAATTTCCCTGTTGACAGTTTTTTTTTCTTAAGATAATTAGTATGAGTCAGTAGCCCTCCTCACTGCATAGCTTTACATAATAGACCATGGAGGAGGGGGGAGTTGGGGGGGGAGGACACCGTTTGTCTGAGGTTGGCACAAATCTTATCATGACAAATAGAGGGAGGACTTTGATAGCCTGTGAAAGGAGCGGTGATGTTCGCTGAGGCAGCTCCATTTAACGCCCCCCCTCCCCTGTCCCCGCAGCCGTGCAGTCCCTGAACAGCCTCAATGATCAGATCGCCCACTTCATGGTGAATGGGCCCAATGCCCTGGACAACGAGGACGATGCCTTCCTGCCCAGCGAGAAGGAAACCCTCAAGAAATCCATGACGCTGATGAGACACCTGCTAATGGACGCCCAGGTACCTGAGATCTGCCGTAAACGGTAGCCATGCTGACATCAGCTGAGCTATGAGAACTCCCAAGATCCCTTGCAAGCACTATTGAGCATGCCCCAGTGACCACAATCTGCTAAAGTGTAAAACCCTCATGCTATTGCCTGCTGATATGCTTTTCAAAGCAGATGCCCTCAGTTCTCCTGTCCTGGCCGTGTTATCCAGAGCCTTTCATTAATAGATCACTTTTCTCTCTTGGATTCCTTTTTTTTTTTTTTGGTTTCTAAAATTTTCCCTGTCTTAAATTCAGCAGCTTTTGTCTTTTGCATTGTGGGTAATTTGGGGAAAATACGTGAAAGTTGTAAAATTAGTTTTTTGTCCAAATCTAAAAACCGCACCATTTGTAATGACATCTTGAATCAAGCGGTACACTACTTTACTGGTAAAGCAAATTATGTCTAAAGTATTTCAGCATGGTCTGGAAAATGAAAATGGCTATTTTGCAAAAATAATACTGCATACATTTTTTGTTACTCAGAGCTTTTGAACTTTAAAAAAACCTTTGCTGAACTTCATAATTGTTTTTCGGGGTAAAGCTGATTTATAGAGACAGACAGATAATCTGAATCACCATCTCTGGGTCCGTTCATGATAATCTGGACTGGTGTCAATTTGTAAATAGCTACCCAGGAACATGCATACATTTTCAGGCAACTGCTAGCCGCTTCGATTAGCATCAGTTAGCATTCGCATAAAGTGAACATGCCTAACATTCTAACCCGTGACGAGCCGTTGTCAAGGCCACGTAATGAACCTCTTTCAGAGCAAGACGGCAGCAAAAGCTACGATAACCGTGTTTATGGTCTCTAATGAACCAGTTCACGGTGCATTAGTAAATTACTGAAAATGTTGGTAGGTGTAAGCAATTTAATTTGGGGGGGGGGAGACTACTATGGGTGCATGTAGATAATTTTTTAGCATATTGGAGCCATCATACAGGTAATTTAATTTTCCTCCTCCATCCCATGTTTGCTAACACAATCAAATCAGATGAAAGTGTAGCCGCTCTCACGGTCTTCTGTCTGTATTACATTTGTTTTGAGGATGTTATTTCCTCGTAGGAAATGAATGGTCTCGAAATAGGAATAACATTGCCGCGTACGCAAGGGGAACTCGAGAGGAACATGAGCTGTGACGTCGTTTTTCCTGATTGGAAACGGGCCTGGTTCCAGCTGGCCGCAGAATCCTCTGAAAGGCTGAGGAGGTTTTCAGGTTCAAGAAGTTCATTCCAGTATTGCAGAATCATTTAAACTGTTTATTTCTGACAGCCTCGTGTACACATCTTGGTTCCGCAGCTGTAGAATTGCTCAAATTGAGGGCGTTTTTTTTTTTTCTTTGTGTGTGTTTGCTTTGTGTGTGTGGTTGTGTTGGGTGGGATCAGCTTTGCTGGATATCTTCCACAGAAAGAGCCAAAGAAAGAAAGACTGAGAAAAAGACGGGCTTTCTGGTGTGCCTTTCGGACACTGAAGAGGTGCATTTTGGCACTAGAAGCCTGGAGCCTGGCCACTTGCGTGTCGTGGGAGACGTGTGCGGACTGCAAAGAGGCCCAGTCCATTGCCGTCCCCCTGGCCTCGTTAGTACGTTGGCACGCGTGGCGAACAGGTGGCCATCCTCACCGAAGATGCCCCTGCCGGCCCTGGCAGACTACCACTCGCGTCTTTAGATTTTGAGGACTGCTAACCTCCTCTTCTTTTCGTCGGTTTTTTCATCACACCCTTTTAGTAAATATATGCTTTAATAAAGTATGTGGACGTCAAAACGATGGATGGGAATGTCGGACCGTTTCACTACGTCTTATAGGAGCCTCTTCCACTACAGAACCCAACTCCCGCCTGTTCTATAACCCCAACTCAAGGAAGGGAAGACCCCCCCCAACACACCCAATGGGGTCTTTCCCAAGTCGCTGTATTTGAAGTGTTCCTCTGTCCACAGCACAGCAGCGTGTCCCCAGGCTGTTGCAAGAAGAGGAACACTGCCACATTGTTTGTGACTTTGACAGTCAATGAAAATATCCCCCCAACGCAGTCCCTCTTTTGTAATAAGATACATTTACATGGACAAACATACATATTAAGTGATTATGTATTTAATAGAACAGCTGAACTTGGATATCTGCCTGTTGGACATTTAAACTCGAATCTGTAAACTCTAGCAGTCTGTAATATATGACCTCAGCCGCCATGAGGAATGTTTTCTCTACTGGATGCCTTCTGGGTTCCTGTGTGTATGTTTGACCGATTTCACGCGAGATAGAAAAAGAGTCTGTCACTAATGTTTAGAAAGTGTGGTAGGAGGAGCTGAAGAAAACTCAGAGGCAGACGCAAAGTCTCCAGCATGGGCAGAGCAGGTCCAAAGTCATGAGGCAGCTCAACCTCACACCCTCTGAATGGTGAAATGTTTGAACGTTGGCCAGGGGTCACGCTGACCCTCCAGGCGGGATTGAGGTCAGGTTGGCAGATGTTTGACCTGGATGCAGAAGCGAAAAGGGAAATGTGAGGTGAACAGGAAGGTAAAAGGATTTTTATTTTGATTTCGTCTATTTGGATGTATGAGAGAAATGGAAAATAAGTCTAGCAGCCCTACCCGTTTTGGCTGTAAGTCTAAGGTTGACACTTCAGGCCACCTAATCTATGATGGTCTTCAAGGTCAAAAATTGAGAGAAGTTCAGTATCTGCGGTTCTACATGCTAATTGGTTTAGTTAGATAAGTGGGGGTGAGACCTTAGTTAGACAAATGTTTAAAGTCTGCCCTAAACGAAACTGGAGGGTAATGAAGAGATATGAGCTGCTGTAATATGATAATACATTTTAGCTGCGGTTATGCTTGGCTGTATTTTGGTCTTGATGTAATGTTTAACAGGATATAATGCATTGAGCTCACGGAGATGTTCTGCAATGTACAAGACCTTCAGTCCATGCAGACCAGAATAAACTTAATGTATGTGCTGTTTGTGTTTCCACCTGCACTCCAGATTATGGTAGTCTAGCTTAATCATGTTTGAGCAACTCAGTTTTCATCAAAGGCGTTTATTTCAGATTACTTTTCATGGGTCTTTGGGTGTCCCAGTCTTTGGTCCTTCTGGTTCTCGTGGGTCCTTGGGTGTGTTGGTCTTCACTCTATCGCACCTCCTCATTAACCATTCTGTTTTTAACAGGAGGGATCATGCCATTTTATTTTCCCTGTTATCTACCGTAGCTAATTGCTTGGTGTCATTATTAGTTGTGTTTAATTTTTTTTTTCTTGACTTTAAAATTTACATGCGATGTTTTCTCATTTTAGTAGATCCACTTTATAGCAGGGTATATTCTTTAGCATTTGAGGTCAAGTGTTGCATCCTGCCTAAACATTATTGCGTGCCCTTTGGGCTTTCCATGTATCATTCTAGGCGCTCTTGCATTCATATCCTAGCCGGTCCAGGAAGTCCATTCCTGGTTTTCCAGCTCGCCACAGCTCCCTGTCATCCCCCGATTGGCTCGTTCCCTGTGTCATGGGGAGTGGACTGTTTCAGCCTCTGCTCACTTATTGACAGGCCTCGTTGTCTCTGTGCTGTTCTGTAGTTCAGACCTTCTGTTCTTTTGACCTTTTGTTTCCTTACTGACCGAATTCCAGTTAGCCCTGCTTTGAAACTGGCTGCTGTTTTACTGAAGGTCTGAGGTTTTACTTGCTTTGTTATTGATACAGCTGATTAAAGTCTTGTGTTGTGTATTGGGTGCTGTGTTTCCACTACAGGTACAGTCAGTGTCTCTCAGTAATGATAAACTAGTACGCGTCTGCCGTTCTGCATCTCCATTTCCTGTCCTTTTCGTGTTTCCCTTCTTCATTCGCTCCCTTTCTTTTTTAGTCTTTGCCATTGTCGTTAAGAATGAATGTATGAATATATAATGTTCTTATCTTTCCCTACTCTGTATAATGGCAGAGGGTGGGTGGCCTGTTGACCTTGGACCCCCAGAGGGTTTTTTTTTTTTTTTTCCTCCTCACTGAGGAGTTGGAGGTTCCTCTCCTCCATCGTCTTCTGGCCTTTTCCTTTTTCATCAATGTATATTGTAATTCCTGCAGACTCCTTAATTGGCTTGGTTCAACCATGTTGTGAAAGGCACTATATAAATGAATTGAGTCAAATTATGGCCTTTTAAACAGGCTGTAACACAAGTAATAATGGATTAATGGCAGTAAATGACACTGCTATTTTTTTTTTTAAATGTCTTGGCATACAGTTTCAGTGTTAATTGTATTTTATACTACTGGAGGCTACAAATACCATAATTGGCTTAGCGCGATTTGCTCAGTGATTAGTTCAGGTTCTCAATCAGGGCAGAAAATCTTAATTTATAAGCAGTTGGATTGAAAGCTGACACAACTCGGGCCTTGTGTGGTGTGGGTTTTGATGGCCCTCGTGTAGGACCTGAGGCTGTTAGTTCCAGAAGTCAAGTTGGAGGGATTCTGTCTGGTCAACTCAGGAAATTCTGTTGCTCATATGGGGATAAGTCCTGGTTTTGAAGAGCTGCCCTCCACAGGACTGTGACGTACACGCCTGTGTGTGACGCCTCGCACTTCTAAAGCTATCTAGGAGCCACGTGCCTAGAGGTTTCTCCAGTCAATGAGGAGGTCATACGGACACTGCCCGGCCACTCTGGTGGTGTTTGAATTCACAGACATGCTGTCATTTCCTGTAATTAATTTTTCAGTGTTAGTCTACAGTCACTTCTGAAAGTGAGGCTCTACCCATCCAAATAAAGCTTAAATATAATTAAATGATATATTAATCATTCAAGTTTTACTATTTTTTTTTTTTGTCTTTTGGAAATTATTCATAAAAAAGCAAAAAATCTTCTTTCTAATTCTAAAAGTTCAAACTCCTGTCTGTTGCATTCAGTGCATCACCCAGTAAATACCAGGGTCTACATTCAAAGGAGTTGGGTACACCTCAGACAGGATGGTCACATAATAACCTCATTACATAGTGTAACATTGTTTTTCTTTCCCGTTCCTGCTGAGTAGAAACGGTCAGTCTTAAGGCCAAGGTTAACACGGACCTGAATTCTCTAAGGCCACAAGTGGTACCAGGAAACAAAAACTCAGAATATCTGCTCCTCATGACATGAATTCGCTCTACTTTATTGGACAAAAACAAATGTTATTGAAGCAAACATCTAAAGCCTGGTTTTGTTTCATGATCTAATAAAGCTTGCATTCCTTTACACAGTCTTGCTCCTCATTAGACCTGTTGACCTGGACCGAAAGCACGTCATTAATCCGAGCACAGTTAAAGACTTTGAAGGAGCAGAGAACTTACCGCCAGGTCCGGAAGCAAATCAGCCCGCCAAGTAGTTGATTCCCAGTTTGGGCCACGGTAAGATGGTGCAATGTGATGCAATGTGCCTTGGTGCCATGGTTACATTCTACGGGGTCAGCGGGAGTAGAGTTCTGGTTGCCAACAGTGCCTTGTTGAGCTTTGTGTTTATTGCGTATGAAACACGAATAGTTTTAGCATCACATGAATACATGGAATGGTGCATTTATTTCTTTTTTCCCGGGGATCTGACGATCTCTTGCTAATTCAGTCGTTACCAATCTGGGGGAGTGGCCGGGATATTTCAGTGGAGGGGCGCTGTGTATGTGCTGATTTGATGTGTGATTTGACGTGTATGTTTACCAACAGCCCTCCCCAATGCTAGATCACATTAAGCTGTTCTAAATGAGCCTACTGATCATCACGAGTTGGGTATGGGCCTTATTTACCTTCTCGGTTTTATTGTTTTACGGTGATCAGTCCAAAAGATGAGCTGCAAATGTTCAGATCTGGTTCTTGAGTGTGTCTGCTGTGGATCTTGTTACAGAAACTGAGGAATGAAGTTACAAAGGTCACTTGCAGTTGTCCTGGGCCTCACTGAGTGCTGCCGTCTGCAGCTCGTGTTCAAGCTACTGGACTTGTTCGTGAGGGAAAATGATATTGTATTTTGAGAAACATCCTAAATTGGTTAGATTCATGTGTATAACTTGACGGGTCTTCCGGCCATTAATAACTATGAATCTAGTATAGTTCTCCCTGAATGAATAGTCGTTTTCTAAAGCTTCGTTGGACCCAGCCAGAATTATGAGGGGTGACTTTTCACTTCATCACACGGGTTCTGCCTGCCACAGGACACCTCCGCCCTCAAGCAGTGGCTGGAGCCCATCCTCCAACCCCGCTTGGACCATGTAAAGCCACATGGTACCATGCTGAAGGGACAGCCCCCCTAACTCAGCTGGGTCCCTGCATGTATCTTGGACCGGTTAGAGGAACAGGCCCGAATACCGTCTGGCTGCAGCAGGACCGTCTGCCTGTCCCTGTAGGTGGTGCTGTAATAATCAAGGCTTTGTGTTCATAACTGATGGGGAACGGGTGGAGAAGGATTACAACTTATTATTTGGCTTTATGCAAATGCATCGCAATCTGCTTGATGGCATGAAACCTCATTTTCGAAGAGCATGATCTTCATTGTCAGTTTAATGTTCTTGTAATGTTCTTCCAATGATCACTTGACTTCACGACCAAACTGAACCCTAAAACAGTGTTAGATATTTATGTTGTACATTGAAAAAATGCCCTGAGTTGTTGTTCTCCTGTAGCTTGCAGCATTTGGCAGGAGTTTTAAATGACAATTTTCATGTGCTTTCTGCTGTTTGCAATCACTATTTACTGAATCTGGGTGTGAGTGTAAAATTAATTTTGTGACTACTGCAGAAGAATTTATGGTGTCTAGTTTCCTAGGAGATCTAGAGAGCCTAGTATCTTGTAATTGAAAATCAATTTATTCAAATAGTTGCAATCCAGCGTTTGCAGGAAAATATATATATATATTTTTTTTGCAGGGTGACATTACTGTGTTAGAATCAAAACAATCGTAGAGAAATGGAGTAGATGGTAAGAATACGACTTCATCTTCAACAGTGGGCGGCAGTGTTAATTTTAGCTGTGAGCCATTGTCTGTCTCCTGCCTGCCCTTAATTTTCCATAAATCTCATTAGACCATCTTGCGTGATCCATGCCCGATTTTGGTGATCTCTTTCTGAAGACACAGAGGGTAATAAAAGCAAACAAGACCGTAAGTTGGAGGGGGTGGGGGGCTGGCATATCTACACATGCTAGCATGTCCAATACTGGAGCTCAAGTTCGGTTTTTGCTATTGAGGAACCTCGTAGAGCAAAGATGCATATCAGACTCAGACAAAGCTGGGGCTGAAATGAAGCCTGAGAGCACCTGTTGAGCCAGTGTGGGACACCTTCAGTAAACATCCGTGGATGCATTCCTCTGCTTATTAGTGATCTTGTAAGGACTGACCTGAGGATAAACCCTGTGGACTGTAAACATGGCTCCCAGTGCTGTAATCATGGCCCTTTGTTGCTGTCTCCCGGCATCCCGTTTTTCTGTAATTTGCTCCCAGCAGGGAGCACAGAAAACAAACATTCTGGATTTTTTTTTTTCATTATGATAGGCTGTCATTTTAAGGTGCGTTCAGAACTGCACAGTCTAACTCGTACAACTGAGGGGAAGCATGATTCCCAGGTGATGTCTGGGAGGAAATGGCTCAAAGCATTTTGAGAATTTACGTCTGTGACTGCTAATATCTTATGTACCCCGTGAGTGGTACTGATATGGACTCCTGGTTGGGGATGCTAATAGAAAAGTTTATTTGTGAGGTTTCTTGACTTGTACCTGACTGGAGTAGTTAGCAGCTTCACCCTCGTGAAGACTAATCTGGTATGTTTCCTTGGTAAATCAGGGGATTCAAACCAGAGGAAGGTAGAGGGGAGATTGTTGTTTTTGAAACACCGACTTCATCCCTGTAGACTGAAGATGATCAGGAATACATGCGATAATTGGTCAGGATCTCACGTTCTCTCTTTGTTCACCAAATGTACAGTATATGTGTTTTGTTTTTTTTTTCCAAGATCATCAGAAAATTTATTTACACTGAGCAAGAAAGTTTTACTCTCTTTGGAGTAGGATATGTCTTCTGGTGATGTATGAAAGCTTTTGTTCCCCACCTCTGTGTTGGGGGTCCTGTAACTCACACACGCTGTGAGGCACCTCGTGGTCCTGAACGTGGCCCCAGACGCGGGTTTGCCTGGACTGCTCAGCGAGCTGTAATTAAAGGGCTCCTGAAGCTGTGACCGAGAATAACAGATGCTTGTCAGTCTGGTTTGTTAGGAGAACTGGAAGTGATTACGGTATTGATCGGTGGAGGGGGTTGGGACCAAAGATGGTAATCCCAGCATTTTTTTTGCTTCCTCTTCCAGGCCCCATAAGCACTGGGGCTGGGGGGGTCTCCAGAGCTCCGTGTTCAACAGCCAAAGCGATGCCAGCGGTTCCCAGGAAGAGCGGTGGAAAAGAAATGTCCCATGCTGTCAGCTTGGATGCAATAACCGGGGTTGGAGGGTCAAATATGCCTTTCTGTGAATTGAAATGGAGCCTGGAGGCAAGCCACTGGGGAAGGCTGGTCGAGCTCGATTATTGACTCATCGTGCAACGACCGTCTTCATGGTTGTAAATATTCGGTGGGTGGGGTGTTGATCACAGAGTGGTCATCCTACTCCCTTTTCATCGTTCATCATCTCAGTATTGGGTAATTGTCTGATGACAGTCTGCTCTGTACACCTCAGAAAATACGTCCAACATAGTTTGTCATTTCCTGAACTGGACCTGGCTTAGTTTTTACTGGGGCTCCCTTAGAGTCTTACTGGCCAAGTACTGGGAATCATTCATCTATCTGTCAAATAGCTAGCAGAGAATTTCCCTGGTGAAATACTAGCTCTGATGTACGAGTCTACTGGGCCGGCTCGAGCTTGTCCATATTCGATGTTGCTTAACTGAACTTCTCCAGATATTTGACTATGCTGTTGATACTTGTAATCATTTTACTTCCAAAATGTCACAGCGAACTTGGAAAGAGGTCTTCAGCCTGAATACGGCTGCTTCAGAGGGGTCTGAAATGAGCAAAGAAGAAAACAAACAGAAGAAGCTGATGTCATTAGAATCAGCGCAGGCAGGCAAAGGAGGAATTTACAGGCCTGACCAGCGTAGAGCCTTGTGTTGCTAAGCAACTATCATCTGACAGTCCTGCAGAAATTCAAGCTGGTCAGTCTATGTAATTACACTTGTCCCTTTTTTCCTTACTCTGATATTACCTCTTAAGTACAATCTGTCGCTGGTGCCCTTTGATTATAAAACATCTGCCGCATTTTCAGTACTGGTCACCTTTTTTTTAATTTCCCTTTTTTCTATTCGTTTTTTTTTTTCCCCACCGCCTTCAGGTAAACATTCTGTGAGCGTGTTGTGTGACAGTGTTGTCTGAGGCGGACAGATCGGGGCTGCGAGAGATTCGCTGGATAGTCGCCCCTGAGGAAGGAGTAACACGCTTCCGCTTCAAAGAACGGACGTGCACACGGCACGTTACGGGACAATGTTCATGTAAATGTTGGGTTTGGTTTGCTTGCTGGTTAATGTTGCTGCCTGCATTTTTATGGTAATTTCACCGGTAGCTTTGGCTAGGGGACCTCTGGTTAAAGTGCAGATATGCCTGGGGGGGGGGGGATGATGACAGGAGGACGCTGGCACTCCAGCCATCTCTTTCAGTGGTGCTATACTTTGTCGTGGGAAACTTAGTCCTCAAAAGAAGGAAGTAATAGTTTAGTTTGTACGGCAAACTCGGGTGTCACACTGCGCATCGCTTGTGTTGAGCGTTTCTGTTCTCTGCGTCATTTCATAAGCATTTTAACTGCACCACTTAGGGCTTTACAGGGCAAACTGAAAGCCCAGTTCTGTTTCGTCAGCTGGAATAATACTGTACGTTTGTCAGCCTGTACTGTTTGATGCTGTCTAGGCCGGAGCACCGTGTGTGTGGGGGTTTCTATGGAAACACGATGTGTCAGAATCAGGCGTTGCAGACAGTGTTACTGAACCAGGGGTCCCTCGCCTCAGATTCCAAACGCTGTAGTCACCCCCCACCCGCCCCTTACACTTCCTGCCTCGGTCTTCATATCGCTTTAAGAGTGCTGCTGACACTGACCCACTCTCCACGAAGGGTTTCCACATCTGACGTGAATCTGTCTCCCTGAATGCCTGTGAATCTGCACGTCAGTGCCGGGGGACTTCTGTTTGTTTTGAGACTTAATCTCGTGGCCCCGTGAAAAGGAAAAACACATTCGCTTAGACGGTGAGACATCACGCTGGCGTACGGCTGAGGGTGCTGGAATCGAGTCGTAGCCTCTTCCATAGCGATGTCCAAGTTGATTAAGGTCAGCCAGGATCACCAATATCTCCTACATATAATAACATGTTTACAATGCTAGCATACTGTAGATTTTTTTCTTTTTTAGGGAAATGAAATGTTTTTTCTCTGACTGTTAGCTCCTCACTTCCTGATCACCATCTTTTAAGGTTCTTCATGAAGAGAAACTGAAGCTAGAAGATAAGGGCTTTGCTCTTGAAATGAGAATTGTTCTTTGGGGGAAAAAATCTGATGATGGTTATTTTGATGTTGTGATTTCAGATCTGGCCCTTGTACACCTCTGATGCTGTGTGTGTGTGTGTGTGTGTGTGTGTGTTTCCCTCAGTCAGGTTGTACATTAAACACCCCCCCCCCCCCAGTCCTGTCTTGCAGCCGAGCCATGTTGCTTTTTGCTTTCCCCTTATCAACAAGACCACGTCATCCTACTTGACCTCCTCGCCTGGATACTGGGTTCTAGCAGTTTTGTTGTAGGACACAGGAATGTGATGTCATATCTCTCATTTGCAGAGAGAGCGAAGTTGGCTCGGTAAAAACCATACGGGCGACGCTTTCGCCGTGGGGCTCCAAATTTCGTAGGCAGCAGGTTTTTGGATGGAACTAACAATGTCGAGCCGCGCGTCTGCCCTTTATTGCTGTCAAAATGCTAATTTGACAGCTTTCGCATGGCGACGGTGGCTCACATTTCTCTGTGTCTGTTCACGTACATGTGGCACTTGTCACAGAGTCCAGTCCGGCTGCCTGTAACTGAACAAGCAGTGACTCTGTGTGACGTGCTGTTAGATCTCTGGCTTGTCAGAGTCGCCTTTAATTCATATTGTGAATGAAATTTCAAACGCTGATACGTGACTTTCTTTTTAATCCACTTTGTCAGAGTCCATCTTTTTCATTCCGATTTTACTGTTTTTGTGTTTATCTACGTATACGGAGAGTTTTAGGGCCCACCTTGTTTCTATAAAGATCAATTTTTACAGTTTCCCAGTACAGTCGGACAGAAGGGGCCTACTCTTTCATGCATGGGCATATTTCAGTGTTTCATTTGCTCAATTAATCATGTCGAGTAGCGTGGTGTAAAAATTTCCGTCCGTTACGAATAGACAGACAGAGAGACAGACAGACAGACACACGCAAACTCACCAAAGGGTTTTTTTTTCTTTCCTTTTATTGTTCACTCGAT
Source organism: Gymnarchus niloticus (assembly GCA_009936485.2). Classification (NCBI taxonomy): domain Eukaryota; kingdom Metazoa; phylum Chordata; class Actinopteri; order Osteoglossiformes; family Gymnarchidae; genus Gymnarchus; species Gymnarchus niloticus. The sequence continues at coordinate 797,165 of JAACJT020000093.1, read as the reverse complement.
CTGTCCAATTTCTGGAACAGTCTATCGATTTGAAGTCTTAGCCACCGAACGTGTATCACGGAAGGTGTCGGGCGGTGCAGCTCCTGGATGCATGGAGCATCAGTACAGAACATCACTATTTTTCAGTCCATCAGGCTAATGAAACGATTTATGTCCTGCCTCCGCAAATGACTCAGAGTAAGTGCAAAATATCTCGGCAGACAATCGGCACGTTTTAATTAATTAGCCGAGTGCGGCTCCTGCAGCCTGGGTGATGTAACAGGACGTGCGGAAGGCTGCTGGGGGCAGCTTGGATGTTGATTTCAGCAGCTAAGCAGCTTTCAGTCCGAGGGATGAGATGCGAGTAGAGAGGGGTCTTTATGACTGTCAGATTTGTCAAAATCGCTCTCCTGTCAGTCAGCCGTCACTCTCTGGACTCGACGCCAGGCAGGAAAATTCAAGTCCTCCTTCTAAGTGGAAAACAAACAGAGGCACCACAATGAATACCTGATTTTATCTCTGGATTTTTTATTTTTTTTAAAACATATTTATTACCCCCTCCCTCCAATTAGCAGCATTTTACCGACTTTTGTGCCTAATTCAGTGTGATATTAAGAATCTGCTTTGATCTTGGGCTTTGATTACTGATGATTGGGGCTGATGGCAAGGATTTCTGCTGGCTAAATACCAGAGAAGATAGGATTAGCAGCTGGTCCCACGGGGGTGATTGTCACATGTGATGATGAGGTACGTGGTAGAAGGTTGGACGGTAAGATAAAAGCCTCCACTTCACAACTCCTCCTAATGACAGAGAAGGGGGAGCGGGCTTCCATCTTGTTTACCGCACTCGTTAATTCCAAAGAGTTTTTATATATATTTATATATATATATATTTTTTTAATGGCTCATTCGCAGGCTTTTAATCCCGCTCCTGGTTTTGAAAGGACAGACACTGAGCCCTTCGCGTTCAGAACTGAAAGAACGGTGGCATGAGTGCAGCTGTAGGATGTTGTAGGGTGGTTAGCTCTCAAATTCCCTCCGAAGGCCATCAAAAGGGCGGCCCGTGCAGGTAGGGAGCCGGTTTGAACAGTACAGCTAAAACCTGATTGGCTGCTTCCTTAAGCTCCTCTGATAGGCCCATGTGGTCCTTTGAGGCCTATTGGTCATCCAAGGTACCGGATACACTAACCCTCGAGTGTGTGGTACAGCCAGATAGTGAAGTGTAAAGAAAGCCAGTCGGCCCAGCTGAGAGTGTATTTGAGAAAGAAACAGTCTACTGGCCCCAGGTAAGTGGGGTTGGGGGTAGCAGGGTGCATTATGGGCTTCAACACAGAACAGGAAATTGGAGCTAGAGTCATCTCTCATTATGGAACCAGAGAAGATTGAAAAAGGGAAAACAAAATGTAGGAAATTCTGTTGTACTGATAGGCAAGCTATACATGAACGCATACAGGTTAATGTCTCAAGACAGAGCAGTGCCACCTTGCATTTCAGTAGATGTCGATGTGGGGTTTCCTCCAGCTCCACGTGTTGCCATGGTGACACTGTGTAGAGGAGGGGTGTTAAGCTCCTCCCCCAATTTGTTTTTGTCCTGGAGAGATGGCTAATTGGCTGACAAGCTTTCGCTCACTTAAAGTGCTATGTTTTGGGATGGCAGCCTGATATCATTTAAGATGTCCTTTTTGCTGGTTAGATATTGGTGTGTGGACTCTTCAAAAGAACGATTTATTTTCTTGGGAGCCCATTGAAATGTCAAGTACTATTCAATTTGAAAACGGATTAGAGAAGAGCGGGTCCTTTAACTGATTTCATTCTTCACCTGTAAGTCGGACTTTCATCCTGAAAAATCCGTCGTGTGTCCTGGGAGTGTTTAATCGACCGTAGCTCCCGTTCTCACGTTCTCAGCCGTCTAGCTGACTGACTCCTGACGGCTCGGCTCTTACCCACAAGGCATTGCTTTCCTTTTCTGAGTACAGTTAACGTTTAAAATAGTGATGCTAATCCCATACAGTCCAATAGACAGGCTTCTAATGGGAGTTCGGAAAGGTTTTTTTTTGTTCTTTTTAAACTTTGATTGCCGTACAAGGATATATGACTTATGTCGTTGCGGAGACTCGTTATTACTATTGCTGTTGTTGGGAATCTGGATTTAATCAAATAACATCATCGTTCTGATGCTTTTGACAAGCAGCTCTCCTTTATATGTCAATGCCACAAAGAGCAAAGTGCCACAGACATTACTCGTGTACACTCGGGTTCTCCCGGCTGCCTCGAACCCGCAATTAGCACCTTGGGCCGCCGAACTGTGAGGACATGCTCCATGCGTTCTGGCTGACCTCTTACCCTCTACCCCTCTTACCGATGACCCCGAAACTCCAGTTAAATAATTAACCCCCCGCCAATGCCTTTTCTGATCCACGGCTAATAAACAGTAATTCCTAGACTTACTAAAAATTACGGCAGTTGAGCCGACGTGGTCTTATTCTGCCGGCTGACTTCTGTACCCTGGGCGTTTCCTCGCGGCCTCTTGCTGTCGCTACCCTAACCATAGCTATCGTTCCTGCCATTATTTACGCAGCTTTTGTAAAACGGACGTGCATCCACCTGCTAACGGTCTGGTGCCCAGGATATGTCCCTCCCACTAGATCTCGACCAGCTCCCGGTGATGAGATTATTAATTCACTTTAATTAAACTTTTGAGAGGCAGTCTAATTGCTTCCGTCATGCTGATAAGACTAAGGGCTAATTTGTATTAATGTCACTTGGAACTGTTTTGTTCAAAATTATTAGTAATGCTGAAGGCAGCCTTCCAACAATGTTCTTAACGTGAGACGTACTCGTTTTGAAAATATTAATGGTTTTATAATAACTGTAGTATTTCAAAACTATTATTGTCAAATTATGAACGTTTCATAACATTAACTAAAATTTAAGTCATTAGCAAGGCCCTTGAGCCCAAAACCTGCTTAGTGCTGGTGAGTGACCCTAAGCTTCGTTTTCACCTGTGTGCATGTGAATGTCTTCTGGGCAGCGAGACGGGATGTGGGAAAATGAAGCGATTCTTACGTACCCACACTCCTCCTTATACGATGACTAATAAAGTATCATTTCAGAAATGAATATTATCAGTTAACGAGGAGGCACGGAGGCTTTGTGACTTGGTAGACTGCCTCCTAGCACCCTGACTTACGTAGATGTTTTTTTCAAGCATTCAAAGTCCATTTCAGCACTCGCCTTGAACCAGAGTCGGAAGTCATCAATGCCTCGTGCATTTATATAATGCCGCTAGATCCAATTCGGTAAGCGAAGAAGGGGGTAATTCGCACACCTTATCGGTCTGCAGCAGTTCCACAGTGGCCCGGTCGTGTGCCGGGGGATGTGACATGCTGTGCCGTTCCCTTCATTCACAGGGGATTTTCAGCTGGACCGTAAGTGCCTGGGGCTGGTGAAAATGCGAAAAAGCCTGACTCCATGCTTCCTCTATGGCCCTCGGGGACCTGTGAGCATCTTTGCCTAGGCTTCATTTGCGTTTGGTCAATGTAAAGTGATTAATCCAGAGGTGGTGGCGTCTGTCTGTGAGTGTGGAGGACTTTCAAAATTGCATGAACCATGTCTGGGGAACCCTCTGGCAAATCTCTTAAGTCCAATTCTGCCAAGGGGCCGTGTTTGCTGATCCCGGTGTCTCACCACAGCTTACATGTGTTTATGCAAGTCTGTCAATCGTAGATTTACATCTCATTTTTACGCGTTTGGTGAAGAGCCGTCAGTTCGGGTTTCTCTCAGCCTTTTCTTTTAGCGAATGCACTGATTTTTCTTCCTTTAATGACACCATCCTGCCACTTCAGGAGCAATAAAATTAAATGATAGATCGCTGGGGGTGAAATGAACAGCTCATCTCCTATCCTACATACTTATTCGAGACTGATTTGTGCCGTTTTTAACCTGTGCACAGGCCGCTCACACCGATTTCTGTTTTAGCTAGTCTGTTTGGAAAAGGTATTGTCTGAGTTTTTGTACCCGTTTCCCCAATTGGAATGCGTTGAGACCGGCTGCTAATGCTAATGCTGCTAATCCAGTAATGCTAATTCAGCACCGAGCAACCGTCCAAGAATGAGACGTACCATAAATGGCTCAATGTCCAAAGAAGAGGAAATCTCTTGTCCATGGCAATGACTGCGATCGAAAGACCATTCGATGGTCGTCGTTCTTCGGCTAGAACTTAGCTGGGCTTACAAGTAAACCCTTGCTCTTTGAGTTGCATCCATGCGGAAGATAAATTTTGCTGCGATCTTACCTGCAATGATGGTAGACGGCCCCATCATTTTGCTTGTCTGTATTTTAATTGCCCGTCTCGCATCGATGCTGGGAAATGTAGTTCTGCTTTCTCAGTCTCGATGAATTTTGCTTATCCTGACAGCAATTTTGTCCTATTTTTTCCGAAATCCAATACCAAATGTCATACATACAGAGTGTCTGCCAGCTTCCAGGGTCATTGCAGCTCATTTGGCCGACTTGTCAGGACACGCATGGCTGCCTTTTGATTTAACTCCTTCTGATAAAGCAGCCCTTCTCCCGCAGATTTGTATTAAATTATAACAAATGCCTCTTGGTGTTTTAGCTGTTTGATTTTTCACCGCACTTCCAGTGCACTACTGATTTTTGTTATGGTGATCCTCACAAAGACAGCACGCTGACTCACTGAGGATTATCGACTAGGTGTGCATGCTGTGAGTCACTGCTTGGTTAATAACCTTGCACCTCGAGGGCTTGAACGCAGCGTTACACCCAGCAGAAGCTTCGTACAACCAGAGGACAATGATTTTTGAAAAGATATGCCTAGTTGTAAGGGGTTACACATAACAAATTGTTTGGTTGGGTTTTTTTTTTTAGCTATGATTTTGCAGAGGCTTTTAATCTCATAAGCCTGTATCACTTTATAATGATGACTCATGGCTGAATGATGGTTTAGATTAAAAATGGTGATCATTTTTGATTGCCATCTTGGTTCTCTGGTAGAAGAACATGGTGGAGGGTCTCGTAAGGGCTAAGGGGGCAGACAGCAGGCAGGACAAGTTGCATTTCTGTGAGATGCCACTGGGATTCTCCTTACCTTTCCTGAAGATCTTTTTACAGATGCCAATGGGAAGATGAGATTTGTCTCTGTATTCCAGCCCTGCTTCCTGCTGCCTGATTTTATTAATTTCTTACTCCCTCTTGTCCTCGGCTATTAATTTTTTGTGAATTACGTTGGCAAATCAGTATGGTTGGGTCGCCTCTCTCTTTTTCTGCCTCAGACAGCAGCACAGATCTGTAGTGAATTACACCAGATCTCTTCTAATAGTCACTAAGCCCTTTTGGGTGGGGGGGTGGGGGTTTAGCCTTAAGTGGCTGAGTTTTGGCATTACGCTGTGGGGGGAACCACACCAAGATAACATATTCCCAGCTCATGTTCCAGCTCACCGAGTAGCCCCACCTACAAAAAAGTATCATGCATACTATCTTATCATACCTATACGAATTAACACAAAGTGCACCAGGCACATGTGACGTGTGTCATGTGTCAGTACTCCCCACATGTGACGCGTGTCACGTGCCGGTACTCCCCACATGTGACGCGTGTCATGTGTCACGTGCCGGTACTCCCCACATGTGACGCGTGTCATGTGTCATGTGTCAGTACTCCCCACATGTGACGCGTGTCACGTGCCGGTGGACTGGCCACCACAAGCCCTGAGAATTTGTGTTGCTGCCCGGCACACCCGTTTTTTGCCAGTGGTCAGCTTGGGGGTAGTGGTGAGGGAGGACCTGTTAAACTGGCTGGCAGTAAAAAGGCCGGGGGTCTGCTTCTCGCCGATAGTAAAAAAAAAAAACGTCACCTGCACAGGTCTTTCAGGAGACCCCCCCCCCACATATATTACTCGTGACAAGGTTGTATTTGGTTGCCGTAGCCGCGCTGTCATTTTCATGTATGCATGGTTTTATGGATTGTCTTAATATCCTGCTGCTGTTAAGGTAGGAAATGTAAAATGCAAATATCAGCCTTTAGGGCTTTGAAAATGTCATATCTGCTTGGAGCTGCAGCTCTGAAGCCTGAGAAATTTCACTGCGGGTTCCAAACGCAGCAAAGCTAGCTTGTCAGTGGTGGTCTTCCCCCCCCCATTCGCCTAGAGCCCAAAGAGAGGAAGGAGAAAACAACACAGGCGGAGTGTCTGAATGTGAGCAGATTCACTGTGGAGGCTTTCTGTCACCTCGCCGCCGGTAACATGCTGTCTGCTTAGCGGGTGTGACAGCCTTGAAGGGGTGCTACTCCCTGATCCAGTAGGTCTCTCTCCACCCTCTGCAATGGGTGGCGTTCCAGAGAAGTGACAGCATTATTTGGCTTGTTGGAGCCGCACCTTCAACAGCATTCCACACTTAAGATCATGGACCAGGGTTTTAAAATCACTGATCAACAACCTTTACAGAGCTCACAGCCTAGAGCAGCGGTGGGCTGGGGTATGGGGTGTGATCTATTAACTTTTACAGTTGCTGATACTAACCGTAACTGTTCCCCTTCCATGTTAAAAGAATTATTAAATCAAATTCTTCCCAGTGTAAACTGGTGGGGGCAGACTGTAATGTAGATCAGGAAAAGGGGTTCTAACAGGGGTCTCTATCTTTGCTGAGCTCACTTTGCATTAACACTGATGATCAGCTGTGCAGCTGTTAAGTGTTTGTGCAGGATGGGCATCGATGCTTCTCTGGTGGTAGGTAAAAAGCCACAGCCAGAACGAGAGACTCCTGGGACCGAAAATGACTTCCTCTATCATCTCGTATTCTTATCAGAAGATGACACGCTAAAATGACTCGCTGTGGTTAGAAAAACCACCCGAATGACGTCATGCAGAAAGGAGCACAGTATAGCAGAAGCTCTGAAGGGCCCCAAGCAGAGGAAGGTTCTGGAATTTTTCGCTTCTCATTCTGCACCCAAAGTATCCAGGGAACAAAAAAAGTCGGCTTACTTGACTGCAATCACCCGCTCTCCTCAGAATGTGCAGGTCAGCCGGATGCCGGGTACAGGAAAAGCAGAATGTGTCACATTATGTGGCATCGGGATAAAATCATTTTATTTGTAGATTTCATGGTTTCAGGTAAAAAAAAAAAAAGGTCCCCAACGGATCGGCCAATTTCTAGCTGTGTTAGACTTGCTGCCATTTTGAATTTTCTGTGAAACGCCTAAAAAAGTCTCTCCTCTTAGGCAATTTGTCCAAACAGCGTGAAATTTGCCACACAGCTATTCTGGATGCTCTTTAACGGTTTGGTTTGGTTTATCAAAAGTCGTTGAATGAACCAAGAAAACCATATAGCTTTTTATTAAGAAAACAGCTCTGGGTTTCTGTTGGTCGAGAACCTTGAAGAAAATGCATTAAACTTCAGAAGCTTTGACTTCACCCCAGACATGCTATATGAACTACAATCTGAGCAGCTTCCAGGGAAGCCTGCAAATTATCCTGTGCAGCCGGGGACAGCTGATATTTCCTCTGAAATTGCATGTCACTTGGACCCACATTTATAATTTCTGATTTATTTATAATGCTCATTCCGTTTACTTGCATGCATTTTCGTACTTTGTGGCATATTTGTGTGCCCATATCGCTATATATTTGTACGTGAAAAGATGGAAGACTGTCACTTTTATTTATTTATTTTTTCCCTATCCTGCCCTTATACCAGTATTTTGATATTCATATTGGGAAATTTAACACTAGGAAACCAGAGGACCAAGAAACTCGGGTGGCGAGGGATTTGCGGTTTTTGGCACATTTTGCAGCCAGATGGGACTAACACGGCTTTGGATGGATATTTCTACGAGGTGGCAGCAAGGGAGACTTTCTAGGTCATATAGGTGTGTGTCAGAGGATGCAGTTCGTGGCAGTATGATGGTCGTGATCTGTAATGATCTCATTTTATCCATCCACCCATGTTCTAAGTGATTATCCGGGTCAGCATTCTAGGAGTTTCTCTACAGTTCTTTTTTTTTTTGCAAATATTTTAGATTGATCTCTTTGTAGGTATAAAAAATGTGATGATGATGACTGCTAGTCAATGATCGTTTCTGATGCTGGTCCCATTTGGTATGTATATTATTGCTGTTTCTGGTTAAATCTGTTTATCTGCAGCCTTCTATCTAGACCTTCTATCCAGCTGTTGTGCTGTAGCCATTTCCTTTGACCGTCCAGGTGTTTTTAACCTCTGGATGTCTTAGTTTGTAAATAAAAACTTTTCAGCTGTCAAGAGAAGATGAACTCTGCTCTTCTCAAGCCTAATCTCTACGAGAACCCCAGGCACGGAGCACTGCTTTCTGATTCTTATTCCCCTGGAAGTTTCCTGTAATGTTTACTGTTGTTGAATAAAAAACTGACTTTGGCTCTGAAGAACAGGAAACTCCGAGCACACATAATTTCTCCGACGCAGACCTCAGGCTCTTCTGTGACCCTGACCCCTTGGCTTCTTCACGATCACATTTTGGCCGCGTCAGAAGTGGCTGCCAGCCGGTCGTTCCTTTTCTTCAATATCATAATATCGATGAAAATTAATAAAAATATTAACACGTCCACATTGCCTCCATGTATATGTGCTAGGTGACACATCGCCTTGCATAATCAGTTAATTTTTATTTGCATTTTAACAGGTATTGAACAGTCCGCAGTGCATCGACGAACAAACATTGTTAACGTGTTAATTCAGTCATTGAGATGATTACAAAATAACAATTTTTTCCTCAGCAAAAACTTATAACGTCTTACTGAATGCTGTAGATTCTCTACAATATTCTGTATTTTTCGTTCCTAGTATATAATTTATCAGCTGCAATATGTTTCTTGAGTCATTCATCCTTGTGCTCTGAACACTTCCACTGTCTTCTTGAGCATGTTTAGACTGTCATCATAATTGATAACCTCGAAACGCAGAGAGAATAAGACTGAGGAAGGTGTTGGTACACCTTCATCTGGGCCTGAGGTCAAAAAGTGAGAAAATGATCCCAGCCCTGGCAAGGCAAATGAACGCTTTGATCTGTTTATCATGAAAGGACCAAACAGCATTTGATGAAGCACGCTTAAGAGCTGGTGATTTTACCAGGCTGAACTGTGTTGATGATGAAGGCCTCAGAGTAGAGAACCAACACCTCACTGCAGATGCTGCGTCCACAAAGAATGGGGGAGCATCTGTCACTTGCTGCCCTTTGTAAAGTTGACGCCTGTGATGACAGGGTCATCCTTTGTCTCCCCCCGAAGCACACATTAGTCTCTCTCTCTCTCTCACACACACACACACTCGCTCACTCTTGGGGTGTGGTGGTGCGTGGAAGCTCTCCAGTGCCAGCTCAGGACTTCTTAACGCTACATCTGCGTGGCTGGGTTCCACCGGTTGAATTTCTGCTGAGCTGCACTGAGCATTCGCATCCCGTGGGTCTACAGTTCGGTTTGCGGCGCATCAGCCCACTCAGTCCCCTGATGGTGATTCGGCAGCCAAGCATCTAAAGGCAACATGGGCAGCCAAATGATCAACTACTGCTCAGACGTGTGTTTTATACACAGCTGAGTGAGCCTGTGACTCCTCTAGATGCGTTTCCTGCAATAAAAGCCCGCAGTTCATTGCAGCCACAAGCCAGACCCCTGAGGCCTCCAGGTCCATAATTCTCCGGCCACAAACTGGGTGTGAGGAGATCCTGAGCCTGCACGACCTGGATCTGACCTTCCGTGTGCCTTGATTTGTTTTGGAAGATGAACATGTGACACATTTGAGATGATCATGCCTCGATACTGCTGTTTCTCACACCCAGGCAGAGATGCCATGGCTTCAGGTATTTGTGTAAATGGCATGGAGGGTGGCCTGGTGGTCCCATACTTCCACACTTGTGGGTTTGATTGGGTTGAGTCTGCATGTCTTCTCCGTATTCGTGTGGTTTTCCTCAGGGCGCTCTGGTTTCTGCCTTATGCCCTGTGATTCCTGGGATAGACTCCAGGTTTACCGCAAACCCTGCATAAAATAATTTGCTCTGGGAATGTGGGTAGTTTGGAACTTTCTATGAGACTTGCATTTGAAAACAAACTTTTTAGCGTTTTCAACTTGCTTTCTGAAGGGAACAAGAGTTGCGATGGTGTGCCAGGTTAATATTCGTTTCTGTTAGCTAGGATGGTGCCAGGGACTATGACTTTAAACTGTATAAGTTCATAAGCAGAGCTGATTGGCTGTCTTTCTTTTCAAAGTGGTATTATTTCCCCCGTTTTTTTTTTTTTTGTCGACCTTCTGCCGTCTTTCGGCAAGCTCATGTCATTGATTGCATCAGCATTTCAAGTTGGCGGTAAAAAATGAGATGGAGATGTTCCCAGAGGGCAGCGGTTGCTGCATCACAGAGCATGAATCCTGGAAAATGCACTCTTTCCAGTCCGCCGTTGGTACTAATCAAACGGTCGTCGCCGGTGGATCTGGTCAGGGAGTGGCATTCGGAATCGACGTCACGTACCGCGGGCTTTTACTCCCGCCACCTGGCCTGGCGCCAAATGGGCCGGAGCTTTTTTTGAAGCCGTGTTTTTTTTGGCCAGCTGTGTCCTCTCCTGTTCCCACCTCCATCAGTCCTCGAGAGATGCTGTAGGGCAGACGTGTAAGTCAGCAGCTGTTTTGGGACTTTATCTTTGTAGGGAGGGAACACTGTCCAGGAACTGGTTCTCTGGGTGGGGGGATCTGTGCAGACACCAGCTATTCAGGTGAGATTCACCTGTTTAACCTGGCTTATCCAGGAATTTGTAAGACAATCGTACCACTCTTATAATGTCTTTCAGTTGTTACCTGTTCGTTGTCACTCTCTCATATGATCAGCTCTTAGGAGCTGCTCTCTGTTGTAAACATTGACAGCAATGTGAGAGAGGAGCGTAGTCATGGTATAATGTTTACTGTGGGTCTTAAACATCAGTTAGCCAACTTTGTGGGGGCAATCGAGCTGATACTCAACAGAGAGAAAGTTACGGAGCAGTAAGTTGGGAGTAAAGCAAGATCTTCTCAGTGGTCACGCAGGTGGGAGTGTATGGACGCCCAGCGGCCCGTTAGCATCATAGTCCCACATACACACCCCGCACGCAGTCCCATGAGCACGAACTCGCAGCCCCCGGCATGAGCACGCTTTCCTAACATGCTAACTCAAGTTAATGTTTGCGCCAGCTAACACGGCTGCCTGGTTCTTGTTTATCTGTCACTCTACTTTTCCCGTTACGGTCCACCTCCGAAGAGCTGTGTGCTCGGCGAATCGGAAAATCACATCCGAGCGCACCTCCAGCGCGCTAATCTGCCCGGCGACTTCAGCCAGTTGCAGTGGCAGCTGTGGCTCTGACAGTGCTGGCCTTTCTCCACAGATCCAGCATCCGGCGTCGGCCCGGTGCGCGTTCCCCTCCTCCTCGCTTTTTTCATATGGTGTGCCCTTTATTGTCTGCCGTTCTTCCTGCAGCTGATCGCACAGGCGCTCCGTTGATGAAATTCTCGGCGCCATTTAAGAGAGCCCCACACCCGGATGGGAGTCTGAACCCACATCCAGATGGTGCAAATTCAGTGGCTAGCAGAACGATGCTGTCACTTAAACCTTCGGACTGCTCCCAGGGAGCAAGATAAACTGGCTGACACTGACGCCAGGCTTTGCTCCTGTCTGAAGCAGAGCAAGCTGGGATATGTGAAAACCTCAGAATTCCTACGTACATGTAATCGTACGGATGGCCAATAAAGTATCAGATACATATTTTGTTGCTGAGCACAATGGGGCTGCTCAGGCTCTGCCCGAGTTATCTCCTAAATACAGGGTAATGTCAAATGGACTTCTGAAAATATCAACTGCTACGCTGGAAGCGGCTCCAGTCGTGACAAACAATTACTTATTTGGTCTGCTCAATGCCGGCACGCTCTGAACGGCCCCTAATCCGGGACGCGGGTCTGACTGAAGCGACATTAAAACGGGACGGAGACCCTCGCTGCACCTGAGCGCTAGTGCCGCCTTAAGAGATTTCAAGAGCCGTTTTGCGATTCCTTCCACCGTCGCCCAGGTTATCATGGTGACGTGTTACTGGGTGTGGCCAAACTGAGCTGTACCTGTGTGTTGCCATACAAAGCAGGTTGGCGTGCACCGTTAGCCGTCACCTAGCTAGTGTTGTCTGCATCATCCTATCAGAACACACCGTAGGCTCCTGTGCGCTGGACACAGGGCCTCCTAAAGGCTAAAGAGGCAGGTGCTGTCTGCCTCTACACCTACAGTAACGGTCCCGGCAGCTGTGTTGTGTGTCCAGAGCATCGTAGCCAGCAAAGCCCTTGTAGGTTTACAGTTTGTTTCATTTGTGGTGTCTTTTTAGTGCATCTCTGACTAGTGTTGTGTTGGTGTGTTGGTTGAATTTGCCCTTGCCTGGCATACTACATGCCAGTCCATATACTCCATTATTCCACGGATGTTCAAACCAAGCTCACGCTGCTAGATGACGCTCCTCACACTGAGGCTTACTCACGCTCGGAAATGGGAGTGGCCCTAGTTGGGAATGGATTTATGGAGTTCTGTGTTGGGTGAGGGCTGCTTTAGAAAAACATAGCCAGACCGTGACGGAGTACCCCCCCCCCCACCCCAACTCCACCAGCATTGTTTCCCTCACTCAGCTTGGATGCCTCCATTAAATCCAAGTTCGATCGCTCCCTCAACCAGCCCTAATCCCCCAGCAGTGCGCAGACACCTCCTCTCTATCTTAATTCCCATCGAGGCTGCTGCCATATCTCAGCCGCGACACTGTTTGTTGTGGTATTCGGCATGTACTGTGGAACAGAGAGCCGTGACCCCGTGGCTTGGGGGGGGGGGGGGGGGGGGGTCCACCCCCCCCCCCCGGGGGGGGGGGGGGGGGGGGGAGGGGGATGTTTCCCCCAAGGGGCCCCGGGGGGGGGGGGGGGGGGGGGGGCTGGTCCAACGCTACAGGCTTGCCATTATGGGAATATTGGCCTATTTGTAAAGTTACAGTGAGCAGAACCACACAGGGTGAGACTGCTTTGCTTTGCAGCTCCAGCCTTTATTCCCCCAGCCTAATAACACATTCGGCAAATTGGATTGGCTGGGCTGCCAAAAAACGGCACCGCGGCACAAGTTGACAGGACAAATTAATTTCTGTGCTACAGCATCTTGCCCCAGAAACAGGCGCAAAACACTAGAGTGACTTTATCAGGGTGGGGGGTGGGGGGTACCTGGCAGGTTCACCAGACTCCATTCAACAACTCTGCCAAGCCGCAGTGCTCATTCTGGCTTATCGTTATCGAGTTCTCCCATCCCTGATACATACACACGCACACATGCACGCACACAAAAACAAGCACCCCCCCCAATCTGACCCCCACCACAAAGGAAGAGATAATTACATACTCTTAAAGAGCCACCAAGTGTCTTTTCGAATGAACAGTTCTGCAGTAATCATTCCTCTGGGTGTTTCCAACCATTACCACGCCTGCCCCTAATTGGCGCACAATCAGCAGACCCCCGTCCCCACTGTACCCCCCAATCTCACTCCACATTTGCTTTCCTTGTTTCTGTATAAATGTGAAAATCATAAAATATCTCTTTAGTGATATATCTCTGGATCTATAGTCAGGATCTATACCTCTATCTAGTAATATCGCCGTAAAATAAACATCCAGTCGTCAGCAGATACCGTTTGTGAAGCTGCTAAAATGGTACAGTCCCCAAACTTTGCGAAGCGAAGATGAAGGCCGCAGTACTTAGCCAACACAGCGAGGGTTTCAGTGTGAAGAGATCTGTTACACAGGAGCCTGCAGTGTCAGACTGCATAGCTGACATCATGGCGGTGGTTTCCTCACTTAGCTAAGAATAGAGTGAGTTTAAAGCAATAGCCAGTTCCTAAAATATACTCGTATTGTCTACAAATCTCATACAGCACATCTGTCTTCACCCTTTAACTCATATTCAGCCAGAGGTGACGCAGACTGTAAACTGTATGGCCGTCTGAGATGACTGCATAAGTGTCACGAGACACAAGCCTACAGTCACATGTGCACGGGCTCCCGCGTACACACGTGTAACCAGACATCGCACATGCAAACAGAATTCCGGGGGACACGTCCCAGGAATAACTGAGAACCCTCTCATGTCAACAAGCAGTAATGATCAAATCTGACCTTCGTGGGCACAGCCTCACAAACACTCATTTTATTGGTACCCATACGACTCTGAATTATTACCGCATACGGCAAACTGGCCCACTGTTTACCGACAACCTGTATTTGTGTACGGTTAAGTCCTCGGGGGTCTTTTGGGACAAATACAAGTGAGACAGCAGACTGGTGGGGACCAAGCAGTCGGATGTGCATCAACCGGCACACGCCGGAAGCGGGTCTCAAGCCGGGCCCTGGTCTTCTCCACGGGACACCGGGCGCTAATCCCACGCCATGTTTACACGGCTGAGGAGGCGGCACCATTAATGCAGCCCACGCAGACGTTCGTTAGTAATGGAGGAAGTTAATTGGGATCAATCAGCTGTGAGCGCATCGCCCTCCCCGGGGTGAGGAGGCTTAACTGAGGAGATTCTCCATGTGATTGCTTAGAAGATTAAGGGAAATGCCAGCGGTTGCAAAACGGTTGGGAAAATCGCTATTGAAGAATATTTAGAGTTTAACCGAGGAGACAGGTACCACGTGGCCTCTTCACCCCGTGGCCTGACGCTTGCCCTATGACGCGGCACTTGTTCACACTCTGCTCCACCTCCCCTTCGCCCGACACCACTTACGGCCAGCATGAGTCTCTCGGCACTGTGTGTGAACGGGAGCGTCCGCCCGGGATGTTGTCATTTTCATTCCGGATTCACCGTCGATTACGAGTGACGAAGCAGCGTGCGAAGACCTCGGCGAGAACGTCAAACAGGCCGGGGGGGGGGGACATGTGTTTACCAGCGGAGGGAATGCCCGGCGGTTTTTGTCAGAGCTGAATCCCGTTTTTCTGGATGAGGGAAGATGCAACAGTCTGTGTCTCCGACTGATTCTGGCAGAGCCGTGACATTCAGCAGTAACAGAAATCCCCCCCCCCCCCGGGTTAATGCTCCATACTTTGGCCTGTGACCTTTCCCAAGCTTCGGCACCCCATTTTTCCGTGAAAATTCCTGGTGCTGCAGAGCCGCCTTGCTTTTCTCATGGGCCGCTTCACAGCTGTGTTTACACAAAATAAGGACGCGCTCGGTTATATTTTTTCTTCTTGGGGAAGAAGAAACTGTTTTGATACTGTAAATTATTTTATCTGCACTTCATTATCGCTGCCTTTGCGGTTTTGAGGAACTTTCTTGATTATAAAACCTGCGTTGTGAAGAACACACTAGGATCGATGACAACCAGTCCCCACAGATCAAACCGGATCTGTGGGTGTGCTCTCTTCTGACCTGTGCTTTGCCCGGAGGGTTCAACGAATAAGTTATCCCTTTGTAAATAAATAAAAGCAGACATAAATATGATTAACCTTTAATCCTACTATTAGCCCTTTAAAAATGTTTAAAGACCTAAAACAAAGCATCTGTCATCATAAACCTGATGTCTTGCCTGGCAGATGAGCTACAGGGAACTCTGAAACCGCTGTGGGATTAAGACAGCGACAGACCACATGAAGACACATTCCTTAACTGCCTCAAGATGTTGGGACGTGTGTTGGCTGTTTTCCACGTGAAATAATTAATAGCTCACGTAAGAACGTTCAAACCGTAATTGCCCAATAATGGAGATGGAAAACATCTCCACTGCAGACAAGTCGAGCCACTGAAAACCCCGCCGTTCACATCGTTCGCCCTGGAAACACAGCGGATAAAAGGGCAGTTGTTTTTCGCTGGAGCAGAAAATGAAACTCCCGAGCTGCCGAGAAGCTTTTCAATGCTGCTATTTCGGTGGATTAAGGCGACACCATTTGCCTGCCTTCAGAAGATCCCGAGAAGAGGCTCGCTCTTGCACGCGACATTTGTCTAATTTGTTTGTGCGAATGTGGAACAAAAGAAGACGCGTTTTATCCACCGAGCTAATTAGCTGCCCGCCTGACTTTGACCTAGCCGCTTTATGCTGTCAGAAGGGCAGGAGGTTAGACGTGATATCAAATTCTAATTAGACCTCAGCCTGGCTCTGATAGGTGAATCTGTTTACCAACTGATGCTCTGAAGAGGCTGAGCGCTACTCTGTGAAGCCCCCAGGGAAAGGTAAACACCCCCAGGCGTTTATCTGCAGGACAAAGAGGTACAAGGTCAGCGCACTGAGTTGGGCCCACCATGCAGACAGTCCATTTTAAATGTTTCCTCCATTTGGTGTGTTTTATGTGCTAAATAACAGGAGGCAGATTGGCTTGGATCAGCTGTTTTCAGAGGAGGTTTCAGGACACGTGCACCCCGCCCCCCTCCCCGATGCCCCGCCCTTCCACAGCTGCGGGGTGTGTCACCCCGTGATGACCCCCCGCCCCCAGCCCCTCCCCCCCAGTCGGCATGGAGCTCGGTACTTACGTCGGGATACTCTTTTACAGGCACGTAAAGTTTCTCTTGTAGCTGCACGACGGGTCCAACCGCGTCGGGCAGCTCTGAGCTCCTCTTCTCCGCGCTGCCGTTTAACGTGTCGTTGTACATGTCCTTCCGTACTCTGCTGATCTCTGCAAGACAGGACACAGCGGGCGCGGTCAGCCGGCGGCACTCTGCCGTGGTGACGGCGGCCCGTCGCTCCTACACGCGACGCCCACCGTGGTGCCGCACGGCACCTGTTTATGCTCGCCCGGCTTGCATGCGCACACATCTGCACCTGCCGCACATCTGTCTGGGCCCGCCCACACCTGCCTGACTGATTGCCCAAAGCTGGCGTGGGAGGGGGCACTGTAAACATAGGCACTCAGCCTTTTGAGAGCTGCGCGGTAAGCGGGAGCATTATCGGACCTGTTAGCCCTCACACCGGGTGCCACAGCAACGCATCAATCAAAGTGCCAGACAGGTGCGGCGCTACTACAGTCTCACCACCCTGGGACGCTGTATCAGCGGGAGCTGGTTAGAGGCCCGTTCCCATGGCAGCGCCCCTTAACCCAGCACCTCTGTTGACCCCCCCTCCACAACCAGACCCCACGAGCGGCCTACAGGAGCAGCCTTTATTTTTCCTCAGGCAGATGTTAGGAGGGGGAGGGGGAACCAGTTTTAAAAAGAACATGAATGGGAATTTAGAGGAGGGGGAAATCATAAAATCCTCAGGACTTTTTTGAGAACCCCGACTCGGAGTAATTCCAAAGCCCCCGAGGTATCAGTGCTAAAGCCCGGCCGAACGCCAGCAGGCCACAGAATGGCGAGCAGCTGTCCTTAAGGGAGGCAACAGATAATGGCGACGATCAGACGGAATCCAATCAGTTAATGGAAGGGAAACGACTCACCCCAAAGGAGAGAGAACTGGGGAGGGGGGGCATAACAGCATGGCGAAGCGGCACCTAATAAGGGACCAACGATAATTAAAACGACCCACTCCGTTAATTTTCTAGAGGAGAGATTAGGTGCCCTGGCTCCTAGCTGCCCCAGGTTCTGCTCTACCCTAGCTTGCGGGCCCCTCGAACCTATGCCCGGTCAAGAAGCTAACCATTCTGTACAGAACTGCAAAAGGTCCAACTGGCAGTAAGAGCCCATGAGAGACCACAGATGCCTTAACAGGCCCAGTTCTTACCTCCCCCCAATGAGATGGGCTGTATCAATTTAAACAGGAGGAGCTAGACGTGTATTGCTGGTATTGAGCCTGTTATACAGCTATGGTGAAAAAAACAACTTCATTCATCCCCATGGTGCCTTGCTGTTTGCCCAGGATGACACCCGACATTGATCAAATGAGGTCACAAGCAAATAGCAGCTAAAAAAGAGCAATGGGGCGGGGAGAGAGACAAAGAGCCCAAAGAACTAAGATGCTGATATTCCACAGTTTCACAGAAAGGTTTCAGCCGCACGCTGAACACAATAGACCGTTCCAACTCTGAGTTTGGCATGCGTTTTCTCCCCAAACAAAGATACCAGCCTTTTTTATCTTTCCACCGCCAGATACTACGTCTGTATTTTCCCCATCTGATTTAAGACACCTTAAATCCTTCCATGCCTCCGGAAATGTGAGAGCGAGTCCACGCAACATTAAATTATTCAGTTACCTAAGCGGACACATCAATTCAGAGTGATTTGCCTTTCTATTTGCATATGAGGTCTGCAGTCTCAATGTTTCTGCAGACTGCCGACCGCGGCTCCTTTAGATGAGCAGCGATGCTGAGATTCGGTCGTAGACACTCCCAAACCGTCTTGCAGCATACGAGTTTCCTACGCAGACGCAGCTTCAACTGCTACCTTAACAGCACCTTTACTTAATGAGGGTATTTGCACTGCATTGGTTATTAAGACACCTTTACGGTAAACAATGGGGTCTATTTTTCACAAAAGAATCTCCATTATCTATTAAATGACTCATTTTACTATGGAAATATGGTGACCGGAGTAAGACACTGAGAAATCAAATTAAATAAAGTGTGTCTGGGGTCAGGTGTGCTACACAAGATGTTTTTTGCAGCACCTACTGTCCAGCAGTCTGACCATACCCGAATTCTGAGGATGATTAAACTGTCACTGGGTGATTTATGGACAACGTTTTTACAGCATTTTAACAGCATTTTTAGTGATTTGTCAGCTTTCTAGACCTTAGAATTCAATCATTTTGCAGGGCGCAGTGGCCTGAAGGGCTACTCTGGTCACACCACCAGGCGCCTTCACACACACACGTTTGTATTTCTCACCTTGTGTAGACCTTCCGCTCATTTCTGTGGGCCCAACTCAAATCTTAACTATGAAAACCCTAACCCTTACCCAGCCCTAACCTTAACCATAAGTAATCCAAAAAATACAAGACTTTTGGCTTTTTGGTTTTTTTTGATTGCATTCACAGATTTTTATAAAATTGAGTTTTCACCTTGTGGGGACACAAAAAACATCCCCACAAGGTAAAAACATCACGTTTTTATTAGCTCCTGGAGACATTTGCTCCCCGCAACATAATGTAAACATGGTACATAGACTATGCACCTATATACACGGACATATGTGTAAACCTACATAAACTCTCCTATGACCCTGCACGCACACACAGACACAGATCCATGCTTCTACGGCCACGATACTCAGAAACCAGCACACGCTCACACACAGCCGCCCCGTGTAGCAAGGCAGGGCCAGCGCACGCTCGCGGCGGGCGAGAAACGAGAATGACCGAGCGAGGAGACTCAGCCGCAGCTTCCCTCCTGGGAGTTTTTTTTAAAGCCGTTTTCAGACGGTGTCTCATCTGTCACGACGACAGAGCGCCACACGGTCTGGGGCGTGCGAAAAAAAAACAATAAAAACAACAGGTGATAGAGATACACACAGAGGAAGACCGCAGGGTCTGACCGGGAGTGGCTCCAAAGTGCCAGTGCTCAGGTGTCCCACAGAGACCCGCCCTCCCCAACAGAGGGCAATCACAGCAGGCGTGGGGGGGCCTCAATAAAACTGGCACGTCGGCCCCGGAGACCACACCGTGGTGCAGCTGCAAGCCCCGGGGGGGGGGTGGGGGAGCAGAAAAACGGCCTCTTTATTAACATCCCCGTGAGACCTTTTATTGCATCAGAGAGTAACAATGCGGGCGGTGTGTCCTCCGTGATGGGGCTGTGCTTTTCTCTGGACACTTTACGGGTATTTACTGCCCAGTCCTCTCACATCACGGCCGCATCGCCCGGCTCAGCAGCATGCCGACGCCACACTTTCTTATTTTAAATGTGACCTGAACCGACCCTAGTCAATCGTGGCCATCTCGCCTTCAAGGAGATTTTTAAAGTCGCATTCGAACGTGCAATGAGCAGAAGCGCGCAATCAGCGGGATGCACAGGCGTCTCCTCGTCCCCGTTTTGCCGGAGGGTGAGGGTGGGGACCAGCACACAATTTGGGCTGTGTCTGTTTGTGCCGGCTGCCGTCTCAGTTGGGGGGGGGGCAGTTTCCATGCCTGCTCTCCGATCTCCGTCCTTGAGACCGATTCCCGCTGCCGCTGGAGCCCGGGCCCTGCCAGCTGACTGCCTGGGAGCCGAACGCCCTTCGCAGTACAAAAGCTCGACGGGGAGGAACCTCCAATCGGGAAGAGCTCCATTTCTGCTGATTCTCATGCTGAATGAGCCTCTCTGAGTGGCCTAATGTTATTAACTGTCCCTCCGTCGAGCCAGCCTCAGCTGCCGGCATGTGCAGGTGATCAGGCAAAAGCGGGCAGCATTAGTGATTGTTAAACAGCGCTAGGCTACAGCGCCACCCCCATAAAAGGAGAAAATTCACCTGACCTGGAGTAGCCAATCAATCTTATAAATGAATGGCCGTCATTATGAAGAAACGAGCTACCCGCACTCTAACCTTTTTCATCGTTCCACGCATTTCTGTGCATGCGTACCGGGAGTGTTCTATCACGCACGGAAAAATGCAGATGACTCTGGTTATATTTTGCATGCATTTGCATACATTTTAAGAATGAGAGCTGGCAGTTTTCATAATAATAATGATAATAATAAGCACAGCGATGCTCTGCAGTGTGAATGAGTCTCACCATGGTGACATTCAGAACTCTGGTGCTCATTCCGCATGAGCGCTGCTCATAAACGCCGGTGCTGTATCGAGGGCACCGCACTCGTGGGGAGGGATGATGTAATATCGCCCGCCTCAATGAAGAAAGGGGATGTGTGGGGAGCAGCCCGGGGGGGGGGTGCGCCATCTCGCTAACACCCTCCTGTGCTTGTAATTACAGAGCGCCGCGAGAGGCTGCCGCACCAAAAGCGAGGCTTTGGTTGGGGGGGGCGGCAGAGGCGAGGTCTCAAACAGAGACACCATCTGGGCCTCTCCTTCCCTCGGAATTACAATTCTGTCCCGCCCATCTCTCCGCTCTCCCCGTAACATATGCCGGCTCCATGTAGAAACGCAGAAGCCCGGCACATGCCGTTTTCTAGTTGGTCCACAGGAATTTGATGGCTTCTCTAGTAACGTCCTTCACATTCCTGATTCGTCCCAATCTTTTAAATGAGCACGCCCAAATAGCAGTCACGACGAGAGACCGTTGACTGGGGGGCTGGGAGGAATGTCAGGAACCACCGATGAGAAACCCTAACCAGGCCAGCTTCTGCTGGTGCGGTTCCAAAACCAGACAGGAACCTGGGGACTAACCGTGAATGGACAACAAGAGGGCAGGGCTTCGACACAATTATAAAAAGGCATGAAATCTCTGCAAGTTTATCCGTCTTGGCATAATTGCTGCAGCCGCAGAGACAGGCACAAGTGCAAGAGGATAATCTAATCAGATGAAAGGAAAACGCTCAGATCACTATTTTTGGAAATGAGAAATTCTCCTGGAGTTCATTCACCAACGTGAGACGGCACCGACCTTTGACAGAGGAAGTATAAATGAAGCGGGAGTCTCCCAGCTCAGCTGTAGCATCACGTTAGCCCAGCTGGTCGCTCTGCCACTCAGAGGGGAATCCAGCTGTGCGCAGAAGACAATGAAGGCCTCACACTCTACCTGATTATGGATGTGGGATGGACGAGACTACAATCGATGATCGGGAAATGTCTGTGCTTTGCGGAAACAAGTATGAACAACAACTAGGGGTGAGCAATAAGCATTAAGGTAAATATTTACCCCAGGCAACAAGACACGCGAAAGCCAGAAAACACTTCCCTGCTTACCTGCCCGTGTCACTCGCTAACCCCAGCCCAGAACCAGCAGCGCACACACAGCCCACCGTGGACAAAACTTCCCTGGCAGAAGGGCCGCAATCTGCTCCGCTGTCAGGTGCCGACTATCGGCAGGAACGACATGTTTTGGAAGGTGGCGTGGAAGTGGGACTAATTCTGGAAAACGGCATCGGGGACGAGCCATGTGAAGGATCCAATCAGAACTATTACGCACACATATTTACATGTTGATTGACTGGCAGGAGGGGAAACAAGTTCTCTATTACATGCTTTTGCTTCATTTAGATCAACATTCCCCAGACACGAACACTGTGGGCACAAGTGAAAGATCTTATGGCTTCTTCACACACAATAGACTTCTGGCAATGACGTATCCCTCTGCGTACAGATGCTCAAACACCTCCTTGTTTATTTTTATACGAGAATGGGGCAGGAATGTGGCACCTCGACAGTGCAGCTAATTAACAGATCCTGTAAACCTACACTAATTGTTCAGTTGCATCACTGCATTGACTGTTCAGTAAAAATGCTGTTGCATTTTTCATTTTCGGCTCAAAGATCACATACAATTCATGGAATTCAGGAAGGCGAGTCGCTCAGTTATTGGGAAGCCATGCAGGAGCTCATGCTTGAGAACACTTCGGAGATCCAGGGTTCCCGGCTGCATGTCTGAAAGCGTTTCCACACCATGTAATATGTGCAGCCATTCAGGCACTGGCGTGACTCCATCGCTTTTAAAAAGAGCGAGGCGGCATCTTCCAAAGGGGCTGTTTAATTTACTCACTGCAGCAGCCTGAAAATGTGGGGCCAGAGCAGTGTCTGGGAGTGCGTATGTACACTGCGTGTGTACTGAGCTTTGCTGCACGCGTGCACTTAGTCACAAAGAGTGTGAGCGAGTGTGTTTAAGCACGGGGTGAGAGAGTACGTTCATGCAAGATGCATCCGTTTGCATTGAAACTACACGTGTGTGCGTACTCGTGTTTGCACACAATACGAGTGTGTGTCTGTGTGAGCGTGTGCAGCCCTGCCCTCAGAGTGCTGACATTGAGGAAATGATGATTTTCCACGACAAGCAGCTGAGTGAGGTGCTCTGCCGGTTGCCGGAGGATGGGGGGGCCTGGGCCTAGGGCGCCATATGGGCCTCCCCGCCTCCGAGCTGGGAACGCCGACTGCCCCATGGTTCTGCCCGCTGCTACTGCAAAGCCACCCCCAGGCCCATCTGCGTGTGGTGCCTTGTAGACCTCCAACAAATACTCTGCTCACAACCTCCCCTACGGGTTGGTGGTAGCTGTCTGTGAAAATTTCAAAAGCAGGTGAAAACGTTTAAAATCTGGCACTTTTAAAATTAATGCGATGTAATGTGAGTAAAATTAGTGTAGTTGACAGGGGGACTGGAGGGGACTTCACAAACCCCAGGAAAGGGTCTCTGACTGATCTTGTTGATGGTTGACTGATCCTGTTGTTAATTTAAATGAACATGTGTGTTTGTTTATGGAAATTCCTCTGCGGTGTAAGAAACAGACAGACTCCAATTGGCAGCTCTGCGATGCTAATGAAGCTAATGGGACTCCTCCGCATGCAGTGACGGCCACGTTAAAATGTGACGCGTTGGAGTTTTGGAGCCGTTAATGGTTTAATGTCCTGTAACGGGCCACCGCAGAGGTCGTGAGCTCATTCAAACAGGATGTCAACAGCACACTCCTAAATAAACGGGAGGGCACCACTTAGCACATACCCCCAACACTTACAAAGCTCTGAAACGTTTCTTTTCTTTTGGTATATAATGTTCTGCACTTGCTGGAATGAACAGAGAGCCTACTTTATTTTAAAGCATTACTCATCCTTTTATATTCAAAAAGGCTTATTAAATCTGCTTTGAAAGTTCAGAGAACTCCTTGAAAAAGGAGTCTTAAACGAGTATTTTGCTTTGTGTATGAAGAAGACTGGGTGTTACATCTTTGTGGTTATTTGGTGTCATTAGTTATGATTTTGACAGGTCAACCCTGACTGAGACATTTTCTGCAGAAGAATCACATGACACAAAATCCATGAACTCTAACTCACAGTTATGGACTTAAAATCAGTCACAGATGTGATCAATCTTTTAAAAGAATGATACAATGGCTATCTCCGTTTGCCTTTCTGGCAGCACATTTCAGAAATATTGCATACATGCTTTACAAATCTTTACAACATCTCCTTGCTAGAGGCCATTAGTACTTTTAGAATAGGTAAACTGCTTGCTGACATATAGAGAGGCACATTTTGTACACAAGCCAGTAGAAAATGAGGTACTAGTGTTTAAAAGGTATGACACAGTGGTCTGTGAGACAAATAGATTCAAAATCACACCTGGTAAGGATTAAGAAGTAATGGGCAATCTCTGCCATCTCTTTCAAATACACGCAAATTTAGCAAGTGGCACATTCACACGAGATGGCTTAGCCTCATTTCCTATACGCTTATGTTCGACATGAAAACATGAGCTATATTAAAATGGTTATACAAATGTCACAAAAAATGAACACAGCTGTACACCACCAAGGATCCCAAGCTGGCCTTAAATATCTTCAGAACACCGTTTTTACCTATGATGTTACTTAACGATTCACCACCCTTAGAGTTGACCTCTCCGACGCCACGACCCTGCTGAGAATCAGCTGGGAATCTATCAGTGTTCATTCAGAACCTGATGAGGGGCCTTGACAATGCCTGAGCAGCTGTGAGCAGGGCTATGACCTCTTGGCAAGGGCTGTTAGCCTGCCATGACCCCTCGTTGACCCCCGTGAGAGACTTGCACTGCTGAGCCATAGAGAAACCCATGTTACTCCAGTTTCTGTCGAAGCACGATAACTCTTGAAAGAGTCTTCTATGATGCGGATATATATATATATATATATATATATATGTGTTCATTAGGCATGCCCATCTTCAGGTTATTCTGTTATTGTGAGGAAGACTACTGGGAAAATTGTTCCACAAAGAGTAAACAGATACTTTGGTGGAGCACATTCTAAACAGAGGCTCCAAATGCAGTGACGTGGCAGCTTTGCCATTTCAACCCAAGATCAGTAAATGAACGTGAAACTTCACAGGCCATGGAGCTGAAGGGAAATCATGTAACGACGTAAGAAAAAGAGCCGAAAATGCCAATGTGGCAGTTCCTAAAACCTGCAGCAACAGCAAGGCTCCTCTGCTCCCTCCTGCCTATGCAAAAAAAAAAAAAAACCCAAAGACGGAGCATCTTTCTTATCTTGAATTTAAATTAAATCGTGTATCAGCCCTTCAATCCTGACTATAGCCAGGGCTGCACTCAGACCTTAGATGACTTTCACTGCTCAGATGTGGACCCCCTCCCTCACCCAAGACCACGACCAGCTATGACAGGGATTGGGTGGGGGAGGATTCCAGAGAGAGAATTAAGATGCAATACAGGGACAAAATCCAAGTTAATTCTGGATAAATTAACTTTGGCTACCGACACCCCCCCACCACCACCACCCTACTCTGGTTCAGAATTAATTAATTACTTCAATTATGTGATGAATGGGGCTACTTAGGCTAATTATGGTGGAAAACGGATGGGTTTCCTAAGCCCCTTAAGGTCTTGAGAATGATTTAGAAAAGTACACTGTACACTTGGATTCAAACAAATCTGTCAAGCTTTTAACTGTGAAGGGCTTTCTGGAATCTTCCTCTACTCTGTCCCGTGACTGGTCATAGAGCCCAGCCCACCTGCTGCCTGACCAATACGGCATGGAGAACAGGCACAAGGACACAGGTCAGGCCAATCCCTCACGTCTTGGTGAACAAAGGGAGAATATCACACCATACGCTTTTGCTTTAACACCATTGTGGTAGAGCACCTGGGGGAAGGAGAGATCCGTCACGCACTGCTAAGCGGCTGGAGTTCCACAGACTGCGCCGTCAATAGCGAGCCTTCAGCGGCTCGTGGGCTAAAGATAAACACGTACACAGGCATCTCTGAGGGCAACCTCAGCCTTGCGCTGCCATCTGTGTGGCCCACCGGGGAACATTTGAGGGACGTCTCTCTATTTGATAAAGCCACCAAATAAAAACCACCAGCAGCCAGAAACAGACATCATATGGCCATCAAACTCCAGCCATTTGCCACAGAACATGAAAAAAATGCAAAGTAAAAAAAAAGGAACGTCAACAATCGAAGCCTGCTGCTGTCAGTCAAAATGTGATGGAAGCCTGCTGCTTGCCCACCCATTCTATCGCAGCCCCTCTTCCCACCTGTTGCCACGCCCCCTCAGCATTTCTACAGCATCTCTCCAGCACCCCCTTTCATGCTTTGGCTTATCACCTTCACTGCAGTTGCAGAGAGAAAAGGAGGCTACACGGGCGTGTGCCCTAACAGGCCCGGGAAACGCATTCCAATGCTCCCAAAGCGGTCTATTGCTCACGGCCGGCACAGCGGCAGGACACGAGCTCAGCGGCGCTCCATGACATCACCTCAGCACCGAGGAGAGCTGGATCGGAATGATCTCATGCCGCCAACGCCCACCCAGTCCCCCCTCCACCCCAGATATACAAGGTTGCGCATATGGGTGCAAGAAAGTGAGTGAGCGTGCGCACACACACACGTTTGTACATATAATGATTCACACAATGTGAGTCGATTACAGATGGCTACTCCTTCCCCAAGGGGTTATTTGGGATTATTCCCCCAAATAAAAAACTGACAGCTGTTTTTTCATTTATTTAAATTTTAAATTACACAAAAAACACCTCACTCCGGCCGGCATACACTTTCTTCTCCGTATGCAGCGACCCCCTGTTACTCTGCAAGGCGTGGCAGCCGGTCTTCGTAAGGTGTGGCATTCATCACTACGGTGTCTTCAGCATGGCAAGACTCCCCACTCAGAAACACACAACACGCCGCGCAGGGTCCGATTGCACTCAGAAGCCTGCTGAGATCCTGATCGTCGCTGATAGCAACTCGCTTTTCAGCTCGCGCTTATTTATTTTCGCTTCTCAGCGGCGCGGCGGTAGATTTCGGTGGGGATGGAAGGTGTAGGGACCGGTAATACCCTCAAAGTCCGTGATATTATCTTTTCGGCCATTTCCATCGACACCATAAAGGGCTAAGGTGTGTTTTCACATGCCCTGCCATTACCGTATATCCTCAGAAAATAAATAAATAAACAAACGGCCAAAAAGCCATTACGCGGTCTGCTATGACCAGCCTAAGAACCAGAAAAAGGTATGTCTGAAGTCACCGACGACACGGCCTTCAGAGAGGAAGCTTTAAATTTCCACAAAACGAACAGTTTTTACATCGTTCTGGCGATTGTTTATATGTTTACACATGTTTTATGAAGCTATCTTTTTTCCCAGTTGTCAAACGGAACAACCTTCTCTTTACGTGACCTCACGGCCAGCGCAAAACCGAAATGTCGTCATACTTATTATAGATACCTCTTTTAACATTTAATTTCGGTTTGCAGGTAACCTCAGCTGTATCTTTAAAAAGAAAACGTGGACATTTAAGGACTTTTCCACGGTAAGAATTGACGCCTGTTCCTGTGTCACCACCGCCGGCAATGACCCGCACGTCTAATGCGGTTACACTTATTACAGAAATGCATAAATTGATTATTGTTTTAGCTAGGCTTCTTGCTGGTGTGAACTGAATATCCTAAACCCGTCTGTGCACACTAAGGGCCATTTTGAATGGTAACTTAATGCCGCTTTATTATACAGCGGTTACACGGTCACGTGCCCAAAAAAAAAAAAGAAAAATCAAACCTGCGGCCGAATGTAAAACAATACGACGACTGAAGCTTCACGTTTGAGCAGCGTTGCTGCTCTCCTGGCTCAAGCTTTTGGTAATATTTCATTACGGCGTCCTTCCGAATAGTGCTGAGTTCTGCACAGCTGCGTCGCTTAAGCCGCCGGTCGGGTGTTACCGGGCGAGACGAGCGACAGCAGGCCTGCGCGGCCCCCGGGACGAGGCGTTCAAACCGCTCTACCTGGTCTCAGTGAATCCCGCCCGGTCTTTGCCAAGACACAGCTCAGCCATACGGTGAAACCCTTATAGACACCTGTGTAGCATGGGGCCCGAAACAGAGTAACTAGCAAGGTTAAAATGTAAATAGTATTAAACTATTTATTAATAAGAAGGGTGGGAGAACCTTATAAAACTTTGAAGAGAAAAAATAACATACAAAGCACAGGGTCAATGATACTTAGATATTTATAAGGGGTTTTAAAACCCATGTGTCACATTCTTCTCTTCCTTCCTAACTAGTATGACACTGGCACATTTTTCACTTGTTTTGAAGTAGAACATCTAAGGTTATAATGTTTTATATGCAGTAAGTCTACTGGTTGCTTTGTGTTTTCAAGCCGACTGACTGGTCTCAGGGATGATTATAATAACGATCTATATAATGATGCTGATAACTGTAACCACTACTTTAAGCTGCATCTTAAGTAAGCACTCATATGTGTGACGGAATAAATTAAATCCTTGTCTTAAATCTTTCATGGTTTCATATTCCATATTATTGGTAAGATTAATGTACCAAGGTCAATATACTGAAAAGCCTTTGCTGCTTTTGAGTCATGTATGCCATGGCTAAGGAGTACAATACGTGAATGCCAAAGCATGTCTGTAAATGCAGTGTGCAGAGAGGAAGGACTGAAATACGGGCTGCGGGGGTCAACTGTGAGAAGACTGGGTGTCCTGGCAGATTGACAGAAAAAGAAAAATGGGACCCCTATGAGGGGAAAAAGGCGACTGAAACACCAGCTGCACTAGCCCCTGCTTCCGGTCTTCCTAAAATGGCCTTTTCCTCATTGAACAGCCAATCAGATCACCCTAGTTCCACATCAAAAAATTATGTTCACTTTATACTACCAGAATTACACATACAGTTCCTTGTAAATGCCTCCTCTCGCACAGCCTATTTTGACACAACACATCTGGCTTGAGCTTTAAATCTTTTCTGAGATCGAACTTAGATGTGCAGATCTCATGCAAAATGAAAAAGGAAAAGCTGTGTTTTAACTTCCTATCTGGGTGCAGGCTCAGTCTTGCATACATGTTCACTGTAACCGCCCCAGGACACACACAACCAAGAAGAAACAAACCACACAAGGATTATTATTATTTTTTTTTTTTTTTTGGGGGGGGGCATTTATTGTGCAGTGGTCAGCTGAAAAAGCATTTCTTTGGTATTGTTTCACATGCAAGCTAAAAGCAGGGACTGGACACTGGAAGTGAAACTATTGTGTCTGTACCGCTTTGTGATCTGGACATAACGGATGCCGGGTGAACACACTCCAGTCTGTGCCTGTTTAGTCATTGTACTTCATAGCAAAACTCAGAGGAAATGCCAAAAAGAAAAACACACCCACATGTGTCTCTGCAAGCCAATCACTGGAGACCTGCCGCGTGTGTTTTAATATTCACACACAATCGGATTCTCCTAAAATCAGCCACATGCGCGTTCATCCTTACAGACAAGACACACACAGATTTGAGACTACTCTGTAATGGTAACTACTGATATGCCTTTGCTACCTTGTCTCGTTTTCACTTAAGCGGCCCCTATACATTTTGTACTGAGTCGTGCAGCACAGAAAGTCAGAGTAGCAAATAAAGGAGAAGTGAAACATGCAAGTTTGGTCGAGTTATTTTCACAAGAGTGCCAGGCAAGGACTGCACGACCTCTGACGGTTTTTTTTCTTTTACCTTGGTTTAATTCATTCAGCTGTCTCCAAGGGCCCATAAATAGTCATTTCTTGGAAACGGTACATCAAAAACCTGATCAATTCCCTTTCCTCTATAACGATACACATAAAGGTAGCGGCACAAACAGCAGTAGGGCCCATCCCAGAAAGCAAACTTAAATCCCATAGTTAAACGTGAATTCTAATTGGAGAAAATGGATAGCCCGACTTTATTGATTCCAAAATTTCTCCAATCAGAATTCAGATTGGACTATAGGATTAGGTAAGCCCACTTTCAGGAATGGGCCCCAGGACTGTACAGTAGCTCGGTTGATCATGTGCTCAGTACTGGGACACGCTGACATCAATATTTTACTAAACCAACTCAGGCTGCACATTTCCCACTTTTGTGTGTGTGTACTAATAGCATGTACCTTTCAGGAGGGGTCCCTACAACCCCCAGGCGTGTGTCACATGCAAGCTAGCAGAGGTCATCAGAGTGCTTCTCACACACTGCAGGGTTGGGGGAGGGGCCAGATGCAAACTCACGAGTGAGGCCACCCATGATTAGATACTGCCCTAGTCTGGAGCTTCCCGTATTCATTCATACACTCACAGGCAAGACACTTGAGAGATGAGCCCAACGGGATGAGACCGATTGACACGGCAGATGGAACGATGCTGCCGCAAAGCAGAACACGGAGCATTTCACTTTTGCGATGAGTGGCATTCACAAAAAGGAGGATTAATTAAATGGCCGTTGGGCCCCTGCAGCACACACAGTGCATCTCCCTCACAAGAACAAGAGCTCAAGCTGCTTTTATCATAACTTTTTATAGCAGACTTTATAGCTGTCTAAATATTTAACATTCTGCACAAAGCACTAGTGTACATTTTAACTAGTCAGTGCGACCCATGGTGATGATAATGTAGACCAATTCAAGTTTGAATTAGTCAAACACAGATAAAAAATTTACAGTGTGTGTGTGTATGTATATATATATATATATATATATATATACTTGTTTACTAGTATCAAGCAACAGCACCATTCCCCTTTAAGCAACCCTAGGGCATACTCAAATGATTCATTCACACCGTATTAGCAGTAGCACATAAGTGTTCAGAGCAGTGGTGGTGGTGGGGGGGGGGGGCTTCATTCGCATGAACCCCTCACTCCACGGGGGTTGTACTGTCGCAAGCAGGCGATACAATCCTGCACAGTTACTCCTGACTTGCTCCCCATTCAGATCTCCTGCTGCTACTTTCCACTTTTGTCCCTTTTGACATTCCTTGCTCAAACAATTCCCTAATACGCCATTTTCCCCCCGAAGGCAAAGACCACATGAGAATAACTTAAATGCTATTCTTGGAGCAAAGGGTGAGAAGATTTGGGCAGGACATCTTTCCAAGTCGTTTGCTAAATTGGCAGCATTTGATTGCAAGAAAACTGCTCTCACTAGACCGTGAGTGTAACACAGCTTATTGGGAGACTGGCTTAATAAAGTAATAGGACAAGATGCCGAGTGTAATACTTGGTTCCCTTTAAGCTGAAGCGTTCTGAATAAACTGTTGGGAGCCCCCTGGTGCTCAGTCCAGGTTTGCCCCATCGATCTTCCCAAATTTCTGCATCGAGAGAGCTCTTATCCACAAGTTTTATTCGGTAGACCCACCCTTAGCAGTGTGAGGAAGGCCACTTCCAGAAGGGCCCTGTGGCGTCTGTGGTGGATATTTTTTGCATAACATAGTTACCAGGATATTTTTTGAATATATTAGCACATGCTGTTCATTTTCAAGTTCAGTTCTGAACATGTTGTTTTGTACATAAACATGGTCTATATTGGGTAGCCCATCAGTAAAGGTAAAAATAAGAAAATGCATAACACTACTAACCATGCATTAACCAATTAAAACATGCTGCCTTAATCACTTTATGTAACCCATTTTTCCCAATTTAAGATTTTGTTGCACAAAAGTTGGACATTCTTTGCTGATTAATATATTTCAATTGTAATCATCAGTCTGACTGTGCAGTGATGTAGACAGTATGTTAAAGAAAATAGGTAATCATATTGTATTTAACGGATACGATGACATGATGTAAATTGCATTCGATAAAAATTTATTAGATTCGTTTCTTAAGTTGCACATATGCACTTTAACTAATGGATGATTGTTTGTACTGCATCCATTTTTTGATCACAGGCTAGGAAATCAAGAGTATCCATGTAACAATGTATTTTCAAAATATATGAAGCCGTTTACCTCTGCGTGAACTATTTTGGGGGAGATTTTTGTTACTTGGCCTTTCGGTACGTGGTTTACCGAATGAAACCGCGGTGGTTTGCGTTAGTGCCCTGCATTGCTTTAAACGTAAACAAGAGAATGTGTCAGGCACGAAACTTGCAATTTATTCATTTTCGCCAATTTATGGAACGTGTGTATTGTCAATTCCCGTATCGTACGTCTGTAAGGATTACCACTTTACACATAATCTGACACACACGTACGTCTGCACGAAAGGGAAAGAGGAGAAACCTTTTTCTTTTTGCTCAATCAACGGTGAATCCGCTCGTGATGCCCCGCTGTCCCGATCCTATCTCCGGTGCTCGTGCCTCGTATTTGCGCACGCGGATCATATTTTACCTTCGTCGAGCAGTCGCTCGAGGTGGTTGAAAATCCCGCAGAAGTTGGGCAGACTGCTCATCAGTTTCTTGTCGTTCATGAGCTGCATGAGATAGTCTGGGGTTGGCTTCGGCTTCTCCTTCGTTTCCATTTCCCCCACCATATTCCAAAAAATACGCAACCCCAAATAAAACCAATAAGGAAAAATAAATACGTTATCGTATAAATTAATAAATAGAATATAAAAAGAGTAAAAAGGCGAGCGACGGGTCTCTCCCACTCGCTGTCCTGTCTGCTCCAGCCAACGCAGAGAGCCGTTCTGCTTCCCAGTAGAGCTATCAGCTCTTAGGCACAGTGCTGCGATTCTGTTCCTCCGTTTGTCAGCTGTTCCAACGAGAGATTAAAAACAATAAAGAAAAAAAAAAAAAAGAAAACGAAAAAAGGGGAAGAGGTAGTGTCTTCTTATTAAATGTGCCCTTTTATAATCCCACAAGTTTATCAGAACGAAAAATAAACTCCCGAGTGCCCAAGGTCTTTAATGTTTTATTCTTCAGTAAAATTAGTCTTCTTCTTCTCACCGTGTGTCTTAAGGCCTTTGAATCTCCCTTTCCCCCCAGAATTCTCCAGGGCTTACAGTGTGTGTTGTCTGCCTGCGCACTGCAAATGTCTATCTTCCCGATCTCTCGCTCTCGATAGCGGAGCTTTTCAATGAAAGCTGGCTTCTCGGTCTCTAACAACTGTCTCGCTTTGCTTCGCCTGGGCTCGAAGCACATGATCATCTGAACAGCTATACAGCCGAGTGTGGGAGGAGGGACGCGCGCGCGCTCGCACATAGATACACAATCACACACATTCACACACGACAAGAAACGTCCGTACACACGTCGTCTCGTGGCGCAAAAAAAAAAGGGACTCTGAAACGCCTGTGGTAGGAACACAAGGTAGAGGGAGTTACCTGAAGTCAGGGCGTTTGTCAGATTTTTACACTCTTTAGTTTTTTGTTTTTTTTTCTCATAATTACGTGTAGCGAAACTTTTTCGTTAAAGATAATTAAAATAATAAGGCAGTTTCTGACGGAAGTCGACGCGTCGTTAAAGCGTTGTTTGTAGTAGGTTTCGTCTTTGTTCGTTTCGCATTGAAAATGAAACGTCACTTTAAGTAAAACCGTCTACGGATACTAAATATTTGAAAATGCATTAAGTTACGAAGGGTTGCTTCATTTGATGTGTGGCAAGTGGCAGTCGGCACTTCTGGCAGACCTAGTTTAAAAACAGTTATGGTGTTTTTTTTTTTTTTTTTTTTAAATAATTTGTTGCTTATTCATGCACAGCTTCGAAAGAATAGCAGATAGCAGCAGTGAGCACTTAATATCCTTAACGCTTTTAGGGAAGCTTGAAGCTAATGAAGCATTCTAGGCCAATACCGTCATAATAATTGCAAATTAAGGCTTAGGCTCCTGGCCCAACTCAGTAAACATCTTCAAAATAGGTATGAGT
Organism: Gymnarchus niloticus; assembly: GCA_009936485.2. NCBI lineage: Eukaryota > Metazoa > Chordata > Actinopteri > Osteoglossiformes > Gymnarchidae > Gymnarchus > Gymnarchus niloticus. The sequence goes on along the minus strand of JAACJT020000093.1, from coordinate 763,585 downwards.
GTTCAGAAATGCAGATGCCATGTAAGGGATGAGACTTTTGAAGGCACTTAGAAAAAAATGAATGATTCCACCACCCTGCAGCTGACCGGTACCTAATCCCTTGGCTAATGGGAACAAATATGACAACATGAAAATGCAGAGCGAGGAGACAGGTTGCGCGGTGTTTGTGGGCTTGCAAGGGCATAGGCAGGGCTGTGGGGTGTGTACTGGGCCTTTCACAGCAGCTCTGGTTTTTGAAATGAATGTGGGATGTCCGTAGAGACAGATGGCACGAGGGGCACCATGGGAGTCGGCCATTAGAGTGGCAAGGATTAGGATAGAAGGATCGTACTGGCAGCGAAAGCGTGCAGGTGAGAAAGGGATAATTCCAGGTGGGAGAACTCCGGAGGCTATACCAACAGCCAGCTTGAGCTGGTCGTTTAGGAGCAATAGCCCTTAGGCTAACATCAGAGAGATGATGTTCTTAGAGATGGCGACTATTATTGACTGCCAGGTTTGTGGCCAGTGAGGAGGATCCCAGTACCGGTATTTTACAATGATGGCAGTGATATGATTCACATCAAAGGCACTCCACCCTAGGGCTCCTTCCCCATATTTGGTGCACAAATAGTGGCTGTTAATATGGGAAGCACTTCCTGTTTAGCAGCATCAATACTCAAAGGAGTCTTATGATTTACACACTATTGACTGATGGGAAGATTTTACTGCTATTATTATTTGCTGAGCTTTCGCACGTTGGTGTAAGTGTTTGGGACGATAAGCTCAAGCTTATTGTGGGCCCCACATATGCCAGGTAGTCCATTAGGCTCCTGTAGTCCAGGGATTCCGTAGCTCTCTGATATTCAGGGGTTTAAGTAGGTTTGTTTTGCAGGTCTGTTGGGAGGACTTTGTTTATTATGAAAGTGAAAGCAGGCAAACCATACTGGAATTAAGTGTGAGACATTAAGATGGCAGTACTGTTTAATATAAGTACATTTTTGCAATAATATGGGTAAACAGCCAGAGACACATTAAGCAGTCATTCTGTATAGTTATATTTTTTTGCGATAGGGCAAAGTTGAGCTCCAAACACATGATTTAGATGATTTGCCTACAGAGAAGATGGAGGGAAGTCTCTTACTACAGACTGTGATTAGCCTGTGGTTTTTTTGTTTTTTTTTTACATTCTCCACTTTGTTTAAACGAATTAAAAACATCTATAAATTGCACTTTTACGTTCTTAAGTAAATACGTAATAAGACACAAGTTCTATATTATTTGTAATATATAATAGATAAGTATAGTATATAATAGATATATGTTTTTTGAAAATGGAATACACATTTTTTTTCATGGAACTAAAACCACATTTCCCGCAATGGAAAACAACCGCCACAATAAATAATGAATTATCAGTTATTTCTTATCCTTATCATTTAAAAATTATTTTATGTCAAGTAATTTGATATGATTACTGAAATTTGATCCTCAGCTGAGCTGTAAGTTGATTATGTTAATTTTTTGCATTGATAGTTCTTTACAGTAAAATGTTTTTAATATAATCAGAAAACTACACTGTGTGATGAGTACCGCATCCATCATAGTCCCACTATTAACATGTCGCGAGGAGAAACAGCAGAATGTTGTTGCATCCTTTGCCAGCGTACAGTAGATCAAGACTTGATTATGAGCCAGAAGCAGAGAAGAATGTGCAAAACTGGTTGTGATATGGCCGAAATAAACGGCTTGCATGAACAGGAAGGGTTTGTCCTTGGCTTCCCTAGCACCTTTTCATCCCTTTGTGGCCATGGGGGCCATTCTCATGCAGATGGGCTTGGATGCGGTCCTCTCAGAGTCCATTGTCCAGCCCCAAGCTGAAGGTAACGGCAGGGAGGGCCTGTTTTTACGGTCTCCTGTCTCCTGGGCTCAGTGACGGTGCTGTTGTTGAAAGAGGAGGAATTACGTTAATGAATGCATGCCTGCGCACACAGACTCTGAAACCAGGCAAAGCAAGCGCTCCCCTTCTCTCTCTCTCACTCGCTCCCTCTCTCACTTGCTTTTTCTTAATCCATCTATTTCTCTCTCTGTCCACTTCTCACAGTGATGGCATCCTGACCCATATGCCTCAGAGCCCAAAATAAAAGCAGCCTATAAACTTATGAAACCAGATCCGACCAAGTGAACTGCTTTGGTTCAGAGGGTCATAAGGTCAAGCTTTCTCTATGACAACGACCCCCCAAACAACAGTTGCTCAGCCCAGTGGCACTGCTGAATCACTACAATCATCAGAATGATTCTTACTGTTGTTAATTACCAGGCAGCCTTAAACATCGAGCGTGATACATTTATTAGTTTTATGCATTGCTCCTAACGAACAAGTAAATATCAAAGTAATAAACAATGAACAGTGAAATCAGTCCCCACTATGAACAGGGAAAGTATCTACAATGATACTGCTTCTGGGACCATAATTGGCTGGTTATGTATAGCATTAATTTAACAAAATAACACAGTGTAGGCCCTGTCTGTTGAGGATATTTAATATTACATGACAAATTAGTGGTTGGTAATAATGTTTAATTTATTCCATGTGAGATTAAAATATAGTATCGGGCATTCATTCATAGCTTTTTGGTGTTACCAATAAATAAGCTCTCCTTTTAGAAGTACGACAATCTTTCGCTTTTTTGAAACGATTTCCTGGGCTCCGGGCAACATGTTGTTTGGGAGCCCCCACACCACAGATAGAATCTTCCAAATAAGACTTTCCAGATATTGACACATCCTGCCTTGTACTGCTTGTTTCTAGAGCTGACCGCTTTTACGTGAAGGGATGTGGTTGATCAGTGACAGTAATGCCTAAGATAAAACGGACGTAAAACCATTTTAACATGGATGTGGGTCCTATGCTGGTGGTTTTTATGCTGTTGGATGTTATTAATCTATGGCTACAGCAGAATTTGGGTCGCGCTCAAGATCACTTCTGTGACAGGGAGACCACCCTGTTGCACGTCCATCACGGGCGGTCCGTATCCAGGTTATTTTTGTTATATATTTTTTCCTCCTCTTTTGTTTGATAACCAACTTTATATCAGGAATCTGTTGGGTGCTAATTTGATGTGCAGTGAGATGAAAGCGGAACTCTTGTTAGTTTCCGCATCAGAGGATCGGAATGTGGGCTATTTAACAGGGGAGTCAGACAATCCGCTGGTAGAGGACAGCCCCCGCCAACGGATCCGCTAAATAAATAGAGAAGTAATTAACAGAGCCCTGAGAGGACAGCCTGCATTTCATTATTGCTCGCGTAAAATGGACTGGCGGAGAGGGGAGCTCTGTCCGTGATGCTGCACACTTTATTCACGTTGTAAACAACGGACCTAGATCTTTCCCTCAGACTCGATGCACTCAAGGGGCATCATTCAGGGGTCAGCTGACAATTTTGTACAAAAAGATTGGTTGCAAGATCCCATTCAAATTTATATTTTTAGCCGTGCCTCTAAATGTCTTGGCACAAAGTAGATGTAAGTTCTGCGTAATAAGGTATATTGTAAAGTGGGAACACCGTGAATAGAGGTAGTGAGGAAGTCTACTTTGAAGCCTGTCTTGTCAGGGAAATCTACTTAAGGTCACGCAGTTGACAGAGCACTGAGGGTCACGTTGTTCTCTGCTCATTTGCTAAGGGCTTTGATCCGGTCATACCGAATTGAACTCACGCATTTGTAACGCCATGATGAGATTTCGATGCAATCCAGCCGTTGTCCCCTTCACCAAAAGTAAGCAGGGAACTGTGGGTGCACATGGTCCATACAAGTCACCTGTCCCTCTGCGTGGGATTTTTGTCGATTCATTTTGGTTTGAATTGGTTTGGTTTGGTTTGGTTATACTTTTGGAGAGAAGCACTGAGGTGAAGTGTGGTGGAGAGCTTCGCACACTTCTCCTTTCAGAAAAACGAGGACAAGCAGAACAACCAAGACTGGCTCTTCCACAAAACACTCTGTTCCCAAATGTCTGAATAATTCCATTATGAAGGAGATATGACATCATATGTTACCATGCCTTTGAGGTCACCGGGCTTCCTGGATGTTACATGGTTTTGTGCTGGAAACCTACCCTCGTTTGGGAGAGGCTGATGCACGATAAGTACTTTCATAGCTGTGACTCCTCACTGAGTGGATGCTACACAATTTGGATGCTGTGTTTCAGAGACTCTTTACCAAGAGCTGGGAGCTTTATTCAGCTGGGACTCTCTACTTTTCTGTATCTACACTACTGAGTCTCTCCACTGCAGGGAGTCAGAGCTCCCAGGTGTTGTGGCCAAGACTCGACAGTGCCTCACGCCATTGGGTGCTTTTGGGTGTTGGCATGGCAGGGGCCCCACACTTCTGGGTGTCTCAGACTCTGTTCTTCTAGGCACGTAGACACTAGAGACAGAGCCAGTGTATGGACTCTATGTGTTCTAAGCATCAGTCCTGCATAGGACCTATTCTCCTGGGTGTCTGCATAGCTGTGGCCGAGACTCTGTACTGCTAGAGTGTTAAACTGACAGTGAACGAATTAGAATTCATCAGTGTTTCCCGCTCCACTGAGCTGGGCCTCAACTGCTCCACTTCAGTCAACCTTTGTTATTATCATTTAGATTTGTTTGTTCACTTGCCACTTGATGGATTTGTTTTAAATAATGATTAATAGCGCCTTCAGGGTAAACTTGAACAACTGGAGTAATTTACTCCATTCAAGTACAGGAGCCATAATGCTATTTAACTTGTCATCTCGCATGTAATATTTAGCAGACATTGTGCTTGTCAGTTTTCTGCCAGTATTCTAATGGACAGTGGTGAGCTTGAGGAAAAAAATATGGAGCGAGTCAGTCAGACTCCTCTGCTTCTCTGTATTTTATTTCTTACATGCTGGATGCGTTTCTTGATGCCACTGAAATTTCAGAAGGTTGAAGGAGAGGGCAGGACTGCTCCCTTTGATCCGGATCCTATAAGTGGCAGTCTTTGCTGCAAATAAATAGTATTTTGAGCAGTGCTGGGCTGAGGAATGTGCTGGGACAGAGAAGAAAATAATAAAAATGGTTCCTCACTCACTAGGTGAGGCCAGAAAGGTACTCCTTACTAGGACGCAGTAACTTCACCACCACCGGTCTGTGCGTATGGGTTTGTGTGAGGCTGCTTGTTACTCTCTAGCTACACCTGTGTGTGTTTGGGTATGTGTATATGTGCTTTTGTTTGTATGGACGTGATTGTGCATTTTTGTGTCTGACTCTGTTTGGGTGTGTTTGTGACAGCGTAAATAGTTTTGTGCGCATGCACGTCCATACATGTGTGTTCATCCTGGTATGGGTGGTTCTGTGCTCACCTAAATTTGTGGTTCCATGTTTCGGTGAACATTCTTGTCGCGTAGCCGTGAGCACCTGGTGCCCGATCGTGCCGGCTTTCGCATGGAGGAATCTGTGTAAAAAGGCTGACCGAACCCCCTGCGCGTTTGCATGTGGACGCTAGTGGGAACGTCCACGGTGGTGGCGGATGGTGACAGCAGAGGCTGCGGCGAACAGGGGGGGGATTGTTTGCCGCGGGATGAACACAGGGCATCTTTGTGACTCACAGGGGCACTGCAGAGCAACACAAAGACAATTAGCCAACTTCCCCAGTGGAGGCATTGCCACAATAGTGACTTTCAAAGAGCACCACAAAGGTGCTGAAAAGACCGTCCTTTTGCCACGGAAAGAGAAACCCTTTGTTTGAAAGCGAAAGTGCGATACAGCGGCACCCATTCCACAGCAAATCCACCAGTGTCAGCTGTTTGTGCTCTTCGGAGTGGAATTCTCTGGCAGAATTCATCTGGACAAGCGTGTCCTATTGCCACGGATGACTTGTTGATGGATGGTTCCAGATTTAAGCTTCATTGCTGCTGATTTTAGGGGTTGGGTGGCTTGTTCTCTGAGTGTCATCCAGCATTTCTTTTTGTTGGTTAGGACATCATCGATAAAGGAACCTGGGTTGGGGGTGTGGTTCATTTGAATGACATCATCGATAGTGGAACCTGGGGTGGGGGTGTGGCTGATTTGAATTACAACAGTTTCATCAAGGTACCTGTCAATTATACACATTGTAAATGGAATAGTATCCTCATGTCCTGTCAGAGTTGTGCTTTTCAACATTGTTACTGTGTTTCCGTCTACATTCTATCATCCCCACCGCACGCTCTGCCCTTGTCTTGAAGTTCCTTTGTGCTATGTATTATAATTCCAGTTATTGGTTTAATGATTAATGTGATTTCCAGCGCTCTGGGTTTTGACAGTTATTTTGTGCGAGTATTCACCCTGGGTGTACATGCCATGTTTCTTTTATTAGGTAGGAGCTAAACATACCAGTACTGTGTTTTCCTGTGTAATCCCACCACTGAGGTCTGTCAGAATGATAACAGGAAAAAATGACACTTTTGTGGACACACTCGTCTTCTCCAGCTCTGCGTGTTACATAAAGTCTGGCAAATTGCACTCTTTTGTTTCCTATCAGAGACGGCTTGTTCATGGGGGGGGGGTATGATTTTGCTATGGTATGGAAGCAGATGGAGGGATATTACCACTCAGTCAGGACAGGCAGTGCAGTGGGGGATTGTGCCACAAGTGGGGGGTGCCTCATCCCACCGTGCAAGGGGAGAGGCCAGCTACAGGACATTTGCTTGCACCGCTCCTCCTGCCCTTCTTGTTACAGCTGGTACCTTTAAAGTGGGCCAAGGCAGCCCCCAGGCTGACCTACTGAAGGACTCAACAGGTGCAGCGAAGCGGGGAGACTGGCCTCCTGAGGCCTCCACCATGCATTCCCCTTGTAATCCCACCAGCCTGGCATTCCCGCAAAGCTCCCTACCGCACGTATCAGCCTGGAGTTGATCAAGCTGCTAGTTCTGATTTCAGAGTGAGCGGAGGCTCCGCCCTTGATGCATCGTCGTCCACTGGGACTAACCCGCCCCATGTAACTCCATTTAACTTGTACTGTCCTTTACTGAGGCCTAACAAAAACTGGCTCCTTCTAGGGAGGGTCAATTCATTGCATCTCATGATAACTTCTGTCCAATTGGAGCATCACCTTTCCTCACTAATTCATGAGTTGTGTTGAGCAGAGTAGCAGTTACAGATTCCACATGCCTGTTACTGTCATTGTACACCTGTTTGTCACCATGGGCCCAACAAGGTAGGCATGGTTCTTGAGGAGCCCCTCAGAACCAAATTCTTTACCCACACCAGTGAATTCATGGTAAGCCATAGAGGCCAGATCAATAGCACTGGTGGGGAGATGAATCTTAGATGGCTTTCAATAGGTAGCACAGGGCACTCTTTTAGTTTCTGCAGCCCCTCAGTGAAACAGTCTGTTTTTGTGGAGAAGCTGCCTGGGGTGGGGCAGTCTGTACCAGCTGTTTGTAGGCCTGGGTGACACTGGCCAATTGCAGCTCTCTTAGCAGACTCACTGGAACCATAGGGAGTGTAATGAGGATTAGCCTAATGACATGCCAGCCATTTCTCTCAGTGTTACCGCCGTAGTGCCTTCCCAGCAAAGCTTTGTCCTAGGGAACACTACTTACACGGTGAGCCAGCACAGGGCTTCTGACATTTTCTAACAGTTGTTGGGACAGTGAAATGACATCATCAGGGAAACCTAGATGCAGCAGTATATCAGTGTCTGGGGATGGTCTGGTCCCGTTACATAACAATGTTCCCATGACGTTGTGGATCGATGAACCAATGTTGTTCTTAAATTAGTCAGCAATGTTTGAAACATTCTCTTGATAAGACAATAAATGTGACTAATACGGTATTTCAATGTAATGTTTAAATGTTCAAAATGTGTGGTTTACATGTGACCATTTTTCTACCCGTACATTTTTTATACCCCTTCTTTTAGTTATGATTTAAACACCGACATTAATGTTCATGAAGTGTAAGTCATCAAAGGTTGAAGGAAAAATGTATAAACGGTTACAACAGATACACAGAGCAAAAGTATAGCTAAATATTAAACTAACTGTAGTCTTGGCTAAACATGTCACGTTATTTGCTCACTTTAATAAGCAAAAAGGGAACGGGAGTAGTCGTACCTTTACTCACCTCTGGTCCATCCAGACTCCATTTATGGGCGTTCAGCATATTTGTAGGCCACATCCATGCAGTTTCCAGCCAGTTGTGATTAGTGGACAGTTATTTTACTGTTTAGATTATTCTGCATCATTTTTTGCTCAAAACAGTCCTGGAAAATCAGTTTGAAGTATTACTACAAAAACATAACCTATGGTGAGCTTGTGCCACAACCTCCCAAAGCAAATTTTTCCTGTTTTATAGCTCAGGCAATTTGTTTTTCTCACACTGCACTCATTTTTATTGACTTTGATAACTGATGCTGTTAATGGTAAGAGTTATTTTCCGCAAGGCAGTGTAAGGGACATTTTTTTGGATAAAATAACAAGGCTTGCAAAAATGAAAACAGACAACTAAAAATTCAGTGGCACCGCATTAGAATTTGTGCATTCCTAGAAAGGAATTTCTTCACAGCAGAAATTGTCGTTGTCCTATCACTGGCAGTTTTTAAATGAGTTAATGAAGCTCGGTAAAGACAGGGAGGTCAGTAATTCACACCAACATGGTGAAAGCAACTGCCCAGGGACCTGCCCGTCCCTTACGTCAAAGAACATCAGCAGATGAGACTGTTTGGCTAAAAACACCGTGATTAGTGGCCGTTCCTCCAAAAATGTCCTTTACATTGCACACACAAGCATGGCCTTAGTGTTTTCCTTCTCATAGACACATCCAGTCATGGAGCTCAAAATGCCACCTTCTTAGAATGCTCAGAGAGAAAAGTTGTTTAATTCTTTCAACGTGCAGCAGTCAATTGTTGAGTTTTGTCAGGGGACAGGCACACATTTCAGCTTCAGATTTCAGTTTCAGATGTCCCAGCCATCCCTGGCCTCACCTCTTTCATGGGCGTCACAGACATTCAAGATCCCCTGAGGCTCTCTGAGTGAAAAGAGAACTTCCCGAATTATTAAGCAAACGATAAATTTTGTCAGTGCAATACAAAAAAGGCCTGACTAAAAGACGTTGATAGTGACAGCAGCATTTTTTGTTTTGTTTTTTTTAACCAATGTGTCCTCTTACAAGCATCACCTCTCCATCGATAACTGTCAGCCAGCTTGGAAGACACCTGCTAGGGCTGACAGCCACGGTGAAACTGACCACTACTTTATGTCCAGTCGGGAGATGCTCCGGCGTGGCTACCGCTAAACACTGCATCCTAATGTTGAGGTCTCTTAAAGCCAGTACAAGCTGGTGGCTCCAGTTTCAAACCTGGTGCCGATGGTGCCTGCAGCTAACCCTTAGGGCAGTTGTGGGAATCCCTGGTCCATGGACATCAGGTTGACGCGTGTTGACGCTGGCAATTCCCTATACCTCATCGCTTTAGGGAAGATGTTATTTGTAAACCATCAAAGCAGATCAGGGACTAACAGAATGATGACCTCCAACGCCTGCAGACGTTATGGTCCAGTGTTCCCCGCCTCCGCCTTAGGGTGCAGACAAGGTTCAGCCAACACGGATGCTGTGCGATTTTACCCAGCTGGCTCCCGGTACTGGTGCTGAGGCCCAGAGAAAGCTGCCAGTGTAGAGGTTTGTGGCAGACTGCCTTACACTTTTATAATAAAATGTCACTTTCATATCAGCGAGTTGAAGGACATAACAGAAAAAGGCAGCGTGAGGGCATGTGGCCTGTTTGCCCAGGACCTGCATTTGATTCACTGGCGCTGCTGTGGTCAACGTTTATTGCACATCATGTCGCTAAATCCCACGGGACTCTGGGTTTCCTGGTTAGGTGCCAGAATCAGGGTGCGGGTTCCATGCTGTCACCATTGTGGGTAAATCATTGGATGTTGCTCACATTCGTGGGAAGCAGCACACCCCTGAGACTGAGATACAGTGTTTTAGATATATAGCTAATGCTAGGGTAGATTTATGGATGGCCTACAAAGCGTGGTGGATAATATAACACAGCAGGTGCCTAGGATTACAGCAGCAACTGCACGAGTAGAGGCAGGTCTGAGGGAGATTGAGAAAAGTCAAAGTGGGAGATGAAGGAATGAGATGGCGGGAGAAGGAGAAGATGGTTCAGAGAGGGAAGAAGATGTGGATGAGGGCAAGAGACTGGAGAGTGAATGGAAGGAGGTAATGCAAGAGACAGAGGTGTGGCTGATAGACTGGACAGGTCAATTGGGTCATGGACTTTTACTTTACCGTGCTCCATCATTCCTTCATTTTTCATCTTTCATCTTCATTAATTTTTGTTTTAAATTACTGTCATTGTTAATATGGTACAATGGTACAATTGGCATTTCAGGAGTAATTGCAACACTTGTGACTTAACATTGACCGAGTGGTAATCAATGTCATCTCACTTTCTCCAGGGGGTTCCTGGGACCTATATTTGGACATAGTAAACATCACCCCTTTCTTCACCTTAGCTGCACACTGCGCCCTCAAGGTCTCACCGCCCTTGTCACGAAACTGGAAACAGATGGTTGTTAATCAAAGAGGCTGAAGTCGGCGAAGGCAGAACAGTGGCAGAGTGTGATCTATTGAACGGTCGTCAGCAAGAATTTACTTCTTGATTACGCTGGCAGATTTCGGGCAATTTTTTTCCCCACCGGATATTAGAGCTGTTTTGTAAGGGACACCACCAGTAGGGGAGTGATCCTCCTGTACCCATACACCACACTGACCTGAGATCAGTGGGTCAGAAGCATACCCCAACTAGCTTCTTACTCAACTTAAAATGAGACCCAAGACTGGGCTTTAGAAAATATACAAATGAAAGTCAGGGGTATTTGATCCCGTGGTTTAATACAGAAACATCACTAACTGAAGCAGTGAAAAACAAGCGGGAGGGAGAAGATGATACAATGAAGAAAGGTGAGTGAAAATAGGCAAAGTTAGAAAGAAAAAGCAGTGGAATAATGGAGAGAAGAATGAAGATAAATGTTTGGGCGGAATACTGACCCAGCATCATGTTGTTTGCTATTTCTGAAATTACCGTGGCTAAGTAGATAGCAAAGGTGCTGTTGAAATTGCAGAAGTGTAAGTCTATATTTAACAGTGTACATGTGTCGGTGAGGGTCGGACCCACGGATCACATGAACTGCTGGAAAGTACCCTGTTTATGCTCAGATCGCCGGTGCTGTTTCCACACCAGTTTCATCGCTCCCCTCCTCCAACAACATGATGGTCCCCATGGTGGTGCGTGGGTTCAAGTTTAAGGGTGGATTGTGTCACTTGATTCATCCGAGGGTCATGGTCTCTGCCAATTAGAGCCCATTCCAGTGATGAGCTAACACCCACTTATGCTATCGCTGGAGGCGCAGATGCTAATGAAGGCCTCTTCAGACAAGCGCTAGGGATTTCTAACAAGGGAAACACCAGAACTCTCTCCATGGTTGGACGCAGAATCATGCCAGGCACAGTTTAAATGCTCAAACAAATTGCCCGTATTGTGGAAAAGGAACAACTTCCTTTAATGGGGAAAATGAGGGGATGTGCTTTGAGTGAATGGTTAAGATTGTTTGATGATCTTTGTACGAATGTGAGATTTGCTATAAAAGAAATTCCCAGATACGTATCTACAGAAACAAATCGCAGTTCAGGTCCCCTACCCACCCACCACCAGACACAAAGTTTACCCCCATCTATTCCCATGGCAGTTGTGGCCATACAACTGATAGCTTCAGTCTTATTGTTCCGATCAATTCAGTCTCGTAAGGAAGGGGTGGTGGCAGCTTGGATTGGATCTGAATGCTAATTGGCAGTTAAACTGAAACCCAAGAAAGCAATCATGATGCTGTTCACCCAGAGTAAAAATAATCCACGTTTAGGCGACACGTTTGTGGCACAGGATTTTAGCAGGCGACCCAATCGCCTGGCTCACGGGCTCAGGCAAAATCGAGTTGGGCGCGGATTGTTCAGGATGTAGTTTTAATTAGCTCCCCAAAGGGCTGGTGGACGGCACGTCTGCATCCCACTAAACTGTGGTGGGCAAAGCCTGCCTTTCCACCTCATGGGGAGACACAGGTCATGCTGCAGTTGCCCACGTGGGTCGGATCTCTCCCCAGAGATGTAGGAAGCTACCGATTGTTACTTGTCTTTTTGGCTGCGTCCCGGATTGCTGCCTCTCGAGAGTCCCCCTTTGCCAAGCGACTTCGCTTTCTTCCAGCCTGTGCATCAACACCGCTTCCTGTTCCATGATGGCTGCATCACGGCTGTGTCCGTGACAGGGGCTTATGCATGATTCAGTGCACGTTTTTCAGGTCACGGATCCAGAGCCTCAGAGCACCTTGTCACACATGGTGTTTGAAATTAGCTCTAAGTTGTAGCCTCACCGAAGCGCTTTTTTTAAGGGCACCGAGACAGGGATCCACATGTTAGCCAGCTGGAAACTGAACTAAATACCATATAACCCTGCGGGATCAAGCAGCATGTTTTTATGACACGGTAGCTGAATCAGGGCTGGTACAGTAGAGACAGAGTTTGACTGATACTGCATTTGTGATGCATTTATCATTAGGCAGAGCCTTGCATCCACAACCAGCTTTATGCATTCCACCCATCAGGTTCACTCCCTGCGCTTTAACCAGCATGCCTTTGGTCACATGCCTAATTCCTTATCCCATGGCCTACCTGCTACCCCCACATTCAAGACAAATGGCTGCTTCACCACTGAACAGCAGAAACAAAGTCAATTAGGCTGTGACTGGGCTGACCTCCTAACCTCCTGTCATCCTTGCCGGTCATGCCACTTCGAAGAAATGCGGAAAGCGAAATGTCCCGTGTGGCCCAACGAGGGAGTGGCATTGTGATGCAAAGTTGCCGCAAAGTCATTCCAGCCCCCCCCCCCCCACTTTGGTTGAACAAAAAAATGTGAAAAGTACAAGTGTTGCCTTATTCGCCTGTCTTTGTTGATTGTTAGAGTTGGTTCCTCACATTTTTCGTGGAGTCAGCAGAACAAGCACAAGCTTATGGTGAGAAGGTCCCCTTTGTGTGAGACGACCAAACGAGATGCAAAAGAGGGCACATCTGGCAACTGGTACCAGACTGCAGCCTTGCCAGGTTCTGATGTTCGTTTGCAGGAGATAGATCACCGCAGACTTGACACTTTGTTTAGTATTCTCTTCTCCTGTTTCTTTGAAAGAGGAAAAGCAAACAAGCAAGGACTCAACATTTCCATTAAACCGTGGAGCAGACTAAACAAGTATTAGGATGTGTTGCCAATTATTTTTTCTATAATTGGCAATCTGACATTGCCTCGGGTACACGGTGCACCATTTGAGAAATGTGCAAAGTATAAGGAACCTTTATTAATTATGTGGCACTGCTGGTAGGCAGATGAGCAAAGCCCCGGGTGCAGCACCTATACACAAAGGAGGAAGAAGACGTTGTCATCGCGGTTCATGGAGTTGCAAAAGTCACGATTTATCTTTAAAAGTGCTGAGATGGGATACTTAACCCTGGATGACTTCGATTAAATAACCCATCGTCTAGATGGGTGAAAGGTCCTTTGTTAGTGTAAGGCAAAGCTGGGTGCCCTTAACTACGTAACACAATGCAACAGCCTCTGAATGAGCAGAACATACATTGAACTCCCTCTGGAAGTTTATGCAGATGCCACACTAAATCATAAATGGAAAAAATTCTCCAATCAATATAAAGTCGCGACATGGGAGAAATCACGCAATGAGCAGCCAAATGAACAACTAGTTTTGGAATTTTACAGCTGAAGAAAATATTAAAATTAAGCAGCCACCAAGCAGCAATGACAGTAATAATAGCAACGGTTACAGAAAGGGAAGTTGCTGGGCTTCTCACTTAAACCTAAGGTTAGACACCCACACAGCACTGGTGGTGTTAGATAAGAAGGGGTCATATCTTGCTCCTTATCAGCGGAGGCCCACCCATTTCTCTGGTTCAAGTCTTCACTCCATACTGAGGTATGATGCTAAACGACTCTGCCTTTAACGACGTCCCCCTGCTCAACACCCATGCGGTGTTCGTCCCCCACCCACTTCACTGAAACAGCCACATGCTGTGGCGGAAAGGCATGAAAAAGACACCTTCATCTGAAGGGCAGAATTCTTGTCTGCATTTCCACACTGAATGGCTTCGGCGAAGTAGAAACTAAGAAGACCTAAGACTTGCACCAGGAATGGCTCATGTCATTTGTGGACTTGGTGCGAGTTTTCCATTGGCCTGTGGGACATGTAAATCAGAGCCCTCCATTTGTGCATTAACCTGGCATTGTGTCATGCAGCCTCTGAATGCACACTGTTCTCCTCAGAAGAAATCACAGCTGCCTCTGAACTCAATTAAGTGAAAGCTGGAATTTCACATGAAGCTCGCGTCTATAGGTGGGCATATGGCCGGCTGGAAAGAGCAACATTGAACATGAGGTTACATTAATGGAGATGAATCCTTGGTCTTTCACCCCTGTCAGCTAAACTTTTACCAAGTCATGGCTAAAAGTAAAGCCAGAAAGCAAATGAGAATCTCTCTGCTTTTCTTTGCAGTCACTCTCTATTTATAGTGATGGAATTCTGATCCGTCCGCAAGTGGCTGTCAGGGAGAGTGTCGTCCCAGTATGAAGACCTACGATCGATCAACACCAATCTGAGAAGAAATCTGATAGCAGGCAACATGAATAAACTCTTCCTCTAGGCAGGCTTGACATCAATTTCTGCCTTATGAATGTGAATGGGAATGTGAGATTCGTGGACTGTGTAAATAGAAATGAAGGCATTATCCAGATCTTTTTTTTTTTTTTTTGCCGGGTTGAGCCGGTGCAGCGAACGGCACAATGTTATTAAAAAAAATAGTCAAACGGGCGCACGTGTGTACAAATGCAAGAAAAAAGCTGCACCAGATCTCATGGAATTAATGGAGAGGAGAGAAAATTGAGCTGTACGAGCAGAAAGACGATCAAAAGTTAGCTAGAGAGTAGGAGAAGAGGTAGAGAATGACGAATGACACAGCTCCGCTTGGAGATCTGCTACTGCAGAAATAAAACACCTTTACCTGCTATTATTGCAAAAAAAAATCTTCCATTGAGATTTATAATTAATTCAATTTTTGTAAGCAAATTACAAATAGAAAAATGTTGTGTGCTCATTTCCAAACACTTTAGTCTGGAACACACAGATCCTGGTCTCCCTGTAGGTACAGAATTAATGAATACGGGAGCCTTGAAAATTAATCAAACCTCTGTTTCTTTCTGAGAATCAAAAGCAATCGAGCTTCGCCGAACGTAGCACGCTGTTTTCGAGCTCAGCCGTGCAGGTCCGCTATTTCACCAAAATGCCCACTGATAATACCAAGTAGTGTTTTTCCAAAGAGCAAACGTCAGAACTCTTGTTTATCAACCCCGAATTAGGCTGTTTGGCTGGGCAAAACGCTGGAGTGTGTGGCGGGTTGGGGGGGGTACATGTCTAAACTAGTTTTTATAGGATATGGCACCTGTTCATGCACATTAGGAAAGGCGCTGGCTGCAGGGTGCCACATGCAGAAGCATTTTAGCTGCTAGCCTTGGGCTTTCTCCTGGGGCAGACGTGAGCTAAGATGAAGCTCCGTGTCACCTAAATGGAGGGCAGGGCTTCCTCTTTATGTTTCGGCTAATGTCTTGGCCTGTCACTACCTGCCACACTGTCTACATGGCCTATCAGCTGACTCCCAAGACCCTGGCATTACAGAACCTCCTCCCCCTTTTTTTTAAAATCTGACTCTGACTTTCTGTGGAAGGATAGCGCATATGGCGACGTGCACCAGGGTACCGTCACTCCCTCTCGCCAAAGGACAAAGCCTCTTCCGTCAGGACTTGGAGCCCATAATTGCACTGGTTAATTAACTGAAAAAACACATTAACACCTTTCCAGGCCATTAGGAGACACGAAGAGGGGGTGTGAACGACTGCATAAAACAGGCTGAATAGTTGCTGTATTTATTCCTGTTTTTCCTGAATGTCAGACGGAAAGGAGGGTGGGGATTTGGGAGTCGGCATTAGACTGAAATCAATCAGGCTGCCTAAATTAAACTGGTGTACCATGAGAAAAGTAGCACAATTAACTGAAAAAATAGCAGCGGGTGTAACATGCGGGCCAATTTGTTCCTAAATATGCAGAATCCAGAAACCTTTTATTACTTCCAGTGCAACGCAGGGCGTCGCATCTGAGGATGGAGAATTTCATTTGGAATATGTGTCTTTTTGTCAGGGTGGACGGCGATAGATATGTATACAAAAGTAATGTGATTACATTTTTTAAAATGAGAAATATTATTATAGCATGACCCATCCAGCATTTTTCATCAAGACTACTGTTTTAAGCACTGGATGTTTCACGGTTTTTGCCTCTTTCTCAGTGATATCCTACAGCAGAGCAGCTCCTGAAATTTAACTGACATCCTTCTGATTACGAGCCCCAAACTATCACCCTACCTGACACGCCTTGTGAAATCTGCAGGATCTGACATTATGATGTTTGCACCTGGCTGTGGCATGCGCATATATGCACGCACGATGATTGTAGGAGAGATCAGCGACATGTGTAGGTCTCTGTGGATGGGAGACGGACCCACGGTGGGTGAGAAAGCATCCACAGCTCGTTGGAAGACCCCATTAGAGAGACTGAAAGTAGCCGGACCAGGCCTGGATCAAACAGCGCCGTTTCTTAAGCACGTCCGTATTTTCCTAAAGCCTCCAGACCCAGCCATACCCAGTTGGTACCAGTCCACAAGTGGAACCAGGACGGAGAGACGCACACTGCCCCCCTTCCCTGTATGGACAATTGCCTACTTATAGTTCTCTCTCCCCAATGCCAAGCACTGTACTTGTTTTCAGGGAGAACAGTCTAGCTATTCTCCATCGGGGCACAATGGGGTAAATGTTTACGTAAAATGCAGAGAGCAAAAGCGAGCATGTATGTACACGGTGTGCTTTACTTTGCGCACATCATCTTTCCATCCGTTCATCTGTCTCTCATGACCATCGTCACCATGCGGCAAAGCCTTTGTTGCTTTCTTGAAATTTCTTGCGCGGTTCTCCAGACAAAGGCATACTTCTGTCCATGCAGTTTGTGTTAATACACTGTTAACATTTACTGAGTGTTTTTCTGCGGAGAGACTGGCTGGCCTTTGTCGCACCGTTCCAGGCAAACTGTGTACCCTTTTGTAGCAGTCAGGGAAAAATATGCATCTCGACGGAAAAAACAGATTGTGAGCACTACACCTCCAGGGCCGACCCTCCCACAACATTCCCGTCTGCTGGAACAATCCAGCATGCCGACATCAGGACAACAGCAGTGTTGTCCATCCAGAGTGGGGTGGGTGCGTTACCATCAAGCAGAGAGGACACCCAGCTGGCATGGCGTGGACCTGTGCAGGCGGGGTCTCCATTGTCTTCTGTCCCCCCAACAATGTCACATTTTTCAGTGTGCCCACATTCCCTCAGACAAATCACATACTGTCCTGGAGGTCCAACCAAGCACTGGCAAGGTCAGAAGACAAAACCACATTTCACAAACACCACCAGCACGCGCATTCGCTGTTATTGTTCTTCTGCCCCTTGTCGTCTTGTCACCGGTACCATGCAGCGGGGTCTCACACATACTCCACAGAACCGTTGAGACACCAGGTGCATGTTAACTGGATAAATAAATGTTGCGGTGTCACCCCGGTGATGTTGATGTCATAGTGCTAACTGCTGCAGTTCCACTACACAAAGCAATGTGTTGCACCGCACACAGGAATGCTTTGGTTGTCGTGCTGTGTGGAGCAGGTTCGGAGGAGCCTCCCCCCTCAAACCCCTCCTCTGGCTCCCTGCATCCTCACAGTCAAGCAGGGTGGGGAGGACATTTCACAAGGCTGAGATGCAAACCGAACAGCGTGCATTACCACCGGCAGTTACCGAAACATGGGTTGAACTCCTCTGCCGCGTGCGAAGGAGCGCGAGCGACTGAAGCCCATTTAGAGAAGTGGGGAAATCGATATATCTTATTAGAACCCCCCACTGATGTGCCTGAGGCCTAGACATTTTTAAAAATGACTTTTGTCTTTGCCTTTTGGTAACGCAGGCAGAAAGCTCAAAGGGACGGAACCTTGCAGACCCAGGTTCATTATGTACTTTAAATGGCGTTCTGGATGTAATATTGAACTCCTATTAGAAGTTTGTTTGCAGTTGGCCGAGCTGTTGGCCATGTTTGCTGTGCCGGCCAGAATATAGGAACTGCTTTCCAGCTGTCCCACTAATGAGGTCTTCGATTGGGATACCTAAACTGGACTTTAAATATCAGACCGAATGTGGCCACACTGAGTGGACACTAAAACCATAACAGCATCGAGAAAAGCTTTTGATTGATTGTCTGGATGAGACACAGTATGGTATCAAATTAAGCAAGTCTGCCATGTGAGAGAGAGACATGCTGGGAGGAGGGCAGCACTGTGCCCTGTGAGGGGCGCCAGCTCTCTGACAGTGAGAAACTTCGCAAAAAAACAGACAGAGGTGCCGCCCTTGCCTGGGATAATTGGGTTGAATCTTTGTCTCCTCCGTGGTTCTTCCCTTTTCTTTTTGCTTTCCCTCTTTTCTCTGCCTCCATTTACTTAGCACAAGAAAATTGTTTACCGGGGAAAAAAGGGGTGGGGGGGTGGGGGTAAAGCTTTTCATTGTGATTGATGGAGGGGGGCCATGGGAACTGGCCTGCAGGATAATTCATGAGCCTCGCAGCTGCCTGTTCCAGGGCCTGTTTGCAAGTCTGAGCATGTTTTCCCGTGGAGCAACATTTCAAAACCGGGACACAGTGGTGAAACAGGGCGGCTGCAAATGTAAAAGCACACATGTGCACCCAAAAGGCAATCTCATTCACACTGAACAAAAAAACGCGCCCCTTGATATCTCCGCCAATGACACATTAGAGTATATGAAAGAAAGCAGGTCTATGCGTTTGCAGGCATTTGGATTAAGATCGGAAGCATCTACTGGCTCAAGGCTCACCGGCTTGTGGCCACGTAGGTCTTCGGTAGGGTTATGAGACCCTGGCAACCTCCTCCTAGGTCTTGCTTAACACCTGTGGTATGGTGTCCCACAAGTGTATCGATAACCTGTCATTCACGTTGATCTTTATTATATCTCATTATAATTGTGTCCAGAGCATGAAACGGTAGTCCGTTAATCCGTATTGATTCTGAAATGCCATATGGGAGAAAATATGTTCAAAAGTCATGCATCCTCAAGACAAGGTCATTACTGGATTGGTGTGTAATGGAGATTAAACCTGAGGTGTGTATTTGATCTCTGATTATATTCCTGACATTTTCTCTCCAACGTACTGGATGATTGCTTTGAATCCCCTGGATTTTATGGCTTTTAGTGACCACCCCGTGCACCACTGTTGTTCTCTTCCTGTAGGTACCTCCCACTGCTGCTTCTTCTGTGAAGGAAATCAGGCGGATTTGATTGTCAGGTCTGCATGGGGGAGGGGCACGCAGCATGAATGTGTAGCTGCTGATACAGGTAAAGAGATGATCGACCACATCTCATCTCCTCATCTAACAGAACAAATGACCAAATCAGGTGTGACCATCCTGGCCATCTCCCATCCAATACTGCCTATCCACCTCCACAGCGAAACCTCATTTACAGGCAGATTGTCGGGGTCGGGGTGGAAGCTGAGATTGATCTGAGTCCCACTCTTCCGGTTATGGAGGAGCCTGATGGTGGTCCTGTTCATTCCCAAAGGTCTGTTTTATTGCCCCGTCCCAGATCTCTTGTCCTAACGGATACTGGTCACCGCTGCACTCTTTTCATTTTGAGGAATTTGATCTTATCTCTGTTCTTCCTCGTTGACCCTGTGACTCCCACCTCCTCTTCATCACAACCCACTGCACCGTGTGAAACCAGATTCTTGTCTGTAGACGTGAGTTAGTCAGCGAGAATCCTCTGTCACAGAGCAAGGGTACTCTGACACTCAGCACAATATAAAAAAAAACATCTATTTGTTCTCCTGTCGTATATATAAAATAAGAAAGATGGTTGGAGCAGTTCTAGTTCAAATAAAAAAAACACAATGAAAGCACAACACAAATACAATAAAAATGGATTTATTCTGTGATATATTTTCTTTTTTCTTTTTTTTTTTTTGCTGGCTTGACGCCACTCGATAGTGTTACCTTTACAGAGAGAATTGTAGCAATTTATACAACCCCCCCCCCCGGCCCCCCGCAGCACCACCAACCGGCGCTCACAGTGCAAAAACAGCCTTTCTCCAGAGTGCGTTTCTGTGTACGTGGATGGAGGTGCACTAACAGAACCCCGGTGACAAACAGTTGATTATCCGTTAGGATGCACATTACTGAATGGTCCTGTAGAGCCACAGTTACCGTGGTGACTCATTGGGCTCCTGCAGACCGTGCCTCCACTCGCTCACCCAGGGACAAGGCGTCATGGGAATCAGAAGAGAACTTCAGGGGACCCTGAAGGCTCCTTCTCATTTCCCCCCCCCCCCCCCATTGGTTCCAAGTCATCATTCTCGTGTCTTCTGGCCCAAGGCCTGCCTAGAGGTAAGGAAGACCTGTACTGAGGTCTGTAGCATTTCTGCAGCATTTCTTTCAAAGATTAAATGTGACACCTCACAAAAGACTCCATTGCATCTTAAAAGTACACTTCTGCAAAGTCTTGGGGAAGTCTCGCTTTATTTTTTGGGACATCTTGAGATGCGATTTCTTGAAGATCTCACCTGTTGTGGCTCTATGCCTAATGATGGAACGTGAGTCCAAAACATTATTATTCCTATCAGTGACCATTGAAAACGTTTTTTAAGCTGTTTTATTTCCCACACTCCATTGACTGAAACGTCATACCCAGAGCTATTTCGGAGGAATCTGGAAACCACCACAGAGCACTTAATTCTCTCATGGGTGTGTGTCTTGGAGTCAAGTGTGTTTATAACAGCAGAATGCTATCAGCTGGCATACATTACCTTGACTCACCTGTGTCCATCTTCCATGTTAGTGGAATCTCCAACCTCAAATGTTCAACATTAATCATAAAGTAAAATAGTAATTGGAAATATAGTTAAAATTATTGTGCAGGGAAAAGTTAGTGGTTTTATATTTTTTGAAGAAATATGTGAAAATTTCGATTGTGTGTGAACATCTCAGCTATTCTAGGCAATAGGCTTACAGTACATGGGAACCAAGAAGTCCCCTGTGAGGGAAAACATCAATTATCACACCACAAAATAAGCAGAGAGCGGTGCGTATTGTAGCTGTAATATGAAGTCTGTGCGAGGCCATGTCATCTCCATCTAGAGCAGGCTTGTCTGAGGGGCACGGCCGTACCTCCGAGCCGGTGGGCTGAACAAAACAGAGAGCCATCACATGCAAACCTGCCTACAGCCAGTACAGCGACACACCATAAGAGCAGGTTTTTGAAAATGACGCTGAATTACGTGTCTGCTTCATTACTGTTTTGGCTAGTAATCTGCAGGTTAAGGACACTGAAGCCCCAGCAAAGGACTTGTTGTGGTTCTCTGGGGCACTAAACTGGTCCAGGTAAAAAGATCCCTATGTATCAATGGATTAAAACTATAAGTCGCTTGGGAATGTGTCAGCCATGCAGCAAAACATAAGCTGGTTTCTCAGTTCACAGTCACGTACATCACAGACACGGTTCACATATGCATGTATACCAGCTATAAACAGAAACAATTATATTTTATTTGATGCTGCACATTTATTTGTCATGGAGGACTTTACAGTAGACCTTCCTGGGGAGCTGCAAAGGTGTATAACGTTTGTGTGGATATAGCTCACTTCTCAGGAGCCAATTCGGGAAGGTGGAACGATCAGAAGTAAATACACCCAAATGTGCCATTCACCTAAAGAATGCTGTAGTAATTCCTGCTCGGTGAGCTTAATATTGCCCTGCTTTTTATTACTACTACGTCCAGCTGGGGGGATCATGGCAAAGCACAGCCTATGATCATCTACTGACTGCGGAGATCACACGGTGACTTACTCAGTCTGCCGCAGGGACTCACGGTCTGAATGTGGCTCGAACCCGTTGCTCTTGTGGCCTCCCCTGCCAATCCTTCCTCTGCTGCTCTCGGTAGAAGAGGCCGCTGTCTCGTCAGTGAGGAAGCGGGTCAACAAGGTCCCTGGCGATCATCCAACCAGAGAGAGGGAATGTAGCGGGGAACGTAGGCTTCCTGTGATCTGACATATACAGGTCCACGACCGGAGGGGGTGTCGATAGGGGGATTCACACGCCCTTCGGGGAGAAGGAGACACAGTGAGGGCTACTAAGGTATCACCTGCGGGACCTTCTGCGTGTTTATTGAAAAACTGATGTAAACTCTGAAGGAAATTACATTTGCATGTGGGAAGTCTAAATTAATGCAAATAGAGCTGATTGCTGAAGTGACTGGTGCACTCAATGAGCCGGAAAGCTTCTGACGTCGCACACGTTGGAGAGGCGCTGTGTGGTCTGCCATTCTTTTTGTTTGGCCGACACACGGGAAGACGACGACGACGTTTGATACGTGACACTGCTGTCGGTGGCAACTGCACTTTAGGGCCAACAGCTGTGCTCTGTGCTCAGTTTGCGTGTGCGTGGATTGCGTAGGTACCTCCCTTTAGGAGTGGCCGGCTTAGAAAGGCTCTGCATTACTGGTGATGTGTGCTTATTATTTTTTATTATTATTAATATGATATTGTTTGGCAACGAAACTTGCTGATGTGAAGTTAAAAGTGTTCAGCTGCCCTTATCGCTTTCCCATATCTCTTCCTGGCAGCAGCTCTGCGGAGTCCATTGATTGCTGTCACCATGCGTGGTGAATGTGTTTATACAGTAACATCCATCCATCTTTCAACTACTTAACTGGTACAGAGTCACAGATATCTTTGGGACTGTCCCAGAAAGCACAGGGAACAAGTCAGAGAACATGCTGGAGGGGATGCCAGTCCATCACAGGACACACATGCAAAAACATACAGACAAACTCAGTTTCATATGATGGGCAATTTGGAAACGTGTGCAGAGCAACAGAAATCTAAAAAAAAAAAATCAATTATAATGTAAATTATCCAGCTGTGTGATAGAAAAGTTTAGTCTTGAGGGAAAAACTTATAAAGTTTAGTCAGGAAGTCTCAAATAACTGCACCCACAGTCGCATGAAAGGTTCCAGCAGGTGTGAACCTCGAGGAGAGTGTGTGTAATGACCTACAGCATCCTGGGGAAAGTTCGCCACCTAGGGGCTTGGGGGAGGTGCTTCTGGCCATGTTCCTACAGTGCAGCCCCAGTGCCCAGTCTTAAACTGGGGACCTCCTCAAAGTCCTCGGTGGGGGCCCCGTCAAGCTCTAGCTTTCTCCTAACACTAGCCCACCCCCCCCCCGTGTGCCCACTTGGCAATGAAGTGTAGCCTGTGGTCGTAAAACCTCCCCCCTGCAGCCTTTGTGCAGTTCTGGCATTTGCTCGCCAGTCACGTAGAATGAGCGCACCGCGTGGCTGTGGTAGCCAGGCAGTCCCGGCGCCAAGTCTGAGGCCAGCTCGCCCACCACCCCCCCGTGCTCCCTCTCTCTCTCCTGTCCCACCTCTCATTTTTCATACCACAAATGCTTCCCTCCCACACTGTCCCAAGCCGGCTCAGCCTCACATGCTGCAACCCTGCGCAATCTGGGGTAAATATTCAGAGCGGTGAACTCTAAAAGCAGCCTTGGAATTTTTACTACAATTAAAAATGGATCTTGTACTGGACAGGGTTAGGATGCGCTAATGGGTTAAATGCTGCAGTAAGTCTGAACACTCATGGTCACAGCCAGTCTTTAGGTCTTTGCCGAAAGCAAATGTATTTCGTGGTCAACACCGCATATGAAATGTGTACAAACACTGATAAACTCATCGCCGCACACAAATATTAAACGGCACTTTTGTTGCCAAATTTTGTATTGATCACAAGAATAATACATTTTAAATTTTCATGCTAACAGTTTTGATAATATGGATAAGTAGATGCTGGACTAATTTCACTGTGTTTGCTTTAGGTTATCCGAGAAATATTTTTGTCACTATTGTCCTGGTAGAACACAGTGAGTCATTTTAAATAAGCAGCTAGGAGGGCAGATTAGACTGGGATTGCAGACCAAAGGAGGATGGCAATAATGTCAGTCGTGGCCTGAGAGGCCGACCTGATCTGCCCCCATGAGTGTAATATGATCTGAGATGAGACTCACCAGCTCACAACAAACCCCGGCACCCGCTGGCTGAACGTTCAGCTCTGCCGTTGCACTGACGCACTCCGAGCCCTGTGGTTGACCGTGGTACCTGCAGACACGAGCGTCTGTTTACCTGCAGATGGGTGAAACGGCTTTTGAAATTCAGCCGAGAAATCAGCACGCTTGTGTGTGTCATCAGGACGACGCTCTCTTCAGAAAAACAAACAGATCTCTGATTGCTGGTGTTGGCTCCTGATTAACATGATGATTAGTGAGACAGAGATGGTGGTGACTGTCGCTGGAAGATGCCCTCTCCCATGTTCCCAGTGACCATTACTGCATCCTGTCTCTCCTGAAGGTGTAGTTTCTATTGTTCAAGGCCTCAAAGTAGATTTGTGAAGGAAATGAAATTTATATTCACTCAGAGCCTCAAGAATCCCAGAAAGCTTTGCGGCCTTGGGTCAGCTACGCACGGCCTTTCATCTCCACTCATATCGGCTGTGTATGATGTCTTAATAATCGAGAGCCTCATCCAGATGGCCAGGTGCTGTCCCTCTAACGGACACCAAGCCAAAGACTGCGTCCCCCATACGCCTCAAGTACACCTGCTACTTTGACGTAAACAAAAAAAAAAAAACTTCTTTCTGTTAGTGAGCTTGATACCGTAACAAAACAAAGAGGGCTTTGCTCAAGATGATCCAGAGCATGAACATTTGGACTCATTGGACAACCACAGAGCTTAATCTGCATCTCTGGCCAGGGCATCCTAAAATGCAGCTGGTTGGCAAATGCATCCATGTCCAAGGATAAGGCATAAACAAATTAATGTTCCACCTAACACCCCCCAGAATCAGCGCACCCCCTTGGCCCCCTCGTAGGATCTTCTCCTTACTAATACGCTTATATATCTGGGTAGTTGTCATGAGCTTATGTCCAAAATAGAAAAAGAAATTCTATCCAGAGTGTATCCCAGTCATGCGCCCCATGATGGACTGGCACCCCATCTGTGGTGTACGGCAGCCTTTTGTGCTGGGCTGCCGGGGATAGGCTCCAGACCAACCCTCCCCATAAACCTAACCAGGATATGCAATTATAATTTGGATGGATGGATGGATGGATGGTACAAAATTATATTGTATGTAGCCATTAATTAATTTATTTGACATTTTATGCAGTAGTCTTAAAAATCACACATCTGGAGTGTTATCATTTCTAATGATAATATCTCAGTCAAATTGTCACAAAGAAGAAAAATATGCTTAATTCATTATCAGTTTGTCTTGATGTATTTCAGAAGCAATAGTGTACTTTTGAATTTAAAAACATTTAATTTCCTTATTAAACAAGGTACATGTGGGAACTTTTTCAGGTACATTTATTATAATTATATCAGACCATGATGGAATTAAACTTTCTTTACTTGTGTTTAATAATGACATTACTCCGTTTCTTCTGAGCACATTGCAGCACAAGACATTATGTCATGCCAGTGCACACTCGGGAAAAAAAAAACATTCAAGTTTTGTATGAAGTCACTTCTTCAGTATTTGTACTCAACTTTTCAGCATATCATCGGTGATGATACGTTTCAACAGTGGTCAGTTTGGACTACAAATATAAGCAAAATCTAAACAAACAGGAAACATTTTCACGTGAATAATATCCTTTATGGCCTTGTGGCTTGTCACCTTCTTGACATCGTCTGTTTTACGACAGCTGCTTTCTTGGCGATGGTGACGCTGGTGTCATGCTGATGGTAGCGATCTTTCCTCAAGCTTTTTTCCCCTGATATGCAAAATGTCGTAATCAGTGGGAGTTAAACGATTGTTTATGGACCTGAAAAGATACAAGGAATGGTATTGGGCACTAACCACGTCCAACTTAGCAGGAGTGTTTAAGTTGCTGTATCTTGTAATACTGACATAAAAATGCAAAAGGATTAAAACCACTATGGTGAAAAATTAGCCATTATGAAAGAGGTTTAATTGATTATAAACCCTTAATTAAACGCCTTATTTATAGCCATTTATTAGGGCGTGTGTCCACTGATGTGACAGCAGCTTCCACTGGTGTGTCAGTGGTTTCATGGTAAAACATGGCTGTCACAATAGGAGATGTTTTCAGATAAACAGTCAACTGTTGACCTGGTTGTAGGCCAGATAACCTTGAGTCCAGTATCACACTGTAACGTTGTCATTATTTATTGCAGTGAAATAATAGAAATGCATAAAAAGTTTCATATCAACGTTGTAATTGCATCACAACCAAAAAAAAAACCATCTAAAACAAAAAAAGCTCCCCTTTGTTCAGATCTTCTGCTCCAGTAATATCTGATGTTCTTCCTGGATGAGTCAGGAGCCTTCTCAGTGAGGCCCGAATTAATGTCTGCTTTACATTCACAGAATGGTGGTTTTGCAGACAAAATACAATCCATCATAATCATTTTGCAAATTTCAAAGAAACGTGACCACACGCGCACACACATGCAAACACAGTATATGTGCCACTTGAACGCAAGTATGAAGTTTCATGACAATCACTCTGCTGCAAAGTTTTGCAGGGAACAAAATTAAAAATAGTTACCACCAGTAGGGGTATTTTTCTGTGTTGTAATTCTTAAAGTAAGTTTGTATTTCTGAGGTATGTATATGCTTGACCAGTATGTACCCATCTCAAATTCCAAAGACACTGGTAAACAGTTTGGGGTAACATTGTCCTTGTCCTTAATCAGTCTCCCTGATTATTGTTTAAACACTCTTGGAGTTACGTCTCTGCGTTTCTAAAAAAGGAAAAATGCAAAACATGAAAATGAAGTGACAGGTACAACCATATAGAACACACACATGCACATAAAAGTCACTAGTTGAAAAAACGTTCTGTGCTGGTTTTGCCCGTTGCCTAGAAACACAGTTTTGGTGTGACTGGTATCATTCCATGAATCCCGCATCACACCGGGTGTCAGCATACTGTGTTGCTGATGCCACATAATTCCTCTTGAATCGAATACCACCCTAGTCATTTCGGAGGAGTTACCGAATTCTGGGTGGACGTCTATTATTTTGTGGAAATAGGGTCCTCTCTGCCCTACATTTTCACATTTAGTTGAGAAATGCAGTTCTGTCTCCACCTCTCTGAAAAGTCCTTTTCAAACCTTAATCTCTCTCTTTCAGTACTTCAGTAATCTCCCATGGTCCCCCCCCCCCCATTCCGCCCTGGTTCCGATTGAGCTTCCCTCTCCCCCGACCTTCTCTTGCGCTCTCCCAGACACTGTTACACACTTGCCTTCGTGGATTCCTCCTGTCTCTGCTGATAGCATCACCAGCTTGTGTTTTGACTGCCTGGTTCCGATGTTCCTCCTTATCTCCATGCTTTTCTGCGTGAGGAGCCATCGCCTGGGGACTCTGACCAGGAGTCCACCCCCCACTTTGAAGGATATCACTTAGTGCGGTGTAAATTTACCATGTACTGACAGCCTGCAAACAAGATTAATGCTTTTATCAGCTTAATTGCACATATGCGTGGCTTTCAGAGGTACATGTTGCACTGCATTGTGTCTTCCTTACCCTCCTAAAATCCCCCCAATCTGTCACTTCAAAGGTGGTCTAATCTGTTAAAAACGTGCAACGCTATGTGACGTAACACAGGGTTGTCTTAGCACTCTCCATTCTTCAAGGTGCTATACTTCAAAGCGTTTTGTTGGAGAAATATCTTAAATCAGTCAAAATCACTGGGAAATACTGAAATGTTTCAGCCATTCTCAGCCATTTCTTGCTTTACAAAAAGTTTTTATAGTATATGCTCACAGACAGTGTTAAAAATTAAGGCAGATGTGCGTTTTATTTAGAAAAATCACCTCAAGTCAGTTTGGCGTCCCGCAGCACCGCTGTCGTGCCAGGTCAACGAAGCGGTGTGCGGCTCCCGGACGATAAGAGCAGATGCGCAGCATTGTGACAGCATTGAGACCTGACGTGACGAATGCAGTGGAATGCTCGCTGTTTCAGAGACAGGAATGCGATAATTCTTTTTCCCCCCAACTGGGAGGGCGGAAATGCAGACTCAACAGTGGAGTGGCCTGGTCCAGCAGCCCTGCCCGACCTGTAATCTTTCAACATCGCTCCTCCTTTTGACGTCGGTAGCAGTCGAGCTGCCCATTTACCATTTTTATCTTTACTCTAAGACACTGCCATTCGTCCTCAAACGATTTATAGGTCATGCACAGTCATTCTTTTTTTTTTGACAAATTTTCCACACTAGAAAATCCCGGTGACTTTAAATGTCATCTTCGGTTCAACAGCAGTGCAGCTTCACTCATGCGACAGGGCACGTGCTCCACAGTGGCCAACACTGCTGTTAAAATGTGCTATACTGATGCTTTGCAGCCACTCCAAGGGTCACAGACGGCTTTCACTTCATTAAAAATAAGAGTCCCCTCTTTCCAGAAGTGACTTCAATATGTGCCATGACCCCACTTTTGGAAAAAGCAGCACAGCGACAGAGCGTCTTAAGCAAATATGAGGTTGTGAAAGGCAGATAAGGTAGGGGGATGATGGGTCAGTGCCCCCATTATTGTCAATCTTACAGCTGTTGGCATATTTACAGTTCCACTCTCTCATAAATGCAGAATCCTAATTCTTCTGAGAAGAACAATAGACAAGAAAACACTTTTGTGACATTTTAGGATCCATTTGCACTTGAGCCAGAAATTGTAGGTGCAACAATTTTTTTTTGGCCCTATTTTTTTAGCGTGATGCTGACAGGCTGATTGGTTGATGTATTTCATTGCATGACACATGCGGAAACTTTTGGCAGACTGGTCACAACACGTGCAAAGTGGCATTCTGCAGAGAGCCACTCTGAGCAATTTTCTCTCTGATTAGTTAAGTTTGGTCACTACAGAGAGTGCCACTCTCTGCTAAGCTCATTTAAAAGCATGTGCCCATTTCCAGCACTAAGAAGGAAGATGTTTTTTACATTTCTCCACCCCTTTATATCCCCAGCCCATTCTCATAGACAGAGATGCTCAAATCCTAGAAACCATATTAGCTTTTTTTAACAATCTGGAAACTAACATTTGAGAAATTCCTCTGTGCTTGACACGATATGTGAATGTGCTTACTGACCAAGAAAATGACAGCCCAACAGCTGACCTGTGGATTCTTCTGGTCAGTTATTTAGCAGTGCCACACTTGGTCAGGGGCCCCTGTGGTCTGACCATGGATGGGGGACGGTCTCCATATTCAAGGTCCTTTGGGTTGTCTAATCACGGGATGAGACAAGCAGCCAAAGAGCATCCCCACTTTGATTGCATGCTTGCATCCTCACACGGCATTGAACGCTGTCCTCTCTGTAACCTTTGATATCCACAATTCAGGAGCCGGGAAGTGGATGAGTTGGGGGGGGTGTTCACACACACAGGCACCTCATCCACACAAAAACTCTCTGTTCTTTATTATCTCGAAGACTACTACACTGTCTATGGCTGGATGTCCCCGAGCCTTGGGAAACCGCATGTTGTTTGATTCCTTCGCCTGCCACGTTGTTCCGATATGTCATCGGCCGTGAGAAACATCCTTAGAAGAGAGCAGCACTTTCATTGACGAGCACTCCTAGGTTTGGGGGGGTGGTGTGAACCGCCGGTCTCCGGCGATTAATCTGAGGTCATCCTGGCGAGCGATGAGTTTCCTCAGCGCTCCCCCTAAGGGGGGGGGTGCTTGCCTGTTCCTTGGCGGCCCCCTGGAAAAGCCTGCGCCGTCGCTGGCCGGGCCCCGCACTGCTTCATGCATGAGCGCCAATCTGATTGAGACGGCTCTTTCGGGATTTCATCCGTCATTGTAATTAGCTACAATCACGAGCGTCCGGGGTGCCTGAGAATGTGCCAACGGCCGATTCACAACCCCTGGCCCATTTGAATATGAATCTCCACAGTAACCGACCATAAAACAGAGCAACAAAGAGACCCTCACTTGAAAATTCTGTTCACTGCATCCCCCCACCCTCCTCCAAACCCTGCAGCCCCTCCTTCATCTGCCAGCCCCCTTTCCCCCCCTCAGCCAGAATCCTTGCCTCCGTTTCAGAGTCCGGAGCCCTAAAACAAGGCCTGCTTAATGAAGACAATGTCTTATTCTATCCCCTTGAATGACACGGAGGGAACTGAGGCTCTTTGCCAGCCTGCCAAGGATGGCAGACAAAAGGCCAAGGCAGTGAGCAGAAACACAGCTACTGGAGCCGGTGAGGCTAGAACTGCCAGGGACCCCAGACCCAAGTTTGTTGGCTTTTCAGGCCCACGTCGCTATGGGCCCTCTCCCTCCTTCCCTCTCTCCCTTTCTCTCTCACTCCCTCACACTTTTCCTTTCCTTGAAACAAGCCGTACGGAAGAACAATGTCACTTGTGACACAGATTAAATAAAAGCCTCCCAAGAGGAAACAGGAAACGAGGGACCTGAAAGCAAATCGACTCTTTTCCACAGGAGGAAGAAAACGTGTTTCTTTTTTGGCCACAATGATGCCACACTGAGCTGACTCAAGGTTTTCTTCTCAACGCTGACTTACTGCCCCAGCGTGTCATATGGGATAACCAGAAGCTTCTGTGCCACCATGTTGTGAATAATCTAGTGATGGGACAAATGAGACTTCAAAACCCGTGGTGGGTGGGAGTAATCCAAACTACTAATCAATACTGACGATACTCCCACCCACCATGGATTTTGAAGCCTCATTTGTCCCATCACTACTATTCAGTCTCCTTTATATAGGAATTTGGCCAATTTAACAGACTGCCTTGTTGAAGATTTAGTGTGTTATTCCATGGCCTCCACTGGCATTTTAGTACAAACCGATGTGGGATTACTCCAGTCTAGCACTGAATCTCTGAGACTTCAAGATCAATAACCGCATGAACACAGCAATACAGTAACACAACATGCATACCAGGTTCCTTTGCCAAAGCAGGGGTACATTTTGTGCTCGTAAACAGGTAAGTAAGGAGTATATGGCCTTCAATCTAGAATAACAAGTCTATAGGCAGATATGGAAGTCATCAGATCTGTTGAATACGTGCTGTTCACACGAAAATGGTGACTGTACAATATGAGGAGAATAAGTCACCTTCTTTCAGAAAAGTCATTGCTCTGGTAATTTATTTTCTTTTAAAAGAATGATCTTTTAGGTTTAACTAAATCATATTGGACTGTAAATATTCTATAGTTGCATTTGCTGTTGAAAATCCGTGTCTTTCAGGGCCCCATATTGCGTTAAAAAAGTGGTATTCATTAATAAAAGGCAATACTCTTCATCGTGAAGTGACAAAAGAAATAGCAATTGCTTAATTAAAATTAGTGAGCCATTCTGAATCAGCCCAACTCCTTGGCGAACCGTTACGTGTGTATGCCCCCATGAAGCAGAATACTTTGGGCGCCACCTACTGGTGAGAGTGTTTTTTTAACCCCTCCCCCCAAAAACTCACAATGACCAATCACAGCAAATGTGCCAAGACATGAACAAACAGACAGGATGTCAGTATAGTGCAGACATCTGTTTTGTTTTGTTGTTCATTCTTTGCTGTTGGTGAGTAGAAGCAATGATTCCTTGTGTTACCAATTCCGTAGGTGTATGACAACACGTCAAGGCCCCTGTGAAGAGGTCGTCGTCGATTCAGCACTGCGTCCAAGTGTGGCACGCTGCATGGTAGTCTGGCCCTCCTGTCTACGCTTACCGGCACCTGTGCCGTTCCCCTCTCTGCCTCATAATTTCACCTTTCCATGACATTCAGTGATTATTGATGATGTCTCCCGTCTCGCCGCACGTCTGCCCCTGACCAGAGGATGCTACTTATTCCATGTGGATATGTGAAAATATCAGAACCAGCATTGATTTCACAGTGAAAAGGCCAGACAGCATCTTCCATGCCTTCTGATTTTAAAAAAAATCCCTATTTTCTTCCTCTGCAACTGTTTGTGTTGGAAAAGGAGAAGGGTGTGGGAAAAAATTAAGCAAGCAATTAAACGATCAACTGGGCTTGAGCCGCAATCTAATCGATCTATATCTATTGGCTTAGCGCTTCATATTTTGAAGCTCTCTGAGCGTTTTCACTCTGTTTCTGGAAAATAAATCAGCACGCATCCGTACACCTCTTATGATCCGATTGAGTAGTTTACTACCTCCCTCTCCTCGTGGTGCCGCACCCCAAGTCAAAGTTCAGAGTCTTGATTAACTCCAGAGTGACAAACATCATTTGTTCAGCTTCAGCGAGGGCCGAATCTCTTAGTGACGTGTCCCGCCCCGCCCCGCAAATCCCCCCCAGCTTGCACTGCACATCTCTTTCTCTCTCACATTGCCAATTGTCTTTGTCCAGGAGCTAAACGAATCACTGAGGCCTGTGGCTGGCTATGCGTTCCCTAGCGATAAATCAGAGGCCTCAGGCCGCTTGTGGTGGCATATGTCTGGGACGAGGGGAGCAGATGGAGGCTCCGAGGAAGATTGTTCCTGGAGCTCGACTACAAGCTCCAAAATCTCCATGACGGGGGAACATCCACACCGATTCCCACATCCATTACTCAGACAGGGGAGGCCCAAAACGAAGAATCCCATTCTGTTGCAAGTAATGACTCGCATCAGTGACAGAAACTGCGGTACCTTTTCATCACATGATCAAATGCATTAATATATGCAACACTTTCTCTGCAGAATTTCAAACACGTAATGCACACGTTCTTCGTTTCATGGGAAGTTCGGTACAGTGTCGAAAGCATTTAGCCTGACACTCCAATGGTGGAGTACGGAACATGATGGGAATGACGTGGGGGCGCATGTTGGCATGGTGTTTCAGGATGTAAACTCATATTGAACGTAGTGTCCAATAGGGCAGCCCTGCTGTTGAACCCAAACTGTGCCAGTGAAACACTGAGCGGTGGACAAGTGGTAACAGTGGCTTTATATAATAGCATCAATCAAATGTAATAAATGATGGCAGGGTCTTTCCCCCGTCCTCTGTAAAGATCTTTGCTGCTGAGTCATGATCTCTGTCTGTGCAAAGAAGTGGGAATACAAAGTCCTTGGTTCACTATGCTACGGTACTGAGGTTGGCTGACTCGTCATCTGTGCGTCTTCTTGGCACAGTGGCTAATGTGAAAAAATGCCTGTCATGGGCTCATCTGAGAGGCCAACATCACAAGGTTAGCAAGGGCAAGAAGAGAGATTTTTTTAATATAAATTTTATTTTTATACATTTTACACGCAAACTCATAACAGCTCATGTACCGTAGTGTATAGGAGGTGAACCTGCTCTTCTGGGCTAGAATAAAGCCAGACCTGGAGGAAATGGGGTCCTTGGGTTATTGTGGGCTGGCCGCCTTTGGAGCTGCCTGCAGGGAGGCAACTGGAATGATGCCTGCAGAGCCAAGACAGGGTACCCTGGTTTTCCTTCCGAAATCACTTTGCACACAAAAGGCTCTCATTTGAGCATCGGAGATCATTTCAGGACATTTTGCTCGTCTGCTTGGCTGGGCTTCAAATGCCTTATTGCATCAACCCTCAAAAAAAAATTCAGCGAGCCTTCACTCTGACAGTCATATTAAAGATATACCAGACGCTAATCTACTAAATAACATTCTGGCAAGATAGAAAGTTCCAGGGCATTTCACAATAGTGAACTGTAATGCTGAAGAGCACGCTGAACATCACATTTAGAAGTTTGGTTCTTTTAAACTTTCAAACTGCATACATTTGGTGTCACTAGAAATATATCCGTTAACAATGGATAGGAAAAAAAAACTGGTGGGAGTTACACAATACAGTATTACGATACTGGTGTTATTACCAGGGATAGCTGCTCAAGAATGCTAATCCCATTGTATATTTCGAATGGGTCAGCTTCTGGGTTGGTCGTTTGTAATTTGATCAACCGAGAAATTGCTCAAACTGAAGGTCAACACGAATGTGCGCATCAAATAAAAAGTCAGACAGTTTTGCAATTAAAAGCTTTTGGAGTTGCTTGGTATTTTCAGATACATTTTGTGTAGGGTACATGTCACTGAATATTCTAAGCAATTGCTCCATGCTGTGTGAAACTTGGCATGATTAATTAATGTTGAACAGTGGGCTCACATGACTACCCACTGTGGATGGATGGAGGGCGTAGAATATTCATAAATAGAAAATCACAAAAAAAAGCCATACAATAGAAAATTTGGCTGCAAACTCCTGTTCCTAAAGCTTCTCGATCTGCTTATTTTCTAGGTCTTTACACAAAGCAATCGGCACTTAGAATCTTAAAAGCTTAGAACATTAGAGAGGCACAGGGTCAACTGAATTCATTCTGTAATATGATTGGCTAGGTCTTTTTGCCAGAATTGGCCAATTTTACATTCAGACCAAGATGCGTTTCCCTGTTTCACGGACCATCGGGAACACATTGTCCGACACAAGCCTTTGTGTTTGTGATTGCTGTTAAACAGCGGGGTGGGGGTGGGAGAACAGTAAGGAAATCCAACCCTTGTGTGGCTGTTACATCACCAAAACACCAACCCCCTTTCTCCACTCCTGGGCTGGGGATTCTCCATTCACATTCAACACGAGAGACACCTTAGGCTATTTAAGAGTATGAAGATGAATTAATTTCCCCTTGCTGATCCTTGAGGCATTTTAGTGCCTAGAGACCCATTAGGCTAGGACGACAATGACACCTGTGGGGCAGGATTGATGCCCGCTGCTGTCCATGGGTGAAGGAGACTCGAGACCGATGATACTGCTGCCAGATGAACCTCTCAGTGGGCAACGCCGAGGAGCACGCAAATCGATGAAGAAATATCATCTGGCTCCATTCCAAGCCTTGCAGGCTTCTGAGGAACGGCAGAGGCAAAAGAGCCGTTTCCTCCTCTACCGCCTGTTTAGGCAGCAGGCTTCGCATAGAGGTGAGAGCTACAGGCATTTCCTGGAAAGACCAACTGGAGGATGCCCCCTTGAACACTGCTGGACAGAGGGCTGTAGACTTGGGGTTGGAAGGACACCACCTGCCTTTAGAGGTACTTCCTTCTACAGCGTGCCACTGGCTGAGACTACACTGACACCCCTGCCCACTTCCTCAAAGCACACATTACAGGCCACCAATGGGCAGACACCAGCCAAGATGCCTGCATGTACAATCTCTGTAGAAAATCATAACCTTATGGTGGACTCCACTGAAACACCCACTACATTTAAGCTCTCACAAATATCTCCTCTCCTGGTTTGCTCTCCTGGATCGAAATCTCATTTCCGACAGCTTGGAATTGATCCCGGTGCCTATCTGCCCCTTCCGTGCCAGTGGGAACCTCGCCAGGGTGGCATCTGGAAGAACCGTCACAACAACAGTTGGTGGAGGAATCACGTAGCAAGCAAGAGTGAATACATTTTTCTCTCCCTAAACAACCCCCCCCCCCCCACTGCCAAGGTTGCCAGTGCTGTCAAAACGTTCAAAGGAAATGAGGGTGAATGTGAATGAATTATTGTTCAGGTACTGCATCTACCGGGGGATTCACCCCAGAATAAATGGCTTTAGTCGTAGCACATAGATCAGACTATTATGAATTAGAAAAATCCTAACGATGTTCCAGATTGAACCATCATACGACAAAACATATGAATTAAGACCTGCTTAGAAATGAGTAAAACAGTGTATATGCATTTTCTGTTGAGTCAGTAAGTACGGTTTTGAGAGAACATGAGCAAGTCTAGTCGATGAAGAGCTGTTCTGAGTGTACGACCATGAACGTGGATGACTGTAAAGAAAAAGAAACATGAGTTTACTGTAGATGGCGTCCAGCTTATGGGGGTCCAGTCCAGCGCGGTGGTTGGGGAACATCGGCCGCCGACTCCGCCCTCCCCTCAGGTTGCTGTGCAACAGGGTGTCCTTGTCAAAGACGCCCAACAACAGCATCCGCACCATCGCCGTGGGAGATTGGGCCTGGAGGGCTGAGGTCCACGCCCGTGCTTCACAGAACACACTGGAGCCCGGATACACCTCCACCGGGCGCACCTGGGAAGTTGCCGAACGGCCGTGAGCATGCATGCAAGGGAGAAGGAAAGAGGGTAAGAGGCAGTGCGTACACCGTCTAGCCCAGATGGTATGGAACTGCTAATAGAGAGAATGAGTGGTGTGAAGAGGAGGAAGATGGAGTGACACCTTCTGTAGATCTGCTCAATACCCACACATGTCAACGCCTCGGGGTGGAATTACCTGGACATTTGACCCACAAAATCAGAACAACTGAAACTGAGTTTAAGTGACAACATCTGGTGTTGAGTTTGGTTAAAATGAAGGCTGTGTATGGACACAACCAGCCCTGATATCTTCTCCTTCCCCTCCTTCTCCTGTCACTTGAGGCACTATAACGGGCTTACATGGCTGCTAGCGTGCCCGGATGTGTGCAGGTGCTCCATCTCCAAGCAGTCTCTGACCGGACCGAAGTCTGGCGAGCTACAGGCTGGGCTGGGACACGTGGAACTGTCATCGACAGGGACACCACAAAGTGGCCCACCGTTCTCAACGGTCGCTGGGAAACTGTCATTTCCCAGCGCCCCCTGGGAGTCTGGGACAGTTTGCATGAATCCATCCACGTGTTCAGTGACAGCGGGGAGGGTCTGTCCGAACCCTGCATCAGCTGACATCGATGGAGGAAACCCGGCACAGTCCAGCCTTTCTGTGCAGGGTGAGAGTGACTGAAAGACTTCAGGATCACCCTCTTTGCACCCAGCACCACCAGAGACGTTCTGCCTCAAGGCGGACAGGAGAGACGGGATCTCTTAAGACATAAAAACAAGAGCAACAGCTCAATGAACAAGAGCTTTTTATGAACATTTATCAAGATTTCATAAACATTTACCATACATAGATTGGGGAGGGGGGATTAAAAAAATCACAAGGCAACTTCCTCCATCTCTCCTACTCACCGTTCACCAGCAGATCCTTCAATCGCCGATTCTCAGCATCCACTTCAGCCTTCTCCCTCTCCAGCTCCCGGACTCGGGCTCTCAGGAGATGCAGCTCCTCTGCTGGCAAAAGGCTCCCAAAATCTGGCTCGACTTTCATTTCCTGTGCCGGTGGGATAGGTGACAAAAGGAAAGGGCGGGTATTCTATCACTCTGCCTTGTCATCATCCCTGGTAGGAAGCTACTGGAGCACCTCAAATTGAAATTTCTGGATATGCTAATAAATAGCACAATACAATCTGATAACCACCATGCCTTCTCTTATCACACACACACACCTATATTTAACTGATGTATTGCGATGGGCATCGCATGGTGATTCAGACGGTAGCACTGTGGTTCAGTTTCTACCCCTTGATTCTGCATGATCTTCATCAATGTCAAATAATAATGTTCTTCGACCGCTAAACTCCTTTGAACACTGGAGACCGATCTGTACAGCCTAAAACACCCTTTCGGCAACAGGTTTCACCTGATTGGAGGATTTAGGCCACTACTCATCCCCCACCCCACCCCCTATTGACTATTTTGTGCAGATTCCCTGTGAAAGATGAAATTACCTAACTGAGAGGCAGAACAGGCCCAACTAATCAAAATAATCAAGCTGCAATCTCGACTAAAGGATGTATGTGATAGCGGGAGTCATGGAGGCTTAACTACAAACAGGCACCTTCTCTCGTGGTCTCCCAAGTGACTAGCAGGTACAGAGCGCATCACCGCCAGGGGCCACTGAGCCAGGCCGCAGAGGCTAGTAACAGATCTCCTCAAACTGGCAATTTTCCACCCAGCGGCACCAGGGTCCTAAGACCCAGCCACTCGACCTGTCGATACACACTCTTTTCGCCTCTGCTTGGCAGCTTTTATCTTCTGTTTCTTCAGCTTTCAGCCTCCAGCCACTGGAAGCTCTAACCTCTCCTCTTGTTCTAAGCAGACAACGTCTCCTTCCCCAATGGAAGGTTCTTTTAAAACATACCGGTGTCACAGTGCACCATGAAGTGATTCATCAGAAGCCAGATTTGAAGGACTGCGATTAACTTCAGAGAAACTTTCAGCTAGATGGACCCCCTGCTAAGCCTGGGAAGCTTTAACAGGAAGTAACAGGATAGTCCTCTTATTAGACCCAATTAAACAACAGAGTCTACTCACATTATTCATATTGGGTGAAAGTACAGAAAATCATAGGGGGGAAATGTAGAATTTCAAATGCCATGCCATACTTTTTACAGATGACTATGAGCAATAACCTTTTCTTGTGTGTGTGTGTGTGGGTGTGTGTGCGTGTGTGCGTGTGGGGGGGGGGGGGGGGGGGT
>JAACJT020000093.1:709433-725040 GCA_009936485.2 Gymnarchus niloticus | reverse complement strand
TTCTGTATGTGTATATGCCTGTGGTTTGTTGCTGTGTTTGGTGTTGGCGGGGGTTTGCGTGGCTTGGGGGGCGGTGGGCGGGGGGGGGGCTGTGGTTACTTAAAATACAAGTTAGGCTCCAAAAGCAATAAGTGGATTTTAAACCAACTTCATTTTCCAACATCTCCAGTTGGAGTGTGCTAAAACAAATCCAAATTAAAAGACGAACTCTGTGGTATTTTCACAAGAGCTTTGTTGCATCAGAGAGACTGTATTCCAGTCATCAAACCACAGAAAGACGGATGCTCGACTTTGACAGCGGGGAATGAAGGGACTGCAGCGACACAATCGTGACAAAACAAGGGCACTTTGCAGTCAGACTGACACTTTAGAACAATGTGTACCTGTACCTGGGCTCTCGTGCAGCAGATAAAATAAGACGAACTGCTCTGAAGAAAGAGTTGCTATCCTCTTACAATCATCCTTGGTACAAGTGAGAAAACCATCACACCGAGAAAAACGTCACTCAAGAGCTGATGATTATAAGATTAAAATAGGTTTGTTTGTTCTTTAAGTTATATGTTTGTTTGTTTTTTTTCCCCCAAAACCATTATCCATTCTTCAAAATAAATGTCTGAAAGTTTAGTTGCTCCCTAAAGGCGAGGGGGGGAAGAAAGGCCAAATATTATAATCTGTCATCTTACTCATTAATATGCAAATTGAATCGTGTTTAGTCAATCACTTCAGCGTGCAAGCTTGCCTGTAATATGCCACATCATATTTGAAGAGATGCAGAAAACATTACATTGATGCATTTTCAATTTGAATATTAATGAAGTTTGCATCATTTACCGGTCCCCGGGTTTTAACAGGTCTGTGCATTTAATAAGTACACACCACGAACGGTGCCAAACTGCACTGCCTCATAGGGGAGCACTAAGAGGAGACTGGAGAGCATTTTCAAATATGTATAGAATACAGTCTCTGCCTGCCTTTGTCTGCTCTAATGAAATTAAACCTAGAAGCATATTACTGAAATGTAGTTTTTACGGTGCTCAAAATGAAAATATTTGCGTTGAGGTACTTCCAGCTGTGTGTAATGCTGAAATTAACACAATGCAGCTAATTTGCTAATTGAATAATAACGATCCATTAATCCGTCTTCCAGCCTCTTATCCTGGGTCACTGAGTAATAACAGCAATAATGAACATCAGCATTTCTGAAATCATTCTTGATGTTCTCCTCACACCCCATGTTTACATTGTTGTCTGCTGTCGTTATTAGATATTATACTAAATGTATTGCTGTTTATAAAGTTTGTCGTCTGCACTCCATTTGGGACAACTTTATCAGAGAACCGGAATATGCGTGGATAGTAAATACATGAATGGAATGAATAATACAAATACTATTAATATACAAAACACTCAGTGTGTTTTAGAATGGATGCTAGAAGAGTATAGGTAATCTGTCAGTTCTAGATGGGTTTTAAAAAGCTGCATATTACAAGGCAAATGAAGGCGGGCCGCGAAGAAAACCAGGGGGTGTCTGCCTCGTGCGTCACTCGGAAGCCTGCGGTAGTAGCGCATGTCTAATTTTTACTTAAAATATCTGGATTACGTGGTTCTCCAGTTTTACAAGAAGCGTGTTGTTAAGGCCTCTAAGACATCATGTTTTACTTTTCCGACGAAGTGTGCCAGACAGGCACAGGTACACAACTCTTTATCTGAGCCGTTTATACGGAGAAATAGTTTTTGGGCATTGTCAGCAGAAAGATCTGACTGATCCTGATCTGCATGGAAGGAAATTCATTATACGTGAAAACTTAAAATTAACATAACGAACCACATTTGAGGTTACACCGCAACAGAATGTAATACAAGTACTACATGAATTCCACGAATACTCCGGTTATCCCTGCGTTGCACCGTGAAATGTTATTGTTTGCAACTCTCATTTAATATGTGCGATACATATAAAGACACGTCGAAGCACTTCTAATATGCTTAATTGGTGTTTAAATCTCATTAAATTTAATTGTCATTCCAAATAATGTGATTGTGGTTGATGTAATGAGAAGTGAAACAAATATTACAGACGCAGTAATTATGAACATTTCATCTTAAACATACTCCATACAGAAATGTTACCAGACGGAAAATCCCACAATAATTGTTTCCCCTGGCTACCTTCAACGTTCAAACAACTGAGCTGGTTTAATGCTCGTCCGCTATAATTTCTTGTTAAGTTTGATTTCATTTGACTGAAGTCCAAATGCTAGGTAATTTGTTTCGAAAAATATGTATTCAGTGGCTTTATGAGGGATATTTTTTTTACGAAAATCCAAACATTGCATCGTTTATCGCACGCGTGAACAATGCACTGATAAAGAAAAGATTTATTTGTCTGGTACGCTGACAAAAAAATCAATTCATTACAGTTAAAGGGCTTGTATGAAATGCGTCAGTATGCCTCCAGAGTTATAAATCACTCGCCTTTTTGTAATTTACAGCGTGATCATTTTAGCAAATAAAATCGATTTTCTAGATATCGTCAGTTGTACGCGCACCTTTTCGAAACTGTTAACTTATCTAAAAATGGAGTAATGACACATACTAACAATTATGCTCGTTTATTTCTTACTCATAAAATGTAATTGTACGTACAACTGCCATATTTTTAAAGACAGACTACGTTGCCAGCAAATACAGGTGTAAATGGTACATAGAGGACAGTTCTTATTGTCCTACAGGTAAAAAGCCGGGAATGTCACAGTGACAGGGGTTACCATAGACATTAACGCCGCCAAGGACGGGGGTGGGCATGCCGGCCAGAAAGGCTTATTAACCACTCAAGTTTTTAGCAATATTACAAAATTACTAACATTAACATTTAAATAAAGTATCAAAATGTAGTAATCACCTTGCTAAAAATTGAAATTAATTCAGCTATAGCTTGCAAATTATAATGTTAAGGATGACTCTTCTGTTATTCGAAATTAAAATAAATATACGAAATGGAAAATGAATATATATGAAATGTTATAGGGGAAATAATGTCTTACTCTATTTGTAGTTGTACTCGTCATCATTTTTCCTGTGGTTCAATCGCTGTTCCCAGGGATTATTCCTTCTTGTTTTACACAATTGTGTTTCTGAAACGTATTACATATGATCGATTTATTTTAACCGAATCGCACTTACAGTGCGTTTTTGTTTATATTAGCAGGACATGTTTTAGGTAGTAGTCAACAATAAATATTCAATCAAAACATTAACGCATGCCTCTGGAACCTCTTAAACACAATAGCCGAATCGAAGACGTCTACTTCCGGCATGACGTAAAAAATAAAGAAAATGTCTTATCCATCGTTATATAAAATACCCTTTCCTGCCTGTGTTTAAGCGCAAAATAACAAATTATTGCTGTTTCTCGTTACCGGACACCAGAGCCAAACATGAACAGTTACAGTAGAATATGTCATATATCTAGAATGATTACGAGCTGACGATCACCGAACTTCATTTCCCAGAGACCATTGCGGTGAGAGAGCGCGCGACTTGTGAGGTTATGTTATAATCACAGTCTAATGGAGGTCAGAAGAGGCAAAAACCCCACTGACACAGCCAGAACCTATACCCTGAAATCATCAAGATGATAGGTATGTGACAAATTGGTAGAGTACGTCAGCTGCTTTTTTGGGACGTTTATATGCGTTGTCATGTGTTTGGAGCCTCTAATTGATAAACATCTTTTGATACTGACTGCAGCTACCGCGCTACGGTCGGCAACTTAATATGAGCCTATAGCAACATAATATCAAACATACGTCGAAATTAACGACTACACCTGTGTGCACAACCCATACGAAGTCTGTAATGAATTCGCGGCACTTAATTCAATTATACTCCGAGTGCATATAAAACGAAAGCTGTGGCTATTTCCAGCCTTGCTTCGTCTAGACAAAATAAATTTAGGTGAAGGGAATACATTTAAACCATATTTGGCAGTACTAAGGATGTCATATCTTAAAAATTTAACTGTAGAGAAAGAAAATGATCCGTTGAAATAATTTGATTCTTTAGTGTAATCCTGTCCTGTATTTGTTTTAGCAGCTTTGTGGATGTATTGCTTGGTTTGTCCTCAGTAACACTGAAAAATACTCAGAACAAACCAGCATGGTACCCTGGTGCTGTCTTACACTGAAAAGGACAAAAACAAAACATGGGTTCTGGATCTGGTTGATCTGGAATCAAGATCCTGTGACGTAAGGTGATGAGGAGCAGGACAAATTGCACAAGCACTTGGGCTGCATCTTATTTATCTAATCTCGTATTCTCCTGCACTGGAAATACTTTAAAATTCCAGATGTAAATGCAGCTGGATCTCAATTCCCTTTTTTCATTACCTCTACTTGTTTCCTATCCTCCTGCACCGGAAATAACATTGGAGACAAATGTAGGAAGCCAAAATATCCTTTAGATGTCTCCTTTGACAGGGGCACGACAAAAGACGCTCAAGTGTATATTTTGCGGCTCCTTTACAGAAGAGAATAGGCTCATTCGAGATGAACCACACATGAGTAGAACCAGTCCCCGCCTGGCTCTGCACAGTGCATGCCAGTTCGTAAGTTGTCCGACTTGCTCTGATGTCACGCTGACATGTGCTGTGGTAAATTCGCAAAAGCAAAGTGGAAGCAGTTTTTGGAATGGTTGCTCTCCACCAGTGGCAGGGGAATTTCTGTTGCATCAATCTTGTCAGACAGAAGGAAGGCGAACAC
Organism: Gymnarchus niloticus; assembly: GCA_009936485.2. Lineage (NCBI taxonomy): Eukaryota > Metazoa > Chordata > Actinopteri > Osteoglossiformes > Gymnarchidae > Gymnarchus > Gymnarchus niloticus. Next base: position 720,280 of record JAACJT020000093.1, on the reverse strand, counting down.
ATCTTCTGTTGCTTCCATGTTGCAGTTCACGTTAAGCTCCCGTTAACTGTCCGATTTGTCCGCTGCCTTTTGACTCCTCCCATGATTGCTGTTGCCTGCTCTCATTGACTTTCCAGGTGAGGCAGTAGATATCGCAAACGAGCCCCTGCGTATGACACTCACGAACCACGGAGGATAAGTATAAGGAATATATACTTTCCTTTAGGATGTCCCAATTCACCAATAATTATGTATCCTGTCCCATTTTCCTCCCCCGTTTTGCGGTCATTAGCGTAAAAATTACACTAAGACTGTGAGCTACAATTGTGAGTATCCAAAAGGCAGAAGAAGGCCTAAGCCTCAAGAAACCTTGCAAAGTCAGTAAACTCGCTTCGTAGTACACCCCAATGGTCTTCAAAACTTTGAAGTTTGATCTGAATTTATGACAGTTTCTTTGAACTAGGTGAAGACTCTGAGTGATTTGTCTTTGGATTTGGGATGGCTCGATACCACTTTTTCATCTTTGATACTGATAATGCCAATCCGGTGGTCTTGTTTCTGCTTAAACAGCTTTTAAGCCATTTGTGGACCATATGCAATATAGCCATCTAAAAAATCTTGAAACTGTGAAAGAAATACTCCAATCCCTTAATGGGAATCATTGTGAAACAAAATGCCACAGTGTAAATCGAGGTTTGCCCATGCCTTGTACTGAAGTACAGTTGATCAGGTATTTCCAGATTGCCAGATCTTTATGAATTCTATTACTGTTTTCCGTAATAAAACTTAAATACATATTATTTGCAAGCCTGATGTTTTACCAGTGTTAATTTTTTAGCAGCTAATATTATAGAAGGCTTTCTTGTTGCAGTAGTTTCAGATTAGTTTTAGGCATTCTGGATCACACCAGATATTTAAAAAAAAACAGTAACTCTTCAGGAATGCTGAATACTGGGGTCGGGGTCATCTGAAAAGGTATTTCTATTGATAAGCGTAATGATATTAAACACTTCAGTATTTTATCTTTGCTGCTATAAAAATTGTTAGAAACACAAAAAACAAAAATGCCAGAAAGACATGAAATGAACTGAGAGTTCCCTCTGGCCTAAAACTGTAAAAATGAAACAACAATAAACATGTGAAGATAATATTTATCATCTAAAGCAGCAATACATTTGATTTAGTATCATTTTCAAAAAAGCAATGAAAAAATACTTGGTAACGACAAAACAAGAATGTGTCCATAAAACCATGTAAATACCTGGAAAGCATTAGACCTTCTGACTGTTTGATAATAAATAAAAATGGAAAATCCACATTTTACTTTTAGCTGACCTCTTTGACTAGGTCGGAAAACACATTTCCCGAATATGTACGTTATTTAAAGTTATTGGTTTTATTGTTCTGTTTAACAATTTCCGTTAGGTCTGTTTGTTGTGTTATGTAATGTTTTGCCAAACACTTGCATTTGTGTTGAAAATTGATACAGAGTACTTAAGCAAATTTTTTGAAACAGTTCCTCCATCTCGAAACATGTGGTCCGTAACACCTAAGTGCACACATTGGGAAAACACCTCAAATAATAGGCGTACACTCAACACACGTGCGGCATTTCACGTCGCATATTTTGTTTGTAAACATCAATTTGTGATCAGACGTTAAAATATCAGGCTTGCATTTTAACTTCTGAATTATTTTGGTTTCTTTTTCAGAGGTGGTGCTGATGTGAAATTTCTGCTTGTGTCGTGTTTGTAAATGTAAAAAAATAAACCAGACATTTTGATCATTACAGTTCACGATTTCAACTGAATGTATTCCTAATGAATGGAACTTCACGTGAAAACATTAAAAATGAAATGCTTTTCGCCACATCTTGAACAAACTATATTAGACATAATATAATCAAGAACTCCTTGCAATCTGGAACTACCTGATCACCTGTGTAGCTGTTTTTTCCCCTGTAACTGATCCAGTGTTTTTGGTCAATATCAGATCAACACATCCCTACTTTGGATGTGAAACAGAGGACGCAGTCCAATGTGTTTATTTTGTTTTGCCGCTGGAGAAGGTCAGTGACGTAGGTGCTACAGTGTCACGTATTTGGGAATGCCGGCTCCTTCACAGTAGGCTGACAGTAAGAGGGTTAAGGGTGACCTCAGAAGCTCACGACGTCGCCTCTTGTGATTGCAATGTGCAGCATGCAGGCTGCTTTCCTTAAATGAGCCATTCACATTTTAGAATGTGATATATGAGAAGTTTTGGGTTTTATCGTTTGAAAATGCATAAAACTGATGGGTAATACGCTTTACTATAGGCTGATGTTACCCACAAAAATAGTATGGAACTTTGCAATTAAGTCATACTAGTGATAGCGTTTGTGTTATGTTGGATTAATATTTATCATTCATTTTATGATTTATTTGTTAATATGCTATTTCCCAATTATTTTGATATGGAAGAAAATTAAGGTACCGGGATGGGCCATAGCCCCTGGTCCCACATAACATGATTGTTAAACGAATATATGTATAAACACAGTACATATATAGCACGTCCCAATTGTAAAAGTGGAAGGCTTTAGCTATTTGTAAATAGTTGTTACTGTTTTTGTTTTTGCGGGTCTCCCTAGGAGGCAGACAGCAATTTGTGGGGAGCTGTAGGAGCCTGGACTATTTAAGGGTGAGTCTAGGAGCTCAGTTACATTAGAGTACTTTAGGTGCAGGAATAAACAATTCTGAGTTAACATCATTTCTCTTCCTCTATATGTACTGGTAGCAAAATACTAGAGCGTGTGTGTGTATAAGATGTATATTCACGTATTATACATTTTATTATGATAGGGTATTAAGTGAAGCTTTTGATACGCCTGCCATCGCAGCATTATTAGGGCAGCACAGTAGCATCAGCTCAATTTGCCCTGGAATGTGTTGCTTAATAGGGGATGATAAGGAGAGCGACTCGCTAAGTGCGCTTATGAATAAAAATAAAGTGCCAGCTAACGGGCCAGTTTGCCTGGGGAAAAAACATGGCAGGTTTGATGAAGTAAGATGGACTGTCTGCTAGCAGTCATTCAGAGGAGGGGAGGTGCCACTTATTCCGTTTAACGTCATGTCAGCCCTGTGTAGTCTATGCACTATTCTGACTAATGGTGGCCGTCACTCACCGATATCAAAATCTGGAATGCCTATATGATTCACAGTAGAAAAATTGTATATAATGGCCCTAAATCAATGGCTGTCACACAGCAGGCCCTTATAGATAGAAGAAAGACATTGTGGTGCGCGTGTCAGATGTGCTTTTGTGGATAAGCTGGAACGGGTCAGACTGAGTGACAAGCGGCCAGGGGTCACCAGGGCTGGGATCCAGAACAGCTGGCTTGGCGCTTCCAGCTGCGTCATCGCGCCTCCGTTGCACCTGCAGTCGTTTTGTGGACCTTCTGTCACAGACAGATGCCAGAACTGCGAGGTGCTGAGGGACCGGTGCAGTCGGTGTGGTTTTGTTAGTTTTGGGGGGGGGCATCGGATTTGGCAGAACCGCAGCATGTATGGCGAGTCCAGAGACAATCCGAGCAGTGTAACATTGCAGTCTTCTCAGGGCAGTCAGAGGGGGCTGTATTATTTACTCACTCCGTTCGGAGCCCAAGGAGAGAATAAATTGCTATCGATTTTTGGTAGGTTGCAGTTAAGTGTCTTTCCTGCCTGGGCAGTGACTGTTGGCTAAGAATACTTTTCATTAATATTTACCCTCATTCATCTCCCCTGTTCATTTTTTAAAAGCCGAACATTAGGTTTCATCTCAGGTCCTGAACGCAGACAGTCATGTATCTTCTGCAGGAAGTGGAGCCAGTGATGCAGGAGGTACATGAGTGCATTGGGGCTTCACTTCAACGCCAGGCATGGTTCAGGTCAGCCCAGAGATCTCAGCAGGGAGCACGGTCCTGCTTATGTCAGAACTGCCAGTAACCTCAATTTAGTGGGAGTTCTGCAGGGAAAAATAAGTTGCATTTTTTTTTTTTTACTTCAAAAAGCTGTGTAGCCACAACCCTGTCAGACCCCATGAACAGAGACTAAAGTTTAACAATGAAGGGCAGACGGGTTAAAGAGAGAACGTCCTGAGTACTGCCCCAGATTAACCAAACGACCTCTGTTTCACCATGGTCTGTAGTGTAGTTCGGATGCCGATAATTCGAGCCTCCAGTTATTCAGTGACGGGTTTAAATAAACGGCTCTTCGCCCTGCAGTTAATGACGGCGTTAACTCTCGCATTATTTTTCTCCATACATTTTCTGCATATCCCTGAAGGCAGTTCAGCGGTAATTGAATCTGTGGTAACCTTTTTAATTTTTTTTTTTTTTTTACGGAGGCACAAAGGTTACTGCATTATCTCTGTTCCTTATTAGGACCGTAAAATTTTAATTATCATCAGGATATGACACTTCGGGTTCATACTGTCCGCTCTGTATTACGCACTGTGTCATAAAATGGAGAGGGCTTTCCTGTAACTTACCAAGCCGCGCTGAAGACATTAGGAGACGGCGATGCAGAATTTGAGTAGCTTGCAACATTTTCATGAATCTGTAATTCAGTGTGTCTTAATTGTACCATACAGTTTTTGTCTCTCGTGAGCCCAGTCATTAGCGTTTCTTTGGGCGTTAATATGAAAATACAAACCAACAACAACAAGGTCAAACAATTTAAAAAAAAAAAAAAAAAACCCACTCGTTTCACCATGCAGGTTTGGTCTCCCTCCTGTTCACGTCTGATCAGTCACGAAGCGGACGGAACTCTGCCCTCAGCGGGAGCCCCACAGCTTGATTTTGGCCTCTTTCCGACACGGAACTGACAGCTAGATACGAGCTCGTAGCTTTGCAGGTGCCGCCGAGAGGTCCACCCCATTGCGATCCAATAACGTTTTTGCCTTAAGCGAAAGATTAATGCAGAAAGCTCGCTGTGCTCCTGTGAGTTTGTCCTACTTAAACAAACCGGTGCTACTAATTAGCATGCGGTTTAAGATTAATATTCATCACTTAGATTAATGTTTTTAATTAATAAACCGTTCAAGGTCTAGAACAATTATTCATTGAATAAATAATCATTTAGAACTAATTTGTCGCAGGGACACACAAGAGCAAATACAAGTAAGCAGCGACTGCTTTTATCTCATAAAAATGACAAACACACAACCCAAAACACTTAGGCTTCACAAAAGCCTTATTTTAGGTAGCTGTCAAGAGATCAAATCCAAACCAGCAGTTAATTAAAAGCACAATAGGAGCTAATTAATTAAGAGATCAGTTGGAACAAAAATTATTCACAGTGGGTCCCTAGGTCCAGGGCTGAGAAACAGCGGTCTGAAAAAAAGGCTTTTCTGATGTGACTAATCTGTTTGGTACAGAAGCACCCCAAAACATTTCCTGGGTAGAGCTGTGTGTTTGCAAAAAGAAAAAAAAGGAGAATTTTAAAATGTACAATTGAAAATTGTATGGTGTATAAAAATGGATCGTCAAAGTTTTTTGTTTTGCTATCTGGTTGCCTTCATTCCGTCATCTAATGAAACAAACCCAGATCTTGCCCTCTGCTGTGTTCCAGTAGGTGGTCGCCTGGGTATTCCCATGTGGGTTCAACTCAGCACCTTTAAGGAAGTTATTGTTTCAGACGCCACACATATTCTGGGCTAAGTAAGTGTTATATTTAGGATGAAAGGATGTTAGCGTTATTAATACCCTTCCATTTCCGTAACCGCTTATCCGGTTAAGGTCACGCCGATCGGGAGTCCGTCCTGGGAAGGACACGCTTGCACACTTGAAGGAGAATTTTGAGTCATCGCTTCACTTAGAGGTGCATTTCATTACGCTCACGCAAACATGTGGAGTACATTCAGAATCCACACACACGCACTTGGGTGAGGTTCAAATTTGCAACCCAGAAGGTGTGAGAAAACATTGGTGCCCATTGAGCAGTTTACGCTACGCTGCAAGACAGCTGGTGCCCAGCAAAAAGGCGGTGGTAGAGATTTGTGTCCATTACACCGCGCAAGCAGTCAAGTGTGGTGAAGAGAAGTTCAGTGGGGTGATGACAGCGCTAGGCTGGGGGTGTCCCTGCTTCAAATCCAGATTATTCACACATCTCCATATTTACTAGGATTTTACCAACCATTCATATAAATAACAGGAAAACAGAGGGGAGGGGAACGCTCGTCCCTGTCCAAGAGCGAACTCAGTTGCTGACGCTCTTGGATGATCCGTGCTCGTGTACCAAAGTCGGCGGAGTGGAGCGGCATCTCTGTAACGCGCATTTTAACGCACTCGTCTAGAGAGAGAGGTCTGCGCTCAATATGATGGATGTGTCGTCCTCGGAGTGCGCTCCCAAGGTCTTCCCGACAGCTGACCGCCGTTGGGTAATGTCACAACGCGAAGTGGGAGTCTGAAATTGACCGTGGTGTCCCATTACTCACGCCAGAGAAACGTTCCTGCAACTTGCATCTGAGCCGGTGCATGCGTTTGGGGACCTCCACTTTTGTGGTGTATTAAGTGGTCCCATGCTGAGCAGGCTTTGGTTAAACGTGTCATAAAGACTGTGTTTTCAACTGTCACGAAGGTCCAGGTAGAAGGATCTAGAACTAAATCTTCATTATGTAGTCTGAGGGTAAAATTCAAGGCTGATTGGGTTCCCTGGGTAAGCACTCAATGTGAGAGATTTGGAATGGCCGGTACCTCTTTTCTTTAGTTAAGGCCTCATAGGTCCTGTTGTCCTTGCACACGAGGGATCCGTAACAAGTTAGAGTCGATGCAACTATGAAAGTTAATGATTAGCTGGGCAATAAACCCTAACGTGTAGCTTTAGCAGGTGTGACGGGTTGTAACCGAGCGTTTTGTGTTTGCGTTGCGGAAAGCGAAGGAGACAGATGCGGGGGTCCCCCTCGGGGTGTCGAAGCAGGTGACAAAGAAGGCGTCACTGGCGTCAGAAACGAGCAGCTTCCGCGTCGCCCCGTGAGATAAACCATCGCCGCCCCTCCTTTGGACTTCAAAAATCCACATTTGTCTTAATCTGCGAAGAATGTTAACGACGTCAGGCGTTTAGCATCTCCTGCTATGCAGCAAATAAATTACGGGCACGGGCTGCCGCGCACCACATAAAAATCTGCCGCCACGTTATCAGCCTGATGATGCGATGGATTGTCTTTTCCTTTAATGGTTGGGAACAGGTGTCACGTTGGCGTGGGTCTAACCGTAGCATTTACGGGAACCTAGGATGTACCCTTTGAGCTGGGATGCGGCAGCGTCGCAACCACGGCGAGGATGACTGAGCTCTTACCTGTCAGCCCTAATCGGACATTTACATTCGGTGCCCCATTTAGGGCTTTATCAGCATTTTGCTGCCTTTTATTCATATTTCCGTTCATCGGCTTCAAAGAGGAACGGAATCAGCACAGACCTTGAGAGGTTGGGTCCGTGTGCTTTGGCAGAACGGAAATTGGCACGTCAATCATCAGTTTCCATATCTACGGAGAACCGACATGAAGGAAGGAGGCGGGTGTGAAAGAAAGCGCGGCAGGAAGAATACAGTGCTGGCTGCAGAGAAAGGACAGATAGGTAGATAAATCAGGCAGAGTAGCTCTGGCTAATTGCCTTTGGTGAAATGTCAGCGTCTGCCTGGAAATCTGAGAGCAAGGCGAAGTCTTTGTCTGTCAGTCAAGGAAGGAGTGCCAAAGTAAATGTTTAGGGCTTTGGAGTGGGGGTGGAACTGGGGTTGTGGGCAAACTATTCACTGACTCTGCAATGAATTCCAGTCTCGTTTACAGACTGCGGCCTGCCATTCTCCTGACCTATGGTTGTGGGCGGGGGAGGGTATACACCTTGAGGAAATGTCTGGCAAAGCTGCACATCACCTTGGAAAGGAGGTGACATGACATGTTTGTTATTCAGGCCTTGGCTCATCTCTGCCCTTGGAAGCCCACTTCCTTCTGAGGTGTGCCCCCCATCTTCATTGGTTTTTAACGAGTTGACGTACTACTGTTAAATAAAACAATTTCTGGTTCACACTGACTTGGAGAGTCACATTTGTGCCTTTGCATGGTGCCATGGTTTGTAATGTCAAGGGAAGGACGGATGAGGGACTGGATAAACCTGGACTTCGATCCTGTTTGTTCTAACACGGTTAAGGAATTCTGTGTGTTCTGAGGAAGTCTCTTCAAGTTCCGAGCAGCGATGAAGCGGAGTGTGGAACTGAAACCTGTACGTTGACCTGGCTGTGGGCAGAGTTGTTAAAAGTGGTTCAGATGGCACGATTGCATGCTGTGTGGACCCAATCCCACCTTGGTGGGGGGCTTCTGCTTGGATGGCAGAGCAGGAAATGGTGATAGGTGCTCCACACAAGCCCCATTTTTGAGACAGAGGGTGGAAGGCGTCATCCTGTCCTCCAGGTAGAGTGGGTATGTGTGTGTGTGTGTGTGTGTGTGTGTGGGGGGGGGGCAGCTTGCTGTGGGCTGTTCCTGTGTGTACTGAGAGACAAAGTCTGAGGGGTGACCTCACCTGTTTGTGTACAAAAGAACCATTTAGTTGGTTAGGGTGACAGGGGCATTTCAGGACAGAGCTATAAGAGGAAAGGCAGGTTACACAGCTTCTGGTGCTGCTTTCCTCCTTTCTCCCTCTCCTGGGCTTCAGAGTGCAGACCTGGGCTAATTGTTATTTACCTCGTTAATTACCCTTCTGTCTCCAGCCGTCTCCTAAAGCCACTCTGATTTAGAAAGCACTCGGCAGAAGAGTGGGAGGAGGAAGTGTGAAAAAGTGGCTCTTTGTCCTCCTGACTCACTCCTCGATGATCATAAATGGCAAGGATCCGTCATTAACAGTCAGATGACCACAGTAGGGGAAAATGTGATTTTGCTAATTTCCAGATTGTGATGTTGGACTTTTTATCTAATTTTTTTTTCACAGACTCATAGCAGAAACCAAGAATAGAAGAACGCAAGGGTAATATAGCAATGCAAGCCTGTATATTGAACTGCTGCATGCACACAAGTCCAGTGGGATTCTGCCTGTTGTTAGGGCAAGTGCTGTGATGTGACTTCTCATTTAGGGGAGGTGGGGGGGTCTGCTTTTGTCAAATTAATACAGTGCGGTGCTCATACGGGTTTTAAGATAACCCCCCACCTTCCTCCCCCCCATACTGCCGGGTTTTAAGATAACCCCCCCCACCCTGCTCCCATACCGCCATCAGATTAATAAGAGAGGACAGACAGAGGAAATATTTCCTAGCTTTTTATGCGCTGGCTGCAGGCTGATAAATAGCGTGGGCCACGAATCAATTTCACCATTGATCTATGAGATAATCCTCTTCAGGACAGTGGGCCGGTGGCCCAGTCCTGTCCACTGCCAGGATGAATGTCAGAAGAACAGCACTCCCCCAGCCCCGCCCCCCCCCGTCAGGCCTAAGTCAATGCCCTGCCTGCAGTTTTTTTCTTTTTACCCCTCATGTGGTGGGGGGGTATAAAAAAGTGCAAGCGGACAAAAGGGTTTTTATTCTCCTAATTGCCCGGACCGAGCTCTGGAATTGATGAATCGATCTTCTTGACTGTTCTCTGTGAGGAAATGAGGAATATGGAGCCGGCACTATTTTAAGGCGGGCTTTTCCAGGCCTCAGCTCTGTGGTTTTTATAGCTAATCGATGGGCAGCGGATAGCGGCGGACTGGATGCTCATTGAGAGGGCGCACAGACGCAGCTGACGCACGCGTGGCAATGGAGGCTGGGGAAGGGGGGGTTGTGTTTGTACGTAACTTCAGTTCCCGTCGGCGGGTACCTCTGTCCCTCCCCTCAGAGATCAGAGGGACGTGGTCAGCTGTCAATCACTTTTATTATGACGAATGGGGGACTAAGACAAAGACAGATCTCTCTCCACCCACCCCCCTCCACACACTGTCTGTCTCCACTAAAAAGTCCCCAGACCTCCTTTCCTGTGATGCTGCAGTTCAGAATTAAGCCAATCTGTCTTCATATTACCGCTCCTGTATTGCTGAGACCGATCTGGCAGCCTGCCATTCCATCCAGACAGAAATCATTTGCTACCCATGATACTCTGCCTCCCTAATTTGATTGACAGGGCAAGTCTTGTCTCCCTTGCGTCCCCCCCTCCCCCCCAGAATTACTGTCATAGGGTTTTATCAGTAAATAACACACATTTCATTATGTTGAGGATAGATTCAAACTGGCAGGTAGATTTCAGGTTTTATTCATTTCTTGCTTTTTCAAAATGTCCTACATTTCCTCCTTGACTGTGCAGGAGTCAGGGGACTCCAGCCCCAACCTTCTGGCTAAGCACCTACCCAGCCTAACCACACCTGTGTAAATGGAACATTGCATCCTTAAAGATTGTTAAAAGGAAGGTTGTCCGGAGATGGGTGGGATCTAGCACAGGTGCTGTATACAAGACAGGCCTTGCGTGGGAATACCTGTATGAGGACATGTGCCAGGTTCTCACTGTCTGATTAACAGCTGGATAATTTCTCCTTTTGCAGTGATCCTTTCATTTCTCTAACTGAAAAAGGCATTGTTAACCCAAACAGCCAACACTGTTACAATATTGCTGCACGTAATTCGCTTATGAGTATTTTATCCATCTGTCTTACATAAGTTATGCAGTCACGATGCTGATGATTTTATCCAATTTATCATGATGATGATTTTATGCAATTATACCTTTGGCATTGATGGATTTTTCTGCTTGGTGTCTTGGTGAGGGTACACTAGCAGGACACCTCGACCGACCCCCAGCCCTGGCGACAACACAACCCAAACACAAAAACACCACGGAAAAATACCAAGCTTACTAAAAAAACCCCTTCACACACCCCCTCAACCATCAGCTCAGTT
>JAACJT020000093.1:695754-709333 GCA_009936485.2 Gymnarchus niloticus | reverse complement strand
AATTTTACCTTTGGTTTTGATGTTTTTTTTCGTTTGGTGTTTGGGGGGGGGGAAACAACAAGACCCCCCCCCCCCCCCCCCCCCCAAAAAAAAAAAAAAAAAAGAAAAAAAAATTGAGTCAAAAATCTGGGTTACAAATGAATGTCCTTAACCGCTATCCCACCTGCTGTCTTTTTTCTGTACTGCAAAGGAAACTCAATGTTTTCTGGGACATGGAGAACATCCACCACCACACTGAGAAACAGGAAGCTGTTAATCTGGCCGCTACATTTTATCTTAGGACTTCTACAGGTTCTAATTTGCAGTACCTTTGAACTCCTCCGCTTCAAATGCAGAAATTAGATGTTTATCCAGGAAAATGTATTTTTCCTTTCGCTCCGGCAGAAAGCCGTCACGCGTGCTGGGATGTGGGGCCGTCAGAGACGGATCTCTGCTTGGTAATCCGGTCTGGCACAGCTATATGATGGCTCCCTGTCAGTCTTTTTTTTTTTTTTTTTTTTTTTTTCTCTCTCTCTGACAGGTCTCTGGGAATCCAGGCGAATTGAAATTCCCTCACACGGCCAACTCTTCCTGTGATGAAACATGACAAAGGAGGAATTTGCTCGTTTGTTATCCACTTGGATGGGACACAAACAATGAGGGAGATTATGGAAATCGTAGTGACAGGGCAAATCGCATCCCCTTCCAAAGCACATTATCTCAAAAGTCTTTGGATCTCTTTGTTGCTGGAATTTTAATTTTAACGCAGGAGCTGAATAAATGTTATTTTAATTTTTTTTTAAAGTCTTTAATTCTGGTTAAAAGATGCACGGAACCTTTGATGCACTTGCGATGATGTACAGTAAGTAGAGGACCGAGTTTTTTGTTTTGGCCCACAGCTGCAAAACATCGCAACCCAGAATGCGAAATTTGCATCTTAAAGGGTGAATGTGTCTTTGCGTTTTCTTTTCACTGCATAATTTTTTTTGCATGCTTAAATGCGACCTGAGAACAATACACCTACACTGCCCTCCATATTCGTACCAGATCGTTCTGTGGAATGGAATGCATGTAGATAGGTTTTTCTGATTGGTTTGTGTTGGAGTTGACCTTATTTTAAATATCCATTCATCCATCTTCTAACTCCTTATCCTGCTCAGGGGTGTGGGGTCTTTTAAATATATCTGAGGAAGAAATATAATGTTCCGCGATCATTTTTTTCCTCTTGTGCTTTATGTGGATGGGAGTAAATGTGTGGGGGTCTGTCTGGTACGAGAACTGAGAAGCTATGTTAAGTTTACTATTGTAAACTATACCCTAAAGCTTTTGAGTTAGACTCGATGAGGGTTGGTTTGGTTTGGTCCAATGTGTTGATCTGTAAATGTTACAGGTGGGCTTCGGGAACACAAACACAGGATTTTGTCTGCCACTGCCATCTTTCATCTGGCGATTTTTGTCCTGAAGCTGACAAACAGATTTCATGAAAGTTCAGAGAGGATGTCTGACCTCAGACCAGTTATGCAGAGGTGCAAGCAGTCACTATCATCGCTGCGTCCACGGCGGTATGGTGGTTTGCTTTCATTTCTGCCTCCATTTTCATTTAGTGTCTCATGAAGTTTTGGGGTAGGTGAAGAAACGTTCTAGTTGGGCGATGTCACATGTGATGAGAAACCAGTCATACCTCTTGAACTCTATGAATTTTGGTTTGTTCTTTTGTTCACGAGAACATGGACCTCTATTCCAGTGAAAGGGCTTCACCTGAGTGCAACCGGGGAGCCTGGGAACACACGTTCAAACTACCCCCCCCCCCACCACCACCACCACCTCCCTGTGTGCACTACTTGGGTGTGTGTGTGTGTGTGTGTGGGGCACTCGCTCACGGGATGGTCATGTGCTCTGTTCTCCACTCTACCCAGCAGCACGTTATCGCTAGTCCTTCAGGGATATGTCGAAAATTGATTTATTTCAATTATGATAATAAGCAGGAATGATAATAGAAAAGAAAAATATTTATTCCATTTAATTAACGGCTTCCGGATTTAAAGAGTGCTTCTTACTGGTCCTTTGTTATTTGTGACATGTGCTTGATGCCCCAGGTGATCATTTTTGGCCCCAGCTCAGTTTATTTTTTCCAAATACACTCTCAACTCCCCATCATTTACACTTCAGGCAGTAGAGTCTGGCTTTACCAAGATCATCACCAGCACAAATCAAACAGAATCACCAATCATGACTTGTTCTTTCACTTTACCAAGCGTTAAGTACTAGCATGAGGTCCGCTTGTGACAAGAATGGGGCTTCACCTGGTGTGCCGCTATATCTGACAATGAAGACTACACACACGCAATGGGTAATTTAGCAAAGCCAATTAACTTAGAGTGCATGTCTTTGGACTACAGGAGGAAATTGGAGTGCCAGGGGGAAGCCTGTGAAGCATGGGGAGAACATGCAAACCACCCATACATGCACATACATAGAGCGAAGAAGGAATTTGAACCCCCAACCCTGCAGGTGTGAGGCCACAGTGCTAACAACTGAGCCCCCCCATCACTACTCAAGCCTAACATGGTGCATTTAGAGATATCTGGTGTCACAGTGACCCCTGGAGTGCGCAAGAGAGCAGGGGGCACATGGACACAGTCTGGATAGGATGCCAGTCCATCACGGGGCACGTGGGCACAGCCTGCAAACTACACAAAATACAGAGCCGGAGGTGGTAAATGAATAGATAAAAATAACAACAAATAAGCCTTTATTAGGACCAAGCAGGTTATGTTGTTGTTTTTAAACAAGATTAATGCATGGAGATTAGTGAAGGCCATGACTTTGTGGCCATGGTGGAAATTACGGTTCATTCAGTTTCTCCCTAGTTGCCGTCTGCCAGCCACGCACTCCCCCTCCTCCATTATCTTGCTCCTCCCACATGCCGCTCCTTCTCCCCCCACAGTGTTTGTGAAGTTTAACTCCAACCATGGATTCCCGGTGGAGCTGGCCGAGGGTGCGAGCGTGGCTGAGCTGAAGGAGGCGGTGGGACGAGAGCGGGGCGTCCCCCCCAAGCACCTGCGGGTCATCTTTGCCGGCCGAGAGCTACACAGCGACTGCTCCCTCCAGGTTCATCGGCCCCTCCTTTTGCTTACAACCACCACCCCTGGAAGGCATAATACAGGGAGAAATCAACAACTGTTAGCGTAGCAGAAACTGCTGTTACATCCAGCAAATGGGCTTCAGTAATTAGTTTTCACAGGGGTTCACCACTGCATTTCATTTGAAGATTTCATGATCAACATGGCTCAAGATTTCTGATATCCCCCACAGTCCAGCGTCTGCCTACAGGGGGAGCCCTCATGCTCGGGGTTATTCCCCACTCAGACTAACCGTGCCTTTGTCCGTCCACCCCGGCCTGTGCACACAGCTGCGGGTCTCCACCTAGGCTTTGTGTGACACTCGTTTCTCCTGGCACTAATGCCATAAACAGAGCCTGGGGATTCCTTGAACTTTACTCCACATCGCCTCATTAATTTTGACCTTCTTAATTATGCATTAAAAGGGCCCAGACTCTTAGGTATAGGAGACAGGAATGAGGGAGGGGGGAAGCGTACACTCCCTGGCTCCTGCAAGCCGCCCACTTTCTCTCAGCACGCTCCGTGGTGCCATGCTCAATTTCCCCTCCGACAAATTGCACTTGAGACCCTGGCCACGTGAGGGACTTAGCAGCTAGCTATGCTGTTTATAAGCTGGGGTTAACCCTGGAGTGGCTCAACTCTGCCCCCTAGAGCACAAGCGTGTTACTGCTTTAGCTGTGCTGTGGATGTGAGGTAAGAATATCTTCAATTGCAGTAAGAAATCCAGTTCCTACATATGAGCTCTGCCAAGTGCCACAACATTCAGAGCAAAGGCCGTCTGCTTTTCTGGGATCAAAAATAATTTTGATAACAAGTCACAGGACACATGGGCACAGCCTGGATAGGATGCCAGTCCATCACAGGGCACGTGGGCACAGCCTGGATAGGATGCCAGTCCATCACAGGGCATTTTGATAACAAGTTCCCTGACCACTGTGCCACCCTCTGGCCTGCTCAGAGCTGAACACTGTAGACCCAGTGATTTTTTGGGTATTTGAATAACATGGTGTGTTGCAAGAAAGGTGAAGCCTTTCCAAGTGTTCCAAAAAAATGGCGGCGTGGCGATTTTCTGTAAAAAAGTAGACCCAACCGTATTTTAAAAATGTGCAAAAAAACTGTTGCTTTCTATAAGTTGAATCTTTTATCATAAAATTAAAGCATCTTCTGCAAAGCCTGGTGAGAAAGTCAACAGAAGAATGCAAGGGAGCATTTGGATTCATTCGCTGTATTATTTTTTATTGAAAAGCCTGGAATTGGGTTTTGCTGTTGGGAATGAACTGTAGATCTTGTTGTGTGTGTGTACCGTCATTCATGTTTTACTTGCACATCCCTCCCAGTGAAGTGGGTTTGCATGCCATGCGGTAACTGCGCCGAGCTCCAGCACCTGCGGGTGCATGATTATGCCGATGGGGGTCGAGCAGCAGGTGGGCTTCGCCATAGCCAAACCGTGGGCCAGCTAATGGGTCGCTGTGGGGGGGCATTTAGCGCCGCTCAAGCTGTGTGCGTCGGAGATGCAGAGATTCTTGCAGTTTGAAGGGTGTGATCAGCAAAGCCGTTGTGTGCCCGTTAAAGTTTCCCGGGAATTAGTCTGCCATTGTTCTTTCACCTGTTAATTTAATTAGTTTGTTTCTGCAAGATGCAGGCTGTCTTAATTCCAATATCACCCAGTTCAGGCCATCAGACAGTGGTAGTCGCATGCTGCCACTTCCACTCTGGGGAATTGTGCTGTTTCTTGTGCCCCCCTGCAAAATGGGCTGCCGGCAGAGAGCGGACTGGTGTCCCATGGTGGCGGAGCAGCGGGAGGGAGATTGGGAACAGGTGCAGGCGGTGTGAGTCACCTCACCCTCCTGGCTGACACGACGCCTCCTCACATCGCAGACAGCTGTGCTTAATGGAGTTCTTGGTTGGCTCTCGGTCAGGTCAGGTCAGCTGGACCGAAATGGGTGTTTCCAAAATAAGCGTGTTGCTAAGCAGTAAATGTGGGGTTCGCCCAAGGATGATAAATCGAGAATAATGGAACGTTTCTTGAGAGATCTGGCTCCTTCAGTGTGAACTTCCTAGATATCGATGCTGTGTGACGTGTCTCATGGTTCAGTCCAGTCAGGCCTTGAAGCTCCGAGACCCTGGGGAACATGGATCCTGGGTCTCTTTGATAACGCAACAGGACTTAGCCGTTCAAACCACATATGTCACGGGACACGTTAGCAAATGGAAAGCGGACAGGAATTTGAACTGTGGTGGATGTCTGTAGTGTGTGCTGTCAGTGTTTCTGTCAGTCCTGCTGCTGGCTTCATCCTTCCCTCCATAATTACCAATCATTTTCAGGCCAGGGAAGTGAGTCGAACTCAGAGCGACCCGATCAGCCCTGTGACAAGAAGCCCCTGCTGTGGGAGCCATGGGACAGGTCTAACAGCAGTCGGTAATAGCGTAGGAGACAGGGGTGCCTAACACAATGAGGAAGCGTGGCTGATACCCCCAGCCAATCATTTCCGGTTACTGCACAGATGTACATGGGGTCCTGTCATATTGTGGCTCTGGTGCTCCGTAGGCTTTCTCTGTTCACAAGGGGTGAGTGAGAGTGGAGAATATGCTTTATTAACATTACTCTCTATGTGTCATGAGCACTAACCCCCATCACCACCACCCTAACCCTTCCAGACCCATCTGCCATTGCCTGGCCCACTACAGTCTGAGTCATGCCCAATTCTGATTTCAAACCCTGCGGCGGTAGCCTGGCCGCTCCACTCTGCGTCCCACTGCACGTCACCGCCGGACCCCCAGGGACCCCTCCACTTTGTTAGCTCCACGGCCCCCTTCCTCATGCTTATTAATCTCCCTCTGTGTAATTAATCAATTTGGCCGGCGTAATGCTCTATACGGCCACGTCTTAGTAGCGTTATCTCATTTTAAACATCCGCGCTCTCTGTTTGCATGCCAGAGGTACAAATGATTGATTACTTTGTTGACTTATTGAAATTCTGGCGCAGTTCCGGGTTATGGATTTAATTCATTAGTGGGCCTAGCCCATCCCAGGGACAGAGGCGTATTCAGGTGCCTCAAAGCGCCTGTCATGTTCTTAAAGGGCAGGCGTGAATGGACACCCCCAGGCACTTGTCGTTCACATCATGCTCCGCTAAGCCATTCCCTGCCGTCCATTTTGGGTGGAAGGGGTGGTGCAAGGTGTGTGCTCAGCCTGGGTTTGAGTATGACCTCCACCTCACACAGATCCTTGGCTCCATGTTCTCTGGGAGTCTGGAACCTGTGCAGGCAACGACTCTGAAATAAGATAGTCGCCCAGGATGCCACCTTCAGTAACCCTGGCGATGCACAACGGAGTGAGGCTCTGTCCGTAAATATGAACTGGTGCAGAACCAGTGAGAGTGACAGGTAGGTCGGAATAGTTCAGCGGTAATATGCACGGCGATGCCTCCCGCGATACGGTGCCCTAATGTGGCAGCTGAAGCAGTTTTCGGCTTATTCCCGGTCCAGTATCGCTGCACATTTTATCATAGGTCATTTCCCTTGCTGTCTGTTTGCCGGCCACCACTCCATTCATCAGAAGTGCTGCCGGCGATTACCAGCCTCTGACTTATTATAGCAGCGGGATCCTGAGGAGCCTCATCTGCTGGAATGCTCACCCAGAACGGCATGAAGGAAAGATTAAAAATGTGTTTGGGCCAAAACTCCAAGCCAGATCGTATTACATCTGGTTCTTCTTTTTTCCCCTCCATGTCCTGTTCCTTCGGAAGTCTCTCCTCCTCCTCTCTCTCTGATGGTAGCCGCACCCGGGGGGCTCGCTCTAATGATGACCTCTTTCTAATAGACTAACAAGGACGTGTTTATTCTGAAACTCTTCATTTGCATTACAGACCCACCCACCTGTGTATAAAAATAAGTGGAAAATGGCTCTTGAAATAAGCGGCTGCATGTTAAAAATGACCTGGAGGTGCAGGCAGGAGCTGCAGCGGTGCTCAGCCCTCAAATGCTGAGTGAGGGCAGCCCACCAAGATGTCAAGTGTCAGAGCTCGGGGGGGCTGGGGAGTTTACCGACCAGAGTGGTGGGGGAGGGGTTTACAGACCAGATGAGGCAGGGTGAGACGTCTTTGTTGTGGCTTCTCACCTTTGCTGGCAGAATACGAAGTAGGAGATGGTGTGAACCGATCATTCTGACTGCATGAAATAGCTACGCAATCTCCGCCCCCGAGAGCAGCAGGGAGTCCTGTTTTACAGTGTTTCACAACTATGATTATAGTGATTAACTAGAATAAAAAACCTTAAAATCTAAAGCGAAGAAAAATAAACTCAGGGCCGACATGATTCGGGGTTGGTATGCTGCTTGCTGTTTTATTTTTTATTTCTGGTACTTTTGCTGTATTTGTGCCTTGTGATTCGTCCTATTTTGCCTGGTGGCACCTGTCCTGCGCCGATGGATGGTTCTCCATTTATTTATTTGTTTATATTTGTTGTTGCTGCCCCCCACACACACTCACAACCTCCCATCGCCACATGCAGCGCCTGTTCTGTCGGGATCAGTTCATGCGCCGTATGAGTCGGCTATTTCGGTTCCTACCGATTATTTAATTTGCGGTTAATAACCTTCGCTACTTTTTGCCGGTCGTGCTCCGCAAGCCAGTGAACGAAAATATCTGGTCTTGCGCCAAAACACAGTGAAATAATTCGCGGTCGTCAAATGCGCATTACAGTTTCAAATGTCATATTGTAATTACGGAGCTTGTTTCTTAATGAGTGTTTGAGAAGCTGTCTGCGTTGTGGTGCTGCTGTCTTACACCACGTTCAGCATCTGCCTCTTTCCTCTGCTGCTCTGCTCGTAACCAGGTGTAATGGACGATGGCTGTCGATCTATTTCGGACCTGTCCGGGTTCATGACACGCTCTCTCTCTAGGGCCATGTCAGTTACTCCCGTGGGTTCGAGCAGAAGCCAGGGCTTACACGCGTGTATTTTCCGGCAGAGCTATGACCTCCCAGAGCAGAGTACGGTCCACGTGGTGCTGCCCCCGTTCGGCCCCGCCCACCAGTCTGAGGCGCCCCTGCAGAGCCGCCTGGGGGTCCGAGCTAATGGCCTGACCCATCTGGACTTCAGCGAGACCAGGATGCCCGCAGTTTCCACCGGGCTGGCTGTCATCCTGGGGACGGAGGAAGGTGAAGAGGCGATTACAGCCCATGTCACAGGTATAGATTGGGGTGTGCGTGTGCGTGTGTGTGTGTGTGAGAGCTCTCTGTTCTGGCTCGGTGCCATGCGAAGGCCCAGGAGCCAGATGAGAGAGCGGCTCATTATTCCCCGGGTGCACATTCTGGTCGTCGCGTGTGACGAGGCAGCTGTCCGCCAGTTCTGTGGAATGGTGCTCCGTTTTCAAAGACGCACCTTTTAAAAACGCCCTCTGTGCACCCTTCTGCCGTCACCTTGCATCCCGCTTCCCCGCTCGGCAGGGGAAAGTATCCTTTATCTAACCTCCTGGTGCCGCATTTTCTCCCCTGCCTTTAAAGGTATTAGCATAATGGAGCCCCTTCCATAGAAATGATGAATTAGACAGAGGGTTATAAAATCCACTCTGCTGGATTTATTGTGGATTGTGTCAAAGTATCACAGTTCTCTCCTCTGTCCCAGGCTTTTAGCTCTAATGAGTGCACTAGACCCAGCCCCCTCAGCCCAACCCCACCGCCTGCGGTTTGGGTGCCTGTTTTGTGGGCTCTGGCAGACAATAGCTGCCTGAAGGAAGGACGCCTTTCCCCCCGACTTAATTATCTGTCATGAAGGTGTCCAGCCGTCCCATCGTCCTCAAGTTCCTCTTGGCTAATTGGACCTGTTGTCTGTTCCCGCCAATCCTGCCCATCCCTCCCGGGCTCATCCTCACCCGCGTCCTGTCCAGGCCCGCCTCCCAGCAGTCACATCCGATCTGGCTGTCCAGCCTGGTCTCCATGAAGCATTCCTCAAGCCACGGAACTCACGTGGCTCCATTCCAGGCCATTGTATGCTCTTGTGGTTTGTTCTGTCCTCTCTTTCACACGCTCACACGCGATGGGAGCCACGTCCCCGTCAGCCACAGGAAGTATCAGATATCCAAGTCCCTCGTTTCGTGGCCTCCCCGCAAATCAAAATGGTACAGTGGGAGAATGAGGGACATTACAGTGGCGCTGGGGGGCTACACTCACGGCCTCGGCAAGCCTCCAGCGCAAGATCAGATGTGCTCAAAAATGTCACCCCATTTTCATGTGCTTGAAGTGAATCTGACTGCATCAGAGTATTTTCCAGCTGCTCATAGGGTGAGGGGACAGAAGTTGTGTGCTCGTGTGCCGGCATGAGGCTTTGGTTAAAGCATGGGTTTGTAGACGGTCCCTTATCCCAAGGCGAGTCGACAGGTCCTGCCCCCCCCCGATGAACTGTGTTGTGTTTTTTTCCTTGTGCCCAGAATCCAGGCCACGCTACAGCTTCTATGTCTACTGTAAGAGCCCCTGTGGCGCCATTCAGCCCGGGAAGTTGAGGGTGCGGTGCCACGCATGCCGGCAGGGGACCCTGACACTCACTCGGGTCAGTACCTCCCTCTCCCTGACGCCATGACCTTTATGCACGATCAGACTTGATTAATCAAATCCAGGCCCAGCGCCTGCCCTCCCTGATCAACTAACATGTCTCCAAAGAACCGGGACCAGATGCGTCAGACGGCAGGCGTTCAGGCAAGTCCCGCTTAACGTGGAAAGACGGCTTTTCTGAGGTGCAGCGTGTCAGACAGGGATGGTGGGAGGTGGGGGTCCTGTATAGCTACTGCCAGAGGGCTCAAATTCTGACGAATCACTGGATGGCTCCTGTCTTTAATATGACCCCCACGTAGACTCCCGCTGTTTGCCTAGTAACTTGTTGCCATGTGCCAAAGCCTTGCCTCCCTCCCAAAAGCCGCTTCTAGCTCCTCCACGGTAAACTCCGGTCCCTTTTCCCAGGAGACCGCAGGGCAGTACACGGGTACTCTGTGGCCAGTCTTCCCACTCTTCAGGCCTCACCGGCCTTCTAACTGCCAGTCAAGCGCTATCTCGCTCCGCACAGGCTCTCCTCCTGCGTCTCGCTAAGCCGCCGGCAACTCTGCCTGAGCGCCTCCTGATCCGGGATCCCGAAACCAACCCATCCATCAACAGCGGGGGGGCTCTTCAGCTCCTTGGTGAGCCATCGCAGAGACGAGTAAAGCCCAGAGTCCGCCCTCTCCACCCTTCAGACGATCTGAGGCGCCTGCGATTGCCTCAGGCCGCATGTCCATATTACCTTCTTGCCTCGGCCCGCTTATTAACGCTGCTGCGGATGCCAAGTGCAAGCATGGAGCGAACTGCAGATGACTCTTGGTTGCGGATTACACTTCCCGCAGGAGATGCGACATGCACCCACCTTCACAATTAGATTCTGGCACACAAATCCTCTATTTAATGCAATTAATGGTCCATAACTCCCCTGAGGAAATTCAAAAACAAACAGAATCTGATAACAAACACAAAGGTTTGGGGCACGTGTTGTTTGTTTTTTAGTTTGAGGGGACGTCCCCACGAGGGGAGCTTTTTCAGTAATCGCTGTCCCACGGGGAGTGTTTATGTTGAAATGCTCTCGCAAACAACCAAAAATAAGGACACATTTGTTCGCGCACAATCACACACAGACACCTGCTTAATGAGACAGGCACTCCTGGATGAAGGTTAGAACCCGATGAAGTAAAATCATTTCTGTTTGGAAACGTGCACCTCCATTCCCTCATGGAGCCGCGATCGACGCGGATTACACCTCTGTGCGTAGCCTCTTTCAGACTCTACCTTAACCACTCAGAGCTCATTTCCTTACTGTCGCCTTTCTGCAGCCCACGTCATGGGATTGCGGGGGGCGGGGCGGGTGGAACCACCCTCAGGCGCAGACATCTCGGTTTGTGGGGAGTGGTTAACGCGGTATCAAAAAAATCTGCGTTTGTGAAACAGTGATCTCATTATAGCTTTGGAGAATCTGACACTTATTCCTGTCTTGCATACACACGCATGGAAGAGGAAGGAAGGCCTCTGCTGACAGTGGGGAGGTGTGCAGTGAATTATTTATCACTTGCTCTCTCGTTAATCATTTACATTCAGGGGAGGTGTTTTTTTTTTTTTGTGTCGAGAATGCCGGGGGTCCATGTGACCTTTCCCAGCTGTCTCCGAGCAGGTGTCCACACGTAATCTCTGGGCCCTGCCGCCGTGTGCCGGATCCGGCCCCTGCCAAATTAACACCCCGCCACACTCCTCCCCATGCGGAGGAAGTAATGATTTTCTTAACCTTTCAGAGGCTTATTAAGGCGCCTGTCAGAATGTTTAAATGCTTATGCTAATCGGGGCTTGGCACACAGGAGCATGGTCAATGGAGGAGGAGAAAGAGGAAGAGGAGGAGTGGTAGTTGGCACCTTGAGGATGTCTCTGGTCAAGGGCTGCCTCTTCTGGCCACCCTTGTTGGGGGGTGGAGTCAAGTTGGCGTCCGTGGTGGAGGTTGGTGCAGTATGAGGTTGCTGCATTGCTGTCATTTTCTGAATGCAGCTAAATGACTGTAATTACTATGCACATAAATGAGCAGTTGTACTAGTTTGCCTCTACACGCCGTGTTAATGTGTTGGCTCATTTTTGGTGGCCGCCTGGCTGCCCGTGCGGGGCCACTTATTGCCGAGTTTATGGCTCCTTGTCCGCCGCTCCATTCTAAGATCTTTGCTCCTTGTTGGGTGGCTGAGAATCCCCCAGGTTGAACGGAATAAACTGAGGAATGAATCCTGGGAAGGGTCCTATGATCATCAAAGCATCTTGTTAAGTCGGCAGGCTCTCTGTCTCACCTTCCAGTGGGAACCTTTACCTGTAGGCCTGCAGTTAAGATTCTGAACACATCGAGCCACGTGTGGACCAGAGACTGGTGGGGTGGGTCCCTCACTGAGGTACTTTGCCGTGGATACATGGGTGATTGCAGGTCTCTTTACACTGCCACTCAACTCTCAGGCTGGTGGTGTCACACAGCATAGGGAAATGCATGCTGGGAAGTGGCCAAGGACTGTTTGGATATGAAGACAGAGAGGTGTGTTGGCTTGCGTCATTTGAGAAGTGCGTCATTAGTCTTGTCCCTCTCTTATGGCAGGGTCCTTCCTGTTGGGACGACGTCCTCCTCCCATACAGGATCCACGGTGTCTGTCAATCCCAGGACTGTGACGGCCGGATAGCGGTAAGACGCCCCCCCACATCCTGTTTCTTGTCATAACCTCAAAGCTAAAGTCCAGACTTCATGTCCGGAAGGTTCACCTGGCCCCTCGGATCATCCCAAGTGTCCATTTCAATTGTATCCTCCATTACAGCAGGTGGCCAAAGATCACCTTCACGCAGGCCCCTAATGTGAAGAATAACAAAGGCTCTCCAGTTGGTTTCTGAAGGGACGTCTCTCCGAAGTGCCAGGTCATTCTGTGTCAGGCGGCTGGACGTGGCCTTTTGCCCTCACCTGCATGCTGTCCCTACAGGAGTTCTACCTGAAGTGCGCCTCCCACCCCACCGCCGATGACGACACATCCGTGGCCCTGGACCTCATCACCCCCAACGTGCGGGGTGTCCCCTGCATCGCCTGCACCGATATCTTGTGAGTTTTTCGGTTTTGCCGTCCCGCGATGGTTCTCAAACTGAAAAGTACGTGGAATGAAACGCACAGGCGTGAAAGGGAAAGGCTGTTGGTTTGGTGCGGTGGAGGTTCTGCCATGGCTGTCGTTCAAAGAGAGGCCTCAGTAGGAGGAGCTTCAGTCACTGACAAAACAAGGCGGCAAATCAGCAAACGGCACAATGACGGGGCTTTGAGGATGCAGCAAGGCAGCACGGTGCTCTCATCTTCATCTAATTCTTTATTCTAAAGCTGCTCACTTTTTTTTTTTTTTTTTTTTTGGGGGGGGGGGGGATGAAACCAGTCTCCGGGGGGGGCTGGCAGACTTTGCAGTGGGCTCAGTCACCAGCGCCAGGTCCAGCCTGGAGGTCATCATCAGGGAGCAGCGAATAGCCATTTAGAATGTGGGAGTGGGAGGCTGGAGAGGGAAATGGAGAGGGCTTTGAGTTATGGGGTTTTGTGAGGAGGCTGGGGGCTCTTGTGCAGTAGGGGGAGTGACAACATTCCAAGCCCTTCTCTCTTTGTTTGTATCTGCAGAGAGTTAGGGGTGGAGGGAGAGAGGCAGGCAGACATTCAGTTGCAGCCCTATCAGCCATGATCAATAATGCTCAGACACCCCCTGCCTTCCCACCCCCCCCACCACATCCCCCATATCTGAACAAAATCATCCTTCCAATCTCTCTCTCCTCGGGGCTCTGTGCTTTTTTCCTCAATCCCATCTGCTGTATATTTAGGGGGGGGGGGGGGGGGGGGCCCGTGGCTTTGGTGGCTTTCGCAGGGGAACGGTGCCCCTCGCCGGCGGGGGGGCGGCGTCCGTCTGGGGACTCGGGCGCCGCCCGTG
>JAACJT020000093.1:647069-683768 GCA_009936485.2 Gymnarchus niloticus | reverse complement strand
GCTACTTAACTGACCAGATCAATATCCCAGAAGTTTAATTGACTTGATGCTATACTCTGATTAAAAAGCGTTCCTTTCATTTTTTTGAGCAGTGTATAAGCCAACCATTCATGCAGACACCAGAAACCAGTTTGTCTGACTGTGATCCCAATTATTGTGATCAACTGAACCTCCTGCCCAGTATGGCTAATGACCCATCATCTTCTCCTCATGACTTTTCTGTCGAATCCTTTATTTAGCATGGGTTCCAATGAGCATCAGTGGGTCAATTAATGGCAAGTCTATCCTCCACATCTCATCTGTCTCTGCATCAGTGAGTTCCCTGTCTGTCTTTCTCTTCATTGCACCATTTGACTTAATCTGACAGATGTTTTTAACAATTTGCATTATTTAAAACCCCTGTTGTTCTCTCCAGCTTTGTTTGTTTTCACTTCTGTACCCGTCTCTCCACCTGTCCCAGTACGTCACTCTCTCCACTCTTCTGTTTTTTCACCTCTGTACCCGTCTCTCCACCTGTCTCAGTACCTGTTGCTCTCTCCACCTTTCTTTTTTTTCCACCACTGTGCCTGTCTTCTCACTTCCTGTGCCTCTGTTTTCCATCTTTATCACTGCTTACCTCCTTCCTGTTTCACTGCCTCATCTGTCCCTTTTTCCTCTGTCTCTGAATCCCTGTCTGTCACCTGCATCTCTCTCTTTGTTTCCTCAGTTTGTTTTCTCTCACCACCTGTCGGCCTCCCTGTCACTGTGTCTCTGCACCTGGCTCTCCTCCAGCTTGTCCTTCTTGCTTTCCCCACCCATTTCTCTTCTTGTGTTTGTCCTTTCTCTCTCTCCCTCTCTCTCTCTCTCTATCTCTCACTCTCTCTCTGTATCTTACCCTCTCTGCATCCCCTCACATGCACTGTCAACATGTCGCCATGGTAACATCCCGTCACGCCGCATCCCCACTACCCCCCCCCCCCCCCCCCCATCTTTAATTACATTTAGACAAAAGTGAGACGTTCTCCTTCTAAAATGTCCCTGCTTGTCTGTCTGATTAACATTCGTCGGAGGCATTTGCATAATAAAAGTGAAGCTTCAGATGGGCCCCGGGGAGATTATTGCATTAGCATTCTCGATCCCAAGGGTAGCTCTGCTCCGGATTCCCTCACTGCGGCAGGGGCTCCACGGCTCCTTACCCTGCAGGATGCGGCTCATGCTGGGCCAGAGGAGCCGGTGCCCAACTTGGCACTGCTGGAGGGTGCGGAGGTGGTGCTCTGTCTCAGGGGCAGACTGCTACCCTCTGTTTAAGAAGGTTTTATGAAATATAATTCAGTGCTTTTTCCAGTCCGCAGACTGAAATGTTTGTTAGTTCCTATTCCAAGAACACCATTGATGATTGGAGCCCTGAAGTCAGTTTCCAGAAAAGCTAATCTTGTTTATGAGTTTCCAGGTGTGCCTTTGTAAAGATGCAGCACCCCCAGATCTCTATGTCATTTAGTGCCCCATGTCCTTTCCAGCCCTGTGATGGCATCTCACAACCTGACTCCACAGGGAGCTCCCACCTGGTGCAGTCGTGCCTGCTGCTGCTCATTACCGTCACTCAGCTGGCATTTCTGAGATTAGTAGCTCAGGTTAAACGCCCTATTCCGGGCTGGGGTACTGGAGGACCAGCAAGCCACCTCCTAGGTCTAAAGCCTACAACCCCCAGTCCAAGCCCTGGTGCGGGTCGCCACGTCAGCCGCCCATTCTTTGGCCTTTTGACTCTGGGTGTAGTGATTCAGAGATAGACACATCTTCAGGTAGAGCTGGCTCCATTGCATCGTGGGTGACTTGCAGGTGTTGTTCCCAACGGCCCATTAACTTTGCTGTGGCACAGGTGGACAGAGGCCACGCCGGCAAGCAGGCCCTCAGCTCTGTTGTTATTCTCAGGAAGCACCTCAGCCCCCCACCTTCGGCAAACATAAGGCCCAAGGCTAACAGGACCTCTCCACTTGCTTAGTCCGCCACCTCGTGTGCTGTCTGCTGCGTCACAGTTCTATTTTGCTACTGTCTTTGCGGAATTATGTGGATAAAAATAAATACTGGAATTTTGTCCTTGAAATATTTTTTACTTCGATATATTTCCTTTTTGAGAAAGCACTCTGCCAAACGTGATTATGTTTGCAAGATAAAATTTTGAGCGTGGAGATTATATGATGAATTTTTGAGCCGACTTTGTGGTACACACTAGATAGAGTGCTCTACCTAATCCTGTTCATTCTAGGTAAACAGAAATACTGTACAGTGTGAATGTATAAATATGTATGTATGTGCACATAAACTTAATAACATTATAGTGAAGAAAGTCTCATATTAAGTAGCTAAACAAATAACCCATCCTTTACTCTTTGTCAATGGATGTGCACTGTGCTCAGTAGCAGATAAAATCTGAAATTGAAAATCACCCCGAATCACCATAGAGCTGAACAAATACCAATAAGCCGCATCAATATCACGCTCCCTGCACTGAATGAAGTCCGTCAGAATCCATCTCAGTTGCTTCTCGGCCCTGACAGAGCACAGTGGAGTCAAACCCTACAGCGGTGAGATGACAGGAAGTCCAGTACTGACCCAGTTGCCACAAGAAATGTGCAGAGAGCCTTTCTCCAGGATCTAAATGCTGACTGCAGGATGGATGTCACACAGATCCTCGCTCTGATGGCTATTTGTTTATCATTTCCTGCACACGTCTGACACATTCACCGCCCCATCATGTCCCTCCTCTCGCATTGGCACCGGAGAAGGAGGCCTCGCAGCCTTCAGCCTCCCTTCAGCCGTGGGGGGCCTCATAAAAGCTGCTCCCATCTTCCTGGCTGGCCGGGGATGAAAACCAGGGAGTAATGAAGACGAGGAGTCATTAGCCCACTTAAGGAAAGTCAGCCTGTCGCTCCACGTAGCCACCTTTGGTCTGAAGCAGACAATTTACGCGCGGAGAATCCGTATCATTATGGCGAGCTAGTTAAGAGATTGGGGCTGGCTGCCACAGGCACAGACACATCTATATTTATGTGTGGTCATCTCTTGGAGCTGAACGGTCACTATGTGCTGATTTAAAGGTGTAGGCTTAGGAAACCTCTGCCTCAGTACTCTGCTGGGGGGCCTTTTTTATGCATGAAAATATCCTGTTAACGCTGCATTCATGGGCGCCATCGAATGGAGGACGATCGGGCTTGAAGGTTGTGAGCAACTGTTTAGGAGTGGAGCTAAGGACTGGGGCTCAGTACTGGGTTTAAGGGCCGAGTATGAAGTTGGGTGTTGAACGATGGAGCTGAAGATTGGGAAGGGACTGGGGTTCAGTACTGGGTTTAAGGGCCGATTATGAAGTTGGGTGTTGAACAATGGAGCTGAAGACCTGGAAGGGACTGGGGTTCAGTACTGGGTTTAAAGGCCGGGTTCGAGGGTGGTTGTTGAGGAATGACTGCCTGTCTCTGGACTGAATCTGTTACTCCAGCTACCTGAGCGTCCACGGTGCTGCAGTCATGACTTACTCGGTAAACTTCCTCTCCCCTTTCTTCTCTTTTTATCATTTCAGCAGGTTGTCCAGGCTCTCTAATTAAGGAGGTCCATCACTTCCGGGCCCTTGGAGTAGAGCAGGTGAGTCGTGGGTGGGCTGGCAGATAGGGGAAGGAGGGATCTCTGCTCTGATGAGCGACAGCTCCGTTCTGACCGCACCCCTGTCTCATGGGAAATCTCTTTCCTTTCCCTCTGTCGGGTTGCTACATCAAACAGACTATTAATTGTCACATTGGATTTTGCCCACCTGCCAAAAATGGCATCTTCGATTGTCCCACCTCACCTACATCGACGTAAATGAAACATCCCCCCCCCCACACCCTTTCCCAGCTCTTCATCACCTTGGAATGCTGTTAAATTTGAGGTGTAGTGCTAAGGAGCGTTATTCCTTTTCTTTAGTGTTTTGTCATGTTTTTGGGGAACTGGTCCTACACCATACACCCTCCTCATGCACATGTATTTACTTTAAAGCCTACAGAAATGTAAATTGCATGATTAAATGTGACAGGCCAGTTTCATTTTAAAAGAATGCTAGCAGTGCTAAGCTAATTATCTGGCCCTGCAACGAGTCAAACATCAGTGCTAGTGGGAGATGGCCAGAGTAACAATGATGTTTGGTGGGGAAGCATGGCAGCCTCTCGCTGCTTTACCAGGCCTCCTCTGCCAGACACCATCTGAAAATCCTTTCTGAGGCTTCAAGGGCATTCTCTGTGTGTTTTTGTGATCGAAGCAGTTATTAATTATGGCAATTAATGCTCATTACAGAGGGGAATTTGCATGATTATTTCCCAGCCTGTGTTGCGTGGCTCTTGTTAGACCTTTGTGTTTTGCTCGCGTCACTCCGTTGTGGCCAAGCACATTGGGGGAGGATCTGGGCGCCGCAGGATAAATGTGCCGGGGGTTTGTTGCCGTGTCAACGCCAAGCCGTTACTCAGTGTTAACGTCGAGTCTTTCGAGCACCGAATTGTGTCTGATGAAGTGCCTGTGTCGTCTTTGTGTACTTGGAGTTTCTGATGACGTGCTCTCTCTCACTTTCTTGTGTGTGTGTGGCTCGTCGTCAGTATGAGCGGTACCAGCGCTATGCTGCGGAGGAGTGTCTGCTGCATATGGGCGGGATCCTGTGCCCTGCTCCAGGCTGTGGGGCGGGGCTCCTTCCTGAGGACGGCCAGCGGCGGGTCCAGTGCGACCCTAGCGGCGGGCTTGGGTGCGGGGTAAGAGCCTCACAGTTGTGACTACAGGCCCTGTGTGGTTGGGTCAACAAGGTGAGGGCAATAAGTAGGGATATTACAGATGGCAAAGCTGAGGAAGAGGAGAATGATGCTGATTTCTGTGGCTTCTTCCTCTAGAAGGTTCCCCTCCATGACGTGATAATGACACTGACAGGCAAAAGGAGCCACACATTTAGTCTCCCTGTGATCCTTCCCTTAGTGCCACCCCCCACTGTGGTTGTTGAACACACCCCCCCAAGCCGTTCCATGACCGCCTCCCCTCCAAGCTGCTGTTGCCCGTGGCAATGTCTCCCCACCCCATACCCGGCCCTCCATCATTCCGTGGGAGCCGAACGCAATCAGGCCGCTATTAAGATGTAATTATGACACGGTGTGCGTAATGTTCTCTAATTACCAAGTCGATTACCGAACAGGGCGTAGTTCACCATCCATCAGGGCTGATTGATTGCATGTTTGGAAACACAAATATTGTCGCTGCGGGGAAGCAAGATAGCGTCTTCCATCCCCAGCGGCTGCTCGCGCCCAGAGCTATATGCCCCACGTTCACGGTTCGGGAGCTCGGCAGTAGCGCACCCTCCCCCACTGCGTTCCGGTCAGAAGGCCCAGTGTCCAAAGTGCTCCCTTACCTCCTCCCCAGTCAACTCCTACGCACTTTCTTCTCTTCCTGTTTTGACTTTTTTAGCCATGACTGGTCTTGTTTCACATTATTCCAGCTTATATTTAGCTGTGCAACTGCAACTGTACTCTCAGCTTGCTGTTAATCATCAGTAATTGCATCATCAAGGCAGTTAAACGCATTCATGTGATACCGCAGGATGAACATATGTCCACTTACTTAATTACATAGGGAGAAGCTGTGTAGATTTCACACAGGCAGGACAGAGGACACCTCAATGAGTGAAGACGCAGTATGGTTTACCTATCATTTGCAGTACATCAGGAGCCCCTTCAATCTGTTTATGAACAGCTGGCCATCCGGGAAGTTACATCAGCCAACCTGTAGCATGGATTCTAGTGCCCAATTGGAGATGAGTGGGTGGAGATTGGGATGGTTGTCCTTCCTGGGGTGCGATGCAGACAGAGTTTTTTGGAGCCAGACTGCAGGCTCAATCACACGGAGGCATCCTGATGGTCACTGAGGCATCCTTAGTGAACTCAAAATGAGTCCAATCACAGAGGCATGTCTTGGTATAAAGTAAAGAGGCCCAGTCAGATAGAGACATCCTCGATTGAATGAGAAGTAGCCCTACTGGAGAGAGGTATTCTTGGCAGGATCAGACGGGGCCCAATGACAGAGAGGTGTCTTGGTATAAAGTGAAGAGGTCCAATCAGATAGAGGAATGCTTGGTAAGGAGAAGGAGCCCAGTCACGGGGGTTTTGATGAGTTGCTGTGGTTTTAAATCTGTTCAGGGAGCTCCTCACACTTACGCTGTGTCCTGTTACAGACTCCACTTACACAAAAATCAATATGTTGGTCTGTCGATCCATCCTGTTTTTTTCCTTCCCTTTATTCGTCACGGTTTAGGTGCCCCTGCTGTGGGAATAAAAGATGATTTCAGCATCAATAGGACTCCTGGGGGTGAACCAGGGTCTGCCCCGTTCCGCTCTGCAGAGTAGGACACAACATCGCTGCATCCTGTACCGCTAGTGTGTAGGGCACCGCCCTGCTGGTATCAGAAAGAAACTACAGAAGATGGACAGTAAATGGCAGAGAGGATTGTAGGAAGAGAATTGTTCTTAACTAGGACACATGGAAGTCTTTCTAATGAAGCTTTTAGAGAAATTTTGTGAAAGACTGAAAATAGTACCTCATATACTTTGTGAGAGGATCAAAGGGTTAATTAAAGAAGAAAATCATCCAGCTTCATAGGCAGTACGAGGTCACGGTGAGTATGGAGCCTGTCCCAGGAAGCACAAGGAACAAGACGGGGTACATCCTGCACGGGATGCCAGTCCATCGCAGAGCACACGTATTATGATCTATTTAGAGATGCCAGTCAGTCTTTGGGCTGTGTGAGGAGATGTGGGCCAGCTGGGAGGACAGGCAAACTGCACACATACACAGCAGGTGCTGGAATCTTCAGTCCTCCAGCCCCTGTGCCACCTAAGAGATTATCATTGTGCAGACGAAGGTCCAACGTTTAGAATACACGTCCTCGCTAAGACCCCTCCGTTAATATGCTGCATTTCTCTTACAGTTTCACCATTTAATAAACAAACATTTAAAATGCTTTCCTTTTATAACTCTCTGAAATAATAGTGCTTTTACTGTTGTTTATTTCTTCAAGTGTTTGTAACTCAACTGTTGAAATAAAATGAAGAGTGTAATGTGCAAAAAACAATTACAATTGAAATTGGAATCAAGTACATTTGAATGTTAATGAGAGACGGGTGGAAGTTCGGCGATGTTTCTGGGAGATGTGAGACCGTGCAGGCTGGGGTGAACGGCCGTGGCGTCTGAGAGGGATGGATGAGGTGTGGCTGTTTGTTCCCGTTGCTCACTGGAGGGAGGCGAGAGGGAAATGAGGTCAGCAGCCAGCTCGACCCCGCTGCTCCGCTCGTGCATCTTCCTCGCTCTGCCGCGCCTGTCCCATCTCGTGGCCCGGATCCATCAGGACCCATCTCAACCCAAATACCCAAATGGGACGTCCTCCATTCCAAGCCACGTTTAAAAAAAAAAATACGAACGAGGTTCAACAGTTTGTTTTTGAATAAGCGGCATTTGTCATTGGTGTCGTGTTTGTGCCCCCATTATGATGCCAGCGAGGAAAAAAGAATAACAAAATATCATTCTGAACTTGGCACATTTAATCAAAGGGTTATAATTGTAATCAGTTTTCACTCTAGAAACAAGAGCCATCTGTAAAGAAAACTGCTCTTTGATATACACCATGAGCCTCTGAGGCTGCTTGCAAGAACTCGACATGTATAACAACATAATGATTGGTGGGCGGCTTTAAAACCACACAGTCTGCATAACATACAGATAAACTGTATACGATACCTTCTGAGTGGGGTGTAAAAGGTAATCGAGTCTCGTTGACCTTTCTTTTTTCAATGTATGCATCAGCTCTCTCCTCGGACTTAAGAAAGCCATCTGAGGAGACGAGCACGGTGAAACCAGAGACTGTAAAGCAGCCACAGTGTTATGCAAGGCTGGAGCACAAGGCATGTTGAGACTGCCCTCCCCATCTGAGGCTCATCACTACATGACCCCCTTGGACAAACAAAAAGGACATCCTTCCTACAGCCATGCATGCTTCAAAATTAGACCTCCCTATTTTACTCATAACACCCCCCCCCCCCCAGGCTTCAATGGCAAACTATTGAGTTCCTTTGACGCTTGGATACAGCTGAGCTACAATAGCCTAAAAAATAATTTTGTAAGCGTGCACAGAGGGAACCTCCTAGTTCTTCCGCTGAGTGGAGTCACGACGGAGCCGTGGTGGGAAGCCGTGGTGGAGGGTTTGCACCCCCTAGTGTTCAGCTAGCCCACTGTTCCACGTGGAGACAATGATGGACAGCAGACCTATCCAAGTGGTTATGTCATGTGACCACAGATGTTGAGTTGTTTTTTTTTTTTCTTCTGTAGACTTGAGGTCTTTTCTGTAGTGCACTCTGTCAATTCTGATTTACTGGCTAATCTGTCTGATAAAAAGGTACCATTTTATTATGTGCTGGACGGAGAAGTATATGGTATATGGGGGTGTTGTTTTCAAATGGGATGTTTGTAGCGTACAGTATGGACGAGTCCCCAGATGTGTGGCTGTAGTTGACACAGGCCGTGAATGGATACTGTCTGAGACACACTGCTGTGAACATGTGACATTACATTATACTGTATGCAGAAGGGCAGATAGCG
Source organism: Gymnarchus niloticus (assembly GCA_009936485.2). NCBI lineage: Eukaryota > Metazoa > Chordata > Actinopteri > Osteoglossiformes > Gymnarchidae > Gymnarchus > Gymnarchus niloticus. The sequence goes on along the minus strand of JAACJT020000093.1, from coordinate 675,146 downwards.
CTGCACGCTATATAATAATACATGCAATACAATATGTGTGTTAATATGAATTCATATCTGTATGCATATACCATCTTGTATAGCTACATCTTACAGTGTAACTGTTTAAAAATATTTTGTGTTAAGTGCCGTGGCATTGCATGTTAATTCCGTGTCGTGTGTGCATGATCACCCCTGTACAGGTGTTAACATAATACTGTCCTTTGTCCCCTGGGCATCCGTGCTTTGATCTCTGCAGTTTGTTTTTTGCCGGGAGTGCAAGGAGGCTTTCCACGAGGGCGAATGCTTGAACAGGCGTCCGGCAGCGGCGGGGGCAGCTCTCCAGGTAGCTCTTGGGGGCATTAGTAAGAGCGTGGGGCATGACCTGTCACTTCTGCCTATTCACACAGGACCTGTGCTGCTTAGTGCTATAGTTTGACCACAGATGCAGACCGATGCATATCGAGAAAGGCATTGTTCTGTTCCGTAGATCCATTCAGTTATGCAGCTCGTTAACTAATGAGACTGTCACTGATTGTTGTCACTTTGCTACATATCATTGTGTGTGTATGTATTTTACATCATTTTGTTATTAAATGCAATAATACACCGACATATGCTGAAGTGTGAGCAAGTGACAACAATGAATGACTGTCTCGTCTAGTTAATGCGCTGTTTTAAGGCTGTCTCTAATCAGGTTGCCATGGTAGGTCACAGCAGGGTCCCTGTGCTCTGCGGTACCTGCGGTTTGACTTTATTGTGTCATCTGCTGATTTCTGCCAGTGCCACCTACAGGCATGGGAAGGGCAGCACGGTCCTTAGTTCGCCTCTCTCCCCGCAGGGCTACATTGTGGACGAGGCAGCAGTACAGCGTGCCCGCTGGGAGCAGGCGTCCCGGGAGACCATAGAGGAGACGACACATCCGTGTCCACGCTGCCGTGTCCCTGTGGAGAAGAATGGTACACATCTTTTATACTCTTTGTAGTCTCCCTGTGCTCTGGCCTGCTTCACTCTCCCACTTGCCGCGACTGCCCCACCATCCCAGACCCAGTACCTCCTCCCCGAACTGCTCCACAATCCCAGATCCTGTACCTCCTCCCCGGACCACTCCACCCTCCCAGATCCTGTACTTCCTCCCCCGATTGCTCCAAACACCCAGACTCCCTTGACCGTGTGATATTGTGCTAATAACATTCCTCCATATCCATCTTCATTACTCTCCCCTGCTCCTGCTCTCTCATATGTTCATCGTATTGCGCTACTCTGCTCCCCTATGTGTTGCATGGTGACTAAGGGTGTGTGTTTGCTCTGCAGGTGGCTGCATGCACATGGTGTGCCCCCGTGCCCAATGCAGGTTCGAATGGTGCTGGCTGTGCCGCATAGAGTGGAACCGGGAGTGCATGGGCAGCCACTGGTTCGGCTGAACTGACCTTGGACTTGATGACCTAAACCGCATCATCGACTCGGGGTGTAGCAACCAGCAGGGTACTCAGAGAACAGTCCTAATTCTGCTACAGGATGTTGTGTGTGTGTGTGTGTGTGTGTGTGTGTGTGTGTGTGTGTCTGTCTAGCTGCTTCATGTAGTTGTATTTCAGGAAGAAAATGACAGTTGGAATAGTGTCATTCCGGACTCCTTAACAGATTAAGGATTCTACGATCTCTGTAACAGTTTTCTTGATGCAGTGTGTACGATGTAAGAGCTCAGCTGGCTGTTTGTTACATCATGGCAATAAAGAGCGGAGAAAACAGCCCAGTATCCGTCTCCTTCCTCTGTTTGTGTTCCCCGTGTCGTCCTGGACTTTTGTTCTCTTGGCCTCCAACTGGTGCTTTATGGCTGAAGCCCACACCCAGCTGTGAGACCGGTCTCTGCCACTGCGCTGGACCCCCACCTCCCATTCACGCTAAAACACATCCTGTCCCAGTGGCATGTAGCCGTTAAGCCTGCTTGTCCCACCGGGAGGATACAGACTCACAGGGTTGCTCTCCGATAAATCGGTCGTCTTTCTTTTGCCCTCTGGGTGATTCCTTGTCAACACAAATAGATGTTGCAAGATAGGATCCATAAAACATACCTTTGGTTTGTGCTGCTTTTCTAGACGGACCCTTCAAGTTTATACTCCCGTTAAAGATTAGGAGAGACCTTCGTGTTACGTAATGAGTTCAGCTGATCTTCATTGCCTGTTGTTTCAGTGAGGCAAGCTAGTTGGCAGTTAGCACGTATGTATGCTACATGTCAGAGCACAACTCTCAGCTGCGGAATCTCCGCACTGCTCCTGTTCCTGCTTCCTTTCCATCATCGGCTTGCACTTGGTGGGGGGGTTGGAGGGGGGTGTCAGTGACATGGCCTCCCCAGCCAAACACATACCCAGCTGACCTGAAGAGGTTAGCTGTGCCGGGCTAGCTTTTCCGGGCACTGTGTCCAAAGACCACGGTGGTCAGTGTTTGCATGCCATGGTGACTCGGCGTTCCCTTGGAATCCCGATATCGTTCAATGCTCAAGCGGCCAAACGCTGACCTGTCCGGTTAGACACGAGACCACAGTGTTTGAGATGAAGGATGGATCCTCTGAGCAAGTGAGGAAAAGCAGGGTGGCTGTTTCTCATTTGCCTTATGTTTTTGTATATTTAATCACGTCACTGTTGTATTGTTGAATGCTTTCTGTTTAACCAATGTCAATCAAGAAAAGAGCTTAGAATGTTTTAATGGTTTTTGAAATCCGTTGAAGTAGTTGATGCAGTTGCCGGGTCATTAGATGGGCCAAAATGTTGTGTCGGGTCCACTAACGTGGCCTGTTTGTCTTTCGGTGATAGCCCCTGGGCTCTCAGGTGTCAAAAGCCTCCCCCAGCAGCACAGAGAGGCCGGGGACGTGTATGGCCTCCTATGCCTGCAACCGCTGGACACAGGCAGGTCGCGAGAGCGGAAAACCCAGAGGTAACCAGTGGTGCAGACAACGTACTAGCAAGACATTTATTTCAAGGTTGCCAAGGTCTTAAATGTAAAGGATACATGCTCATCTGAGCTTTGTGGGTTCCATTATCTACACCCAATCACGGTTGATAGGTAGACAGAGCCCAGTCACAAGAGATTCACCAAAACTGCCCATATTACAGGAGAATCCACAATAATTAGGTATCAGGGCTTGGCTCAGGATGACCAAGATGTCACAGACAGCTTCATTAAAAACTGTAACCTGGACCAAAAACTGCTGGATTACTTCAGAGGACTCAGCTCCTGTAACAGGGACAGCGATGAGGTAAGATCAATAGTCAAGGGGTCCAGGAGGGGTGTAGCGCCTTTTTAAGGTGAGGTCATTTAAGTATCTTCTGACCAATGAGAGATTTTAGATGTCACAGAGCTTTGTCATGGCCTTACCTGCCAGGTGGATCTTCAGTACCTGAATGACCTGATCGCACATGGGGCAGATCCAAACTCTGCTGGCAAATACGGACAGACGTACCTGCATGAGGTGGGGTTTGGGGCTAACCAGGGGCTGCTGATCACTATTTACTTGTCCTCTCTTCCATATTTTGTTACTCTTTGCATTTTATAATGGAATGACTTTGTTGCCATAATATCAGGGGCATGAGAGACTGTGTGTGCACACGCTGCACAGTGGGTAATGAGTGAAGTGCCTCCCCACGGCAGATCTCACGGGCCTGGCATGTGGAGTAGGTGCGTTTCTTCCTGGAAAACGGTGCAGATGGGCCGAGGCCTCTCCACGTGGCTACAGCCCTGGATTATAAGAAAATGATCCACTTCTTGCTCCAGAGGCAAAGTTAGAGGTGTGCGTGTACCTGTGTCTGTGTAAGGATGGCAAATTATTGACCGTTTGGAGACACCCCCAGAAAATGTGCAAAAAAAAAACCTCCTTTGTTTTTAAAGCTATAAGCCTTCAAAAATAAACAAACCGGTAATTGTTGTGTTTGATTTATGCTTTTGAGTTTCGCTGTGATGTCATATACTGCAGTGAGTCGCTGTGACATCACTGCCACGACAGGTAAACAGCAGTCACTTTGTGAGTGTGTGTATTTAAAGCAGCGCGTGTATGTAAATGTGCATTTGTTTCCCTCTTCCCGTCTCTAGTCCGCAAAGCGGAAATCGGGGCTCAGACCCGCCTGGACCGCCAGACTCCGCTGCACTTTGCCGCTAAATTGATGACACCACCGTTGCTGTCAGGATCCTGCTACAGTGGGGAGCCGACGCTGGCTCCCGCGACTACAAGCAGAGAACCCCTCTGTAGCTGGCCGCTAACCGAGGTACCTTCAAGCGTGTCGCATTTAACATATAGCGAGTATTACGGCGTGTCAAAAGACCGGCGCCCCCGATGTTTTCTCGTGATCCTTATGCCCAAAAGAGCGTAGGGAAGCCGCATGCACCCTACTGGAGCTCAGGGCGGACGCCAGTGTGTGAGACTCTGAAGGACAGCTCTGCATCACGGCTATGATTGGTCAAATGGCTCCTGTGGTAAGCAGAGGGCGGTCCTGTGAGTCTCCCTCACTGAGTCAGTTTAGTTGTACATTAGGGCGTAAGTGTTACAGCGAGTTTTTTTTGTTTTTTTTTTTTTAAACACTTCTCCCACACTTCCACTCTCCATCAAGCCCTCTGGCTCCTGTTTTTCGAGGCCCACTTGGCACTGAACCAGTTCCACTTGACAGACCAAGCAACGCGACAGCAGTTCTACCACCTCCACCTGCTGGAGCCAGAACCGCCCATCAAGGGGGACTTGCACGGCTCAGACAGTAACCAGATAACTTGCTTAACCTGGTTATAACTCCACTGAGCAAGTCTACGACGTTAACCTTCAACAACAAATAATCGACCAGTGATGTTTTGACCGTGCGGCTCACTCCAGGGTGACCGCTGAAGCCCCTCAGGAGATATGGCACATCATGTTTTACATCCACAGACTCCCAGGTAATGCAGGGCGTTTTGTCGGGTTGTTTTTCAGGGAGACTCATGAATGAACCCATGTCACTGATAGGCCATTAAAGAGGGAGGCTGTGCACTGGGCCTTGTGTCCCTGATACTCAGGGGAAGGGGGTCGCTGCCCTCTGCTAGCAGCTCTCTCGCTTCAGCTGGAGTCCATCGTACAGAACGGGAAGCTGGACCTCATCTTGCACCCGGTGGTCATGAAACTAATCACAGTCAAATGGAACCTGTATGGCAGGTGAGTCTCCCTGGGGGGTGGTCAAGATATCAACAATTCACTGAACATCTTCAGGAATAGGTGGGGCCTTGACGGGGGTGAGGCCAAGACAACTGACACCCAAATGTTGAACAAATTCAGGTGTGATGCAGCAGGGTGGGAAATATTCAAGTGGTTAAGGACCCAGGAGAGGAGTGGAGCAGGTCCCTGTGTGTAATCTCAGTCACGTGACCCTCCTGAGATGGGTAGGGGCCACCCTCTCCCCAGCTCTGCTATTCATATGGGACATTTTAGTAAAGCGATTCTGAGTAAGTGCCCTGATCCTCACTAGACTTTAACCTGGAGCTTTATCAGGTGTGCTGCTTGCACCGTCTTCATTTACCATAAGCATGAAAAGGAGCATTAAGATAAAAGCAGTCTTCTGGTTGTCCTCTTATCGAGCACCTGGGTCAGCCATCAGCTCTTTACTGAGACAACAGCCCCCTCCATCATACTTATTTCCTATGGATCTTTTTACAGAACTGGTGCCTGGATACTTTTGATTTTCAATTTCTTCTTTATTGTTTCCTGGACAACGGTTGCCATTTCTGTGTCTGCGGTCCGAGATGAGGAGCACCTTTATGTCTTTCCCGAGGTGAGTGAGGAAGAAAATATGGGAGTAACCGTCGACGGAGAGCGGGGAGGGAGAGAAATGATTATTGAGGAGAAGAGGGGGGCTTGACAGGAAAGAGAGGGGAATATTGCATCATCGCTGAGTGAAAATCAAAGAACGTATGATCACTGAAAGAGAATGAAGAATAGATCATCACTAAGAGGATGGAAAGGGAAGGCAAACCAAATCACTCTGTAATTGCACATCCTGTCACCCCCCCCCCCCATTACCATGTGCAGGACTGGTGGAGGGTCCTGGTGGTGGTTCTAGCCCTGGTGCTCACCGTAGTAGAGGTTTCCTGGGAGGTTGCAGAACTCGCTCACTCCCACAGGAAGCTGCGGAGATGGAGGGCCTGGTTTGAGCATCGCACCTACGACGACCTGTGCTGCGTGCACCCCATGTGGCATGAGGTGGCTTCTGTCATGGTTTGGGTGTCACTTGTGTGTCACATCACGTGTTACCATTGCCTTGTCATACATGCCCGCGACGTTCTTGGATGTAACTCCAGGGAATCAGAGAGCCTGAGCCGTGAGAGAATTTGTGTGAAATTATTCCCCTCCTTTTTCCCTCCGTTTTAAGTCCATTACTGTAAAGAGCACTCTCAGTCGACTTTCTTGCTTAAATAAAGCAGAAACCCTATTAAGGCAGACTACAGTGTATATTTTACTAAAGAAATTCCTGGAAAAAAATTCAGGTCTCTGAGGTGTAATTAGTAGAGATTGAGGGACTCTCATTTCTCTTTTTGAAAACGACCGGCACTTCCTCGAGAAGCGAATTGAATTTGTCAGGAAAATGAAGCCAGACTACTACCGAGATCTCTGGTAAAATACCCAGCATGCTTCTAGGTATTCATGGATGCCTTTCATCTGCTGTCAAGTTGGTTTTTATCCTGCTACCACTGTTTCCAGGGCAAATTGTCCGTGTCAAAAAGTTCATAATATGCATATTTAAAATATTTCCACAAGAGCAGCGGAACTGTAAAACGTCAAAAGTACTGCTGTAGATTAATTTGCGTCACAGATGGATCCGTTTTGAGGTTTAGTTTATAATTAAAATGTGTTATTCAAACCTGACACTGGTATTTTGTATTGGTGTTTATCTTAACAGGAATATATTTGATTGGCTGGTATACGTTTTGCTGACGGTGGTCTTTGGAATTCACATGGCAGACGTCTTTCTTGTCAAGAGTGCTCTGCGAGAGTATAGCCTCCGCCTGTTTGCCGTGACCATCATCTTCCTCTGGCTCTGGCTGATGAAACACATCAGAGCTTTTAGGTAACCATGGCGACGCTGCGAAAGTGACAGGGCCATAAGGTAACCGTGACAACAGTGGAATAGAATCATCAGGTATCCATTTGCCATATGGTTAGAGCCACAGGATCACCACGGGAGACTTTGTGTTTTTGACTCCACAGGCTAATTCACGACTGAGAAGGTTGATCCTTCATCAGAGGAAACCTTGGCAGTCCAATTAAATTCCTGTCCTTTATTCTCATAATTACACCTTTACTTATTAACTGCTGTATTAAAGATGGTGTTTTCTTGTAAGTTCATCAAAAAGTGCTCTTTTGAGCCATGAGGTGTTTGATTATCACACCTCTTTTGTGGTTTTGCCCTGTGTGGCTGTGTAACTGCTCTCTGTTGTCAGGATAATGGGCCCGTTCATTGTGATGCTTGGGAATATCGTCGGTGACGTCCTCCGATTCCTCTTCCTCTACATTGAAATCTTCATTCCCTACACTTGTGCCTTCTGAATCATATTCGGAGGTAAGGGGGCATCCAGGCAGCTATCTATTTTCTACAAGCCCAGTCGAACCTCCAAAGCCACATTCTACCTGGAAAGTCTGTGCTTCCAGCGTCAGGGAGAGAGGGTGTCTGGTTCTGCCCAGTACCAGTAAGTTGTTGGTTCTGTCCTGCTTCTCTTCATCCTCATGCCGTCTTCAGGCACAGAAGCCGTGCCCAGCATGCAGACGGTCCCCCAGCTGCCGTTCAGCCTGTACCGTATCACGCTGGTGGACGAGTACGAGTTCGAAGCCGTGGTGGCCGTGGACTCCGTCATGGCCCACCTGCTCTGTGGAACCTTCCTGGGCCTGTCGGCTATTCTTTGCGTCAACCTGCTCATCGCACTCTTGTCTGACACGTTCCAAAGGTTTGGCTGCGCATGCAAGAATTGTCATGCGTGTCTTCCCCTTCCCTCAAGGCAATATGTGCTAGAGTCATTCTCACAAAATTTGTGGATGTCTCTGTCCATGTGTACGTTCTGAGCACAGGCCTTTCCTTCCATCAGGGTACATGAGAATGCTCAGGCCAACGCCGTGATGCAGCAGGCATCCGTCGTCGTGCAGGCGGAAGGGTCCGTGCCCCGCCTGAGAGCCCTCTGCGATGACCGCTATGTCCACCGCTACTGTGCACCCCTCGGTGAGTTCTGTGACGAAGACTTCATCACCGATCCCAATCGCCACGCTGAGATTAGGAAGATGGCAGCGCAGGTCAAGGTGGGGGGAAGGGGGTCGTACCGGTTCCACAGCCTCACCCCTCCGTTGGCAATCTATCTGATGCCTCTGTATTTCGGCCTGCTTTCACGACAGGAGACTCTGAATGACTTTCTCAAGATTAACGGGCGTATAGCCCCACCAGCCCTGGAGAAACCAGGTAACAGGAAGAGGTGGGTTGGATCCCAAAGCCCAGAGTCTGTTATTGTCTTAATTTTTCTGAATGTGTGTGCACTATGTAACCATCTCAGAAGAAGCACATTGATAGCGTTTCCTGTTTTTTTTTTTTTTTCCCTCCCGTCAGGAAGTTCGCTGACAGTAGAACAGGAAAGATGGCCGTGTACTCTGCAGGACCTGCAGATAGGCCACAACCAACTGAGCCAGGACCTAAGCACACTGAAGAAGGACGTGAAGGAGCTGCACTTTCTATTACGGAACCTTATCCAGTCTGGCTCCAGGCTATGTCAGTACCACCCCCTCACAGACCTGCAAAGAAATCCATTAATGATTTTAAATTTCTGAGGCAGCAGAGCCTGGCCCTCCAATCAACTTTTAACCTTAGTGCATTCAGTCCAGTTTAAAGCTACACTGAGAGAATGCAGTATGTCTAGATAACAAAGCGTTTGCTGAGTCTGCTGCGCACGGAGAGCAGTCAGTCCAGCTCAGCGCCCCATGAGAGAATATTAAAATAATGACTCACACCCTCCCTCCCTCCTTTTTTTTTAAACAACCACTGAATCCACAAAGTAGGGCTTCACGTAGTGATTTTGCTGTGATTTGTCTTGATGGCACCGGCTTTGTGTTAACTACACCAGTCTTCTGCGGGTGTGAAGAATGAGACCGCGACAAAGGAAACCTTCCCTAATAAACTGGTGAAGTGCTATTTCTACCTTCTACCTGGTGACCTTTACCAGACATTATTCTCAGCAATCTCCATTTCCAGTCACAAGGCATTTTGACTTTTCTGTTTCCCTTGTAAGCAGCAATGTGACTACCTTAACTTAGCTGCAGACAGATAGCAGTAATTAAACTCGAGCAGCCATTTTAATTTTATATGAAGTGTTAAAATGGTTGCGAACCTGTGTTTGGGATTACTGATTTACACACTGGTCCATTAGCTAATTAGCTTGTATGATATCAATAGCTAAAAAGTAGTAACTGTTTCGGAGGTCTGGTATTTCTTCCTTCACATTTTCAGGAACCCAACAATTGACAAAAAGTCTTCAACGAGACACTAGGGACTATGAGACCTCATCGGGGGCAATGAGCCCCAGGCCGTTACCTGCCTACAAGGAGCAAACCATATGACACTGGGCAGAGTAATGCACCTTGACTACAGCTGCACCTCGGTGCCATTGAACTTCAGACAAGTGTTACCCTGGGTAGAGAGACCTGTAATGCATATCTGCTCATGTTCCTGGTTTTGTGTAAATGGGTAACTGGTCTCTGGGTGATAACGTGACTCTGTGGCTATGCAGCCATGTACTTTCAAGTAAAATGTCAATCAAAGATGTTAACTTGTACATGTACTGTCGTAAGACCAGGATTACAGGAAATGAATTATTTATTATTAAATGGGTTTATTATGTTTCAGTAACAATATTTACAAAGTTACTTGAAAAATATGTTCTAACCATGAGAGACTGACAAACCTAAGACATAGATTTGAATTAGAGAGATCCCCTTAGTTGTCCATAATAGAACAAAAGCAATAACAAAATACAGTGACAAGAATTTGAATGAATTTAAATGTTATAATAAAACAATTTTTAGAAAAACATACTGATTATGCATGGATTTCATGACAAGAAATAGCTTGCATTTCCAGAATACGGTCCCAGTTTCAACGTTTAGTCATTGGTGAATCAAGGACCCAAGGTTGAATCACTGCTCTATTTTGTTTCAATTTTGAAAATCGAATCAACGTTGGTATTAGAATTCAACGTTGAAACAACAACTGAAATTATTTCAGTCACATTTCAACGTTGAAGGTCGGTCACATGCCAGCTGGGGCACTGGTTATCTTGGTCAGACATGAATGGTAATAGAAATAATTTCAAGTTTAAGAAGTAGAACTAATTCTTTTTCCATTTTAATGTATTCGTCTCTTTATGTCCTATTTAAACAATACACGTACGACAAAGCATGATCTCCCTTACATGGATGTCTTTATAGATCACGATCAACACCGCCATAAATGGACAAATAGGTCACATGCGTCAGAAAAACTTCGGTCCTTTGTCCTTGTGCATTAATGCGTGAACTCTGAATCCTTTGTGGGGTCCCTATTTTGCGTCTTTAATTATACATAATGCTGCAGTACGCGCAACACTATTTGTCATTCATAATGATATAATTAAGCGTGTCTGCATTCACGCGTCCTCGAACCCGACAGTCGTACTCGCACAAGCATTTTACCCACCGACGGGCTAAAAACTAAGTTGCGTGAGGGAGCGCGTGGCAGACAGTGGTTGACTTCCGCTTCCGGCACCTGGTCCGGAGGGAGGGCCAGCTCGAGCTAGTCAAGATGGCTGCGGCCGAGTCCGATCGTCAGGCACCGTCCGCCCTTTGCAGCGAGTTTCTGGATTTTTCCGCTAAGGACACGGCGCTGGTAGGCGACAGTAGTCGTGCTTGGCGGCGCAATGGGGCGTCGGGGCGAGGGTGACGCGCGGTGTCTGCTTCGCGATGAATGTTGCTAAATTTCCCTCTCCGACCCCGGCTTGTTTTGCCATTTAGGGCCCTGGCGCAGATAGTCCTGCTACTTTGCTACGCTGTTAGCCTGCGAGCACAGCCAGCTGGCTCAGCACCGCGCGCTGCTCTGTGCGCTCCCCAATTTCCCGACGTGTCCTGCCAATACATATATTATCCCAGCCTTTGCTGACAGTGCTTTCGGTATCCCTAAACGTTTTTCCTGGTACAGATTAGTATAACTGGCTGTTGCTTCTGTTTAGCTCACAAAGACAGCTGTTGTTATCTTCAAGTGGCCAGCCTTGGGGGGTTCATACTCCCCCTGTCTAATGAACAAAAACTAGCTGGAGACGTGGTTATTGAATGTTAAGTCTAAACGTGTCGGGTTTGGGTCAGTGCAAGCTTAATTGTTTAAATGGCACAATGTGGACGTTTCGTTCTAATGTCCAAATGTCAAATAATTTACTTCCCAACATTTATGTGTCGTTATATTAACCAGAACAAAGGAAAGTGCTGTCAGTAAATACAAATACCCACTATGACAGTTCAATAGCTAGCCCCCATGAAGAAGCACTCAAGAATATGTTTATGGGCCGTTGGAGTGATGCCTTACTCTCAGTATGTACATAATGTTATTTACATTAAAGGTAGTGATGGTGAGACAGGACGCCCGTTTGGGTCTTGATTGGCCAGCACATATTTTGTAAGTGAAATTGTCGGATAAGCCGGATTTCAGGCTCTGAATGAAATGCTAGTTACTAAGCCGTCGACGCTTAAATGAAACGCTCTTATTTACACCATGGATCGTGCGGATCCAGGCTTTGAGTAACCTACAGGAAGTTGTGCGTTTTCTGCCAGTAATTTAACTGATTTTTTTTTTTTTTTTAGCTTTGTAGACATGCAGGCTTTCCTGTTTGCGTTTTGAGCTGCATATTTATGGGTTTTGTAGCTTCTTGTACTTTGGCATTCATTTGTTTATTGTCGGACATCATTTGGGATGAGGCAGATTTATCTTTTATGGAGTATGTTCTGTATGCGTGTGTTTTAATTATATCTGAGACTCTGTCGTGTGACTTGTTTTGACTCTGAGGGGGTCTGTGTACTGTAGGTGTGAAATATACCAGGGTGGGAAACGATGGTGTCTGTGGCTTTTGGCCCATGGGAATCAGGCAGAGTAAGGACAGAGGAATAGTAACCAAATATAGATTTTATTAGAAAAACAGGAGTTGTACAGTTATGTAAAAGTCTTATTTTCTGTTTTTGCTGTTTATTATTTACCGTTACACCTGCAGGCTCTGAGTCAAGGTGCGGGGGAAGGGGTGCAGATCCCAAGTGGGGGCCTCATCCAAACTGCACGTTAAGCAAAAACATGCAAGACCAGAAGGGTGTCATTTGGGAATCTGGGTTTGTGTCGGGGAGATAGCGCTTGTCTGAACACGGTGGGGAATTTCCAAGTAGGTCGGTATGTGATCAGCAAATGATAAGTAAAATGGGCACTTTATCAAGTGTCCTCAAGATGTCTTTACATGTTTGGCGTCGCCAAAAAGGATTACGTAGATTATAAATCCACATGATTACCCTTTAGGAACACTATTTTTCCTGGTGCTGCAATGTTCTTACCGTGGAAATTATGGAAAGCTACCCAATAAAAGTTATACAACTCTGAAAGTCTTATTTACAGGTTCTTGACTGACTTGCATTTTGATGTTAAAAGCAGTTAGTAAAATGCCGAGTTGAAGAGCTTGTCTAGTATTTGGATGTCACTGTCATCAGTAAATAGTTCGGGACCTCATTCCTCTTGAAGCATGGTTTTTTTTTTTTGTTTTTTTTTTTTTTTTTCTCTTGCCCTGAAAGTCAGTTTTGACATGTGACACTCATTCTCTGAATGCGTTGAGGTTAAAAGCTACAGGGTGTTGACAGAGTGGGGGGAAATGAGGGCTTGAGAGAGTGGACTCGGGATCTGAAGTGGCTGGCGGGCTCACTTTGGTGGAGACACATAGCTGGCATGTTAGCATTTCCACAGTTTGAGTGGTCTGCACCCTTTCAGCCGGTCGACCTTGAGTACCGGTCTCCTCGCTCAGACCTACTTGTAAATACTGACGTTTATGTTAGGTGGATGTGGCATTAATCAAATGTCACTGTGTGACCTTGGGTTTGTTTGGTATTGCCAGGACAGGATACTGTAGAGGGATAAAATTCAACGTATGAACTAATAAAAGCGCTTTTAATGTTTTGTCTGAGTCTCTGCAGTACAAGTTTGTGGCAACTGGTCTGGTCTTCATCTGCATTTCATACACATGCAACCATTTGTCAGTATATCGATCCATACGTCATCCTTTTCATCCGCAGTACCTGCTGCCTCTGACATACTTCTGTGTGTTTGCTATTATGGCTGGGGGCCTCTTATTTGCCTGTATCATTTAGGCCCTCTTTGGCATCGTGCAGGTTCCGGTCTGAATGCCTTCTACAGCCTTTAGAGGCAGGATACGTGATCGCTGGTCTCCAGCTGTGGGTTGGGCTTTGGATGGGAGCACAGTGGCTATTCTTCTCTGTTTCTGCAGAAATGGCAGCAAGCTTCCGACCTTCCCAAGTCAGTCTACCAGCACCTGGCCTGCTACGTGCCCAAGATCTACTGCTTGGGGCCTACACTGAACCCAGAGAACGAGGATCTTCTGGCCCAGCTGCTCCTGCAAGCACCTCTGGAGTGGTACCTGTGTGGGGAGGACCCCTCCACAGGCCTGGCTAAGCTGGAGCAGAGTAACCAGCCCTCACAGCTCTGTGGCCATGTTTTTAAGGTGGGCGAACCCACCTATTCCTGCAGGTGAGATTCTCGCCACGGGGGAGGGAGAAGTCTGTGAGACTTCAGAATGGGCCCCCATTGGGAGGGCGATCAGCAGTATGATGGCGTGTGGCCCATACTGCACTGTGATTTGAACGATTACGGAAACCGGGTCGGCGGGAGCCGTCTCCGTGCCTCTGTAGCCATGACAACAGGGCCACGCGACAGCCGCTAGGTCCTTGTGGTGTGTATTGCCGTGTGGCTTGATGCTGTCATGGTAACGAGCCCCGTTTACTTGGTACATAGATCCTGGCGGAGTGTAGGGAATGTGATACTTTGATGGGTGTGAAGGGCATGTTAAGCAACTGCTAATCCCACCCGTGCATGCTTGCTCGCTCGCTCTCATTGTGTCTATCTGCCCCTCACCTGCAGGGAATGCGCAGCAGACCCCACCTGCGTGCTTTGTATGCAGTGCTTCCTGGGCAGCGTGCACAAAGAACATCGCTACAGGGTAGGAACGTGAACTTGCCCTCACGGGGACCAGGAACCGTAGAGCGCTGAGCCTAGTGATCCTTGCTGTGACTGATTAGCTCTGGACAGCCTCTTCATTGCCAACCTGGTGGCCACCAGCATGTGGGCGCTGTGCCCGGCTTGATTTCCTCACCTCTTATGAGGCTCCGTTCTGCTATCTGAAGGCAACGACCCAGTCCAATGAAAATCAGACCTTATAAAAGGGTTATTTTCACAATACAAAATGAAATATTTTTTCCTTTTTATATTTTCACCTGGGATGAAATGCATTCTGTTGGGCAATGGTCAGGGTGTACCCTTGTGAGGTCAAGAGTCTCTTTATAATCGGCCGATGGCAATTTGGGGCGGAGTCCTGTCAGCCTTGAGTGATTGTGAATGACGTCAGTGTCATAGTGGGCCGGTCCTGAAAACCCTTTTTCATATTGCAATAATTGATCGTTTAACTACAAAATGAGGTTTATGTGTTGGTGTTATCCACTGATGACTTTACGCTCATTAGTACTTATCATTTGACCTGAATTTATTACGGCCGTGTGTGTGCGTGCACATGTCTGTGAGTGATCTGTATCTGACCTCTTTCCCTCTGCTGTAGGTGAGAGTGGGGCTGTGTGAGTGAGTGAGTGAGTGAGTGAGTGAGTGAGTGAGTGAGAGTGAGCGAGAGAGCATTTTGCTTTTGACTCCCGTGCCTCTACTGCAGATGACGACCTCTGGAGGTGGCGGTTTCTGCGACTGTGGTGATGCGGAGGCCTGGAAGAAGGGTCCTTACTGTCAGAAACACGAGCCCCGCATCAGCGACTCCTTGCAGGAGGTGAGATGGCCTTCCCCAGCCCGCATAAAATGTAGGGTCACTCCTGGGTCAGAATCTGTCAAAACTAAGCGAGCGCAATTTCTGACTGTGGGTGTCTTGCATAGTGAGCGATGGTAGCTGTGTTAGGATTGGAGAGGTGCAAGTACACATTCCCAGATAAACTGCTGCCCTGGAACCTCTAAGCCCCATTAAAGCATCTCTGTGCAAATCCTGAATTCCCTGACCCCTCGCACCCCGCTATTACTCTGCCAACATGGCTGTTTATTCACATTTGTGTCTTTAACGGCGGCCTGCTTTTTGTGCACGTTGGACGCCACCCCCCTGAACATTAGCCGTACATTATTGATAGAGTGTGAATGGCTGTTTTTATTCATCTGGGGGGGGGGGTCAGTACGTGGGGGGAGTGAGCTCGGTTGTTTTTTTTTTTTTTTTTTATGGCTTTCACAGCTGGTCATTGCTTTTTCCCTGTGAAATGTTGGCCTGTTTGTTTTTCTAATTAGAGCTATTACTGTGTTCAAAAATGACACGGTATGCAGCTTGCATAAACGATACGAGACTTTGCTATTAATGTGCTGCCTGGAAAATTGGCAGTTCGGAGCTTTTAATGCTATGATATGAAGGTGTCATGTAAAAATTCCTTCCTCTTTGAGCCATCAGCTTATTTTAAAACAAAAAAGGCGGTCGTTCATTTATGGTATTTATGTGCCATCTGAGTTAGTCTCCTTGACACTCTTGTGATATGAATGGCGTTTGCCGTTTTGAGGTGCCGTATCTTGTTCACTCCATCCATCTCAGCCTCTGGGATCTCCATCTTGTGTAATGATAAGTCTGTGTCCCCCTCGCCCCAGCAACGAGTCTCACTTTGTACAATGTCCCACAGGACCCCCTGGACCAGCTCTCGGCTGACATGATCGCTCGCACTTTCAGCATATTCTCCATGGTGCTGAAGTATGCTGTGGACATGCTCACCTGGGAGGAGGAGGATGAGCTCCCTGCCGGACTGGAGCCACCGTAAGTAAATCCCCCTCCCTCCCTGGACACTGAGGTGTCAGCTAGCTGTGGATCTATTTCCTTATCTTGGATCTGTATCTCTAACATGAAGGCTTCTGCCACTTATTCTTTGAAACATCAATGTCATTGGATGACTGACACCCAGGGAGGTTCAATGATTGGGGGTTCAGACTCCAGCTTACTTAAAGCCCACCCCCTCACCCAGGGAGCGGGGGGACACGTACTACTGCATGCTGTTCAACGATGAGGTGCACACGTACGAGCAGGTCATCTACACGTTGCAAAAGGCCGTCAACTGCACGCAGAAGGAGGCGGTCAGCTTCGCAACCACAGTGGACCGAGACGTGAGTGACCGCACCGGGAGACTTGTAACACTGGGGCCCTTTGAATCGGCGCTAGGTTTGGGATTCGTGTACCTCACCTACTTCTCCTTACGTATGTGTTTTCTGCCCCACAGGGTCGGAAATCTGTGCGCTACGGGGACTTTCAGTTCTGTGAGCAGGCCAAATCTGTCATCGTGGTGAGTCTGCGGCTTTGAGGGTTATGGCAATTTGGGGTGGAGACTGACTACATTAGTTTAAGCTGAACACTGTCTCAGCTGTGTTGTGGCCCTCTTCTTACATGTAGCGTCCCTATGCCCGATTCAATCCTGCAGCCCAAGTGAGACAGCGTCTTGGTTGTTAAAGGATGTGGTTTCTGTGGCGCATCACCCGGCCTCCGCCCTTAATGGCTGCAGGCATGCTATCGGTTGCTCCGTACTCTTGGGCTAGAGTAAGCGATCGATGGTGTGTGGCAACCTCATTGACCACAGCTTTCAGAGTTGCCGTTTTTTTTTTAGTCGCCGGCGTGTTGCGGCTCCAAACGCCCTGGGAGGTCTCTGACCACGTGTCTGTCCTTTCCCGGCCCTGCAGAGGAACACCAGCCGGCAGACTAAACCCTTGCGTGTGCAGGTGATGCACTCCTCAGTTGTCGCACACCAGTGCTTCGCCCTCAAAGCCCTGGCCTGGCTGGGCCAGGTCATCGGATACTCTGGTCAGTGTCGTTTTAGTCCTCCGCCGTCGCCGCTCTAGTTTCCTCTCAGCGGACCGTGCAGTTTTTTTCCCTCTCACCATTAAAGTCACTCTACTGACCACCCCAGATGCTTTGCGGAGGATCCTGTGCCAGGTGGGGCTGGAGAGGGCCCCGTTAGGGGAGAACTCCTTGGTGGACACCCTTATGCTCTGCGACTCCAAGATGTGGAAAGGTGGGTCGGGTCTGTCCTCGGCAAGCTAATGCAAAAACGCGGTGGGCTCGCCGTGAGTGGTGCTTCGGCAGTCTGCGCGGGCTTCCCGCCTTCCACCGGCGCAGATGGAGATAGCTGCTCAACTCTGTGCATCTTGGGGGCTCTTCTCCAGGAGCGAGGAACGTCTACCACCAGCTCCTCATGAGCAGCCTCCTCATGGACCCGAAGTACAAGAAGCTGTTTGCCATCCAGTTTGCGAAAGTGAGAAGCTTTCATCTTTGTGTGTGTGTGTGTGTGTGTGTGTGTGTGTGACTGCTGTACTCTGAAAACAGCCCAAATTGTAGGCCAAAGCTTAGTCACTTTAGCTGAAACGCCTTTGATCTCTGAACATGTCAGCTCTCTGAAGATTGTTCAGGCCTTTTAATTAACTAACATAAAGCAGTCAGTTTTACAAAGGAAATTCTGGCTTAATGACATATTCAACCAGAATGAGGGAATTCTGTTGTAAACCATAAATTTTTCATTGTCTGTGCTGGTTTTCAGTGTTTGACACGTGTGTGTGTGTGTGTGTGTGTGGTTTTTAATAAGCTGTTGATTTAGCTGGACAGTAGACTGGGGTCCTATTCCTCATGTATGCCAGTCATCTTGTATTCCCCAACTTTAACCTAGCTAAAGACAAATGATCAAACTTATAAGCACACAGACCATAATTGCATGACAGATGATGGCCTTTTGGAATAGCGCCGCCCTCCTAAAATCTGGGCTTGTGAGCCGGTTCCTTTGAAGCTGTAGGGAGGTTGGGGCTGAAGGGTCCCGACTGCCGAGTGGTGTCGGGCTCTAACGTAGGGTCCTATAGCTCTCTCCTAAGTCCAGGCTCTATGGCCTGACAGACCTGTCTGATCATATTTCCTGCTAGCCATGTCACTGGGGGGAAGTCAAAGGGCAGAGGCCATCAGGTTTCGACCCGGAAGTGAATCTCTTCCCCCTTCCCCCCGTTTAGAATTACCGGCGCCTTCAGACAGATTTTATGGAGGATGATCATGAGCGTTTAGTGTCAGTGACATCTCTGTCTGTCCAGCTCTTCACTGTGCCCACCATGGTGAGTACCCCCCACACGTCTGCCTTTTCTGCCCCCACCCCATTCAGAATTATGAGCGCTTGCAGAGCGACTACGTGAAGGACGACCACGACCGAGAGTTCTCGGTAACGGACCTCTCCGTACAAATGTTCACGGTGCCTTCCTTGGTGAGTAAGAGCCTCTGGAGGCTGGGTGGGCTGATGAGAATCCTCTAGAAGTGCACTTTTGAACTTCCCTTACCTGTTTATATGCACTCGCTGAAAGTTGTCTAGGCGCCTGGAAACGTTTCCTTGCATTGCATCACTCCGACATGTTTGGCGGATCCGAAACGGTGCCGGTCTGGTAGCTCTGATCTTATAGCTCGGCACTTTAAGTCGGGGTTATCGTTTGTTAGCTTGGATTTACAGGTTCAGGCCTTGGGACCCCGGGGTAAAACCCAAAGAACAGCAAGAAGTGTGGGTCTGGGGCCTTAACACCCCCCTTCCTCCCCACCCTCAAAACGAGCAGGCGCGCATGCTGATCACCGAGGAGAACCTGATGGCCACCATTATCCGCACCTTTGTGGAGCACCTGCGACACCGTGACCTGCAGGGCCGCTTCCAATTTGAGCGCTACACGCCACAGCAGGCCTTCAAGTTCCGCCGCGTGCAGAGCCTCCTCGGGGACCTCAAGTAAGCGAGCGAGCACGCGTGTGCGTGTGTGACAGAGAGCGTGGGTTCAGTCAAATTCAGCGAGAATGATTAACTGGGCATGTATGTGATTCCCTCATGCAGGTACGTCCTGATCAGCCGCCCCACAGAGTGGACCGACAAACTCAGGGAGAAGTTTCTAGAAGGGTTTGAGACTTTCTTGGAGTTGTTGAAGTGCATGCAGGTAAGGGTGCTAGTATGGAGGTGTAGACGGTAGGGCGTGGGAGGCATTGGTGCAGGGACATGGCCGCGAGGGGCCCCCATACGCTGACCATCCCTTCTGTCCTTAGGGCATGGACCCCGTGGTGCGTCAGGTGGGCCAGCACATTGAGATGGAGCCAGAGTGGGAGGCAGCCTTCACGCTACAGATGAAGCTGACACACATCATCTCCATGATGCAGGAGTGGTGTGCCTCCGACGTGGGTCTTTCTCTAGCGCTCGCACACACTCGTCCGCTAGGGTCTTAGCTGCCCCCTCACCCCCATCTCCCCCTCAGGAGAAGGTGCTGATCGAGGCCTACAGGATGTGCCTGGCGGCCTTGACGTACTGCCACGGGGGCTTCGCAGATGGCGAGCAGCCCATCACGCTCGGCATGGGCGGCCACTCAGTGGACACCATCCGCTACTGTGTGTCGCAGGAGAAAGTCAGCATCCACCTGCCAGTGTCGCGGCTGCTCGCGGGTGAGCCTCCACCCTTCCCATGTGTCGCTAAACCCGCCGTTTCACCTGGCATACCCCAGGGCCAGCTGGCCAAATGGTGTGGCGCGGAACGTGGTTTTCTGGGGCGGATGTTATCGTTACCATAATGATGGAGGAGCTGGGATCTCAGAATGTGATTTAAAGGACATTTAGCGGGTCCCCCTTTAAGATTTGATCTCTGACAACGGTAGTCTGTTGGGGTTTTGAGGGCCATCATCATGGACCCCCCTCGGCGTAACCACTGATGCTTCCTGGTCTCAACCACAGAGAAGGTATTTAGATGTGCAGGGATTGAAATGATCCTGAGAAGTTGATAGGGGGCAGATCACACCCAGGTTACAAGTGTAAACTGAATTTCAGACTCTTATCCAGTCGTGTTAACATGGTGCCGAAGTGTCTCATGTTGGCTGCAGGGGTGTTAAATCTTACTCTGGGCTACACATCGACCAGCTAAAATAACTGGAACTGAGAGTGACGCCTAGGATTAGAGAGAACCTTTTATGTCCTGAGACTGGGATCGATCTGGGTTGAAGCGGCTTTGCTGAAGTCCTAGCAATACGGCTGTGTTTTTCCTGTGGGTTGGCTCGGAGTCGGCCTGTGTGTGAAAAGCCACCATCTCCAGAGTAGAGATGCATCTGTATTCTGAGTGTGACGGTGGGGAAAAATGTCTCTTTCCCCAGGTCTGCATGTTCTGCTCAGTAAGACAGAAGTGGCTTACAGATTCCCTGAACAGCTCCCCCTGGTAAGGCCACCCTTGAACTTGTGAAAGTAGCATAACCGTAGTACTCTGTGGACTTAAATGGTTTAAAGTGGTCGTATACTCAAATGCTGTAGATGTTGTGGCACCACCAAAGAAGTCATCTGGAACAAGTACATGACTGTTTAAGATGTTGTATTGTTCATTCTACTGACAGAAGGGGTGAACGTTAATTTTCTGTGGTTTTGGGTTTTCCACTCATTGTGGAAATTTCTTGCCATGAATGTTATTACTCAGCCTTTTTAACCAGGTTAGTCCCTCTGAGATTTAACATCTTTTACAATAGAGAGCTGGCCAACATAAGCAGCAATAAAGAGTCTGACACAAAAATAACACACTTCAAATGAGTTGCTGGTCACTTGTGTTTCTTTAAGGTTTTGTGCATGACCTGTCGTTCAGATGTGGGTGTCCTCGACCGCGCTCGGCCAGCTTTCTGACTTGTTCATTCATCTTGGTTGCGAAGCTGTGGCCGTAAATCTTGTTTTGAGCAATTGTGGAGAGTGGGTAGCATCTACCAAAAGAAGCCTTGTACGCCGAAGTTCTGATTGCCTGCCTGCACACTGAACGTTGGCTTGAAGACGACTTATTTTTTTTTTGAAGCGTATGGCCACCTTTAGTCTGTCAGCTGGGTCTCATTAAAGGGGTGCCCTGGAGCTGTTAACACTATAGAGCCCACCCATTGGCTACGGATCTTTTTAAATGTGCAATCAGGTACATAACTCCAACCCCCTTCCACCAGAGTGAGCTGAGCCCTCCCATGCTGATAGAGCACCCCCTCCGCTGCCTGGTGCTCTGCGCTCAGGTGCATGCTGGGATGTGGAGGAGGAACGGCTTCTCATTGGTCAATCAGGTGAGCGCGTTGATAGGCTCACGGCAGTCGTGTTCATTATTTCTGTTCCACTGAATGTTAGGTAAGCTATTGGTTCTCTCACCTTGCTCTGTTAAACAGCCACATTAAATTTGCCCTGTGATGGACTGGTATCCTGCTGTTTCCCAGAGGTGACTCTGCATTCACTGTGTCATTGGATGAGATGACAATAATAATACGTACATAGGTTCTTCAAGTAGATGGTTCTCGTTGGCTTGTTTCTCTCGTGTTGGTAAATGCGAGTAGTGGGCAATCGCAGAACTAGACTGGTATAAAGGCTCGTCTCTTTGCTCTTCTTACTGCCCATCCAGATCTATTATTACCACAATGTGAAGTGCAGAGTGGAGATGTTTGACAAGGACCTCGTCATGCTGCAGGTATCTTCCTCAGCCCCATCCCCACACACGCATCATCTCCCACCTGGATTTTCACCCCACCCATCCTGCCCTCTGCTTCCTAGGCTGGTGCTTCTATGATGGACCCCAACCACTTCCTGATGATTGTGCTCAGCCGCTTTGAGCTCTACCACATCTTCAGCTCCGCCGATGGCCGGAAGCGCCACAGCCGGGAGAATGCCAACAAGGTGTCTGCCTCCCAGTCTCCGCGTTGCGCGGCTCGGGTCACTAGTCGGGGAGGTGCTGTGTGTGACAGTGGTTATGGTCTGGGTCCTGTATGCTTCAAGAAAATTACTGGTCAAGTTAGATGATCAGTGTGTACAATGTTACCAATTAAGCTTAAAAAAGTGGAGGTTAAATGTCTGCGTTTGTCCAGATGTTCCTCTGAAGCTTGTCTGCTTCCTTTGTCTATCAGGATGTGATCCAGCAGAACAACACTCTAATTGAGGAGATGCTGCAGCTTATCATGATGATCGTGGGTGAGTGTGGCTCAGCCCCCTCGTCTGTGGTTGCCTTCCTGTTGGGCCTCACCTTGCACACACGTGTGTTCCAGGGGAGCGGTTCACGGAGGGGATCGGCCAGGTCCAGGCAAGCGACGAGATCAAGCGCGAGATCATCCAACAGCTGTGCATCCGGCCCATGGCCCACAGCGAGTTGGCCAAGGCCCTTCCGGAGAACGTGAGTGGGGGGATCTCCTTACACTTAAGTAGAGCATGACGCCATGATCAGGACTCACAAATGCGGTGTACGTTCGCGTGAGAACCAGCTCGAAGGGTCTCGATTCCGATCCAGACCTCCACGCTTTGATGATGGCGGAAATTAAAAATTGACTCTCCGTGAAGTGGAAGATTGTCCTTGCTCATTTGAGCTTGAAGGGGCAAATCGCTTGACTAAAATGTGCGATGCCCGCCGTGTTGAAGTTTTAACCACATGCGAATGTGCTTGTTGGGTAGCCGAAGACCATGCTTCGTCTCCCTTCCTTGTCTGCCCCCTAGTGTCGATGTAACGGTATTACTCAATTGTTTTTCCTACAGGAGAACAAGGAGACCGGCATGGAGAAAGTCATTGACTCTGTGGCTTTGTTCAAGTACGTTTTCCTATGTTCTGTTGTTGCTCGTACCTCTTTTCTATCTGCAGCCTAGATGTAACGCCCCCAATATCGTCATAGGAAGCCGGGAATTACGGGCCGGGGGCTTTATGAGCTGCGTCCGGAGTGCAGCAAGCAGTTCAACCTCTATTTCTACCACTACTCGCGTGCTGACCAGTCCAAGGTGCGTCACCCGGTCCCGCCTTACCTGCTCGTGCCCATCTTTTAAGGATCGCCGGAGCTTCGGCTGCTGAAACGGCTCCGCCGTTTGATCCCTTCTGTGTCTCAGGCTGAAGAGGCCCAGAGGAAGCTGAGGAGGCAGAACGGCGAGGACTCAGGTACTGAACGCTGGTGCCGGCAGGTTGTGGTAAGACTCAGTTTGCTACTTGTTTTGGGCGTGTAGGAGATCAGGTTAGTGCCCTGAGACAGATATCTCTGGAAATGTCACGCCGGGTTCTTGGTGGAGAGTCTGGGTCCTGATTTGACCTTTTTAGAATGGCTCTGATTTGATGATGAACAGACCAATGACATTTGTGGGGTGGGGTGGGATACACTAGACTGGTTGCGGCTGAATATTCATGAGTTTGTCATTTTCTACTGATCCGTTACTTTGGTTTTAAACTCGTAATGTAGTTAAATCATGCGTCCAAATGCAGTGTTAGGCCTTCTGGGGTCAGTTTGAAGCTTGCTTGAAATTAAGTCTCTCACACACACACACACACACACACACACACACACACACACATGCACAAACCTTTTGTAGTCGTGTTGGGCATGTTTGACTCCTGGCAGCTACAGACATGGATTATCGAAACGCCCCATCTTCGGTCTGGTTTTTGTACTTGTGAGAATTTTAAAAACGCAAGTAGTGACGCAGGCCGTCCCTGTCCCCAGCACTGCCCCCACCTGTGCTGCCCCCCTTCTGCCCACTGTTTGCCAGCCTCGTGAACCTACTGCAGTGTGACGTGCTGCTCAGCATGCTGGGAACCGTCCTGCAGTGGGCCGTGGAGCCCAGCGGGGGGCACTGGTCTGAATCCATGCTGCAGCGGGTGAGCGAGCTCGTGCATACTAAGCGAAGGGCGGGGGGGGGTGCTGTATCTGCTCACCTGAGGCACATCTGGGTGTGGCCAGGTGCTCCACCTCATTGGCATGGCTCTGCTGGAGGAGCAGCAGCAGTTGGAGAGCAGCGGCGAGGAGAACGATGTCACCTTCAACTTTACCCTCAAGATCTCCCGTGAGTGACCCAAACATACACTCTGTGCGTGGTGCTCCGTATTGGTCGGGCAGATTAAAATGTCTTTGGTACAAACGCCCAGACTTCCTATCGATCGTTAATCTTCACGCTCGGCGTGCTGCCTTCGGCGTCCCGCGTGCAGTATGAACTTCCTTTCAGGCAGGCATTGCGGAGTATAATCTTTAGTGAGATCTGGGCTTTTTTTCCTGTTTGTTTTGCCAGGTTTGCTGGGTGGCTGTGATGAAGTGTGTTTGTGTCTCTCTGCAGGGCCCGGGGAAGCCCCCAATAACACCCCCAGCATCCTGGCCCTACTGGAGACATTGCAGAATGCCGCTCACCTCGAGGTGCACAAGGACATGATCCGCTGGATCCTGAAGGTGCGCCCTCACTGTTACCGTCAGAGTTGTTGCCAGAGGTTTCTTTGGGTGATTTGCCTGATGGGTCATAAGCTTGTTCTTATGGGGATTGTCCTGGGCAAATGAGACCTGCTGTGCATTTCTATGGAAACGTGCTGCTCTCCAGGTGCAGTGTGAGCACTGCTGACACTAGGAGGCACCAGAGAGCAGCGGTTTCTTGCCGGTCCACATACTTGTATAGATGCAGGTTTTTGAGAGTGGCTTGAGTTTAGCGTTTCTTATGTTCTGCTGTAGAATTCGAACCGGTTAAGAATTAACAGCCAGCAGTATAATATGAGGTTTGAAATGATGAAATTTGAAAAGTGGCTGTTTTATTGAGCTGAATTGTTGCTCCCTGCAGACCGTGGCTGGCATTAAGACAATGCGGGAGCGCAGCAGCACTAGCCCAGTGGCAGACAGCGGGGGCCAGAACCTGGATGAGGTAGGAGCCAGTGACCTTTAATTGATGCTGTTTTGCGTTTGTGGCCTATTGAGCCTCAGCCCTACCTAAACAACCATTAAAGGTAGTGTCGGCATGGGGGGGTTATTACTTGTGTTGCGTGAGCTCAGTGAAGTGGTGCGTGGTGCTTTTTTTTTTTTTTTTTAACCTGCGAGTGACATGGCGGTATGACCGTAGATGGTGCGGGATAAGGACAAAGCGGAGCGCAAGCGCAAGGCGGAGATGGCACGGCTGCGCAGGGAGAAGATCATGGCACAGATGTCGGAGATGCAGCGGCACTTCATTAATGAGAACAAGGAGCTCTTCCAGCAGAGTCTGGAAGAGCTGGAGGCCTCTACCTCAGCCTCACTGGAGCACAGGTACGTGGTGAAGGGCCGGCGTCTCCTGGAACCGTGCCAAGCCTGGCTGGGTTTGCTTCCTGTGGAGGTGTTTAGTGACACGTCCACCCGCTTGGCTGTTTGCCCCGCCCAGTCCCACCTCCCCGGACGTGGCGCTGGTATGCGTCGGTCCCCGTAGGACGCGGCCCAGGGAGAAGCGCCATCTGGTCACCTGCATCCTGTGCCAGGAGGAGCAGGAGATCCGTGAGGATGGGAGGGCCATGGTGCTGGCCGCCTTCGTGCAGCGCTCCACCGTCATGTCCAAGAACCGGCGCAGGCCACCACACGACCCGGGTGAGCTTGAAGGCCTGTGCCATTTGGCCAGACTAAACCTTTCCTGCCCAACGACCTCCCTAAATTGTTTTCGTAGGTTATTTTGCTTCCCCTATTTGCCACCCCCAGCCTTCTCCGTCTTTTATCATCAGTTATTACAGTGGAGTACTTGAAGTATCCTGTCTAAGGGGAGTATAGCATTGCCTTTCCTGGAGTTTGTGTCTTTACACATCATGCCGCCTACTGGTAACAGACATCCCCTTGGTGTTTCAGAGCGCTACGATCCGCTGTTCATGCACCCGGACCTGTCCTTCGGCACACACACGGGAAGCTGCGGCCACATCATGCATTCTCACTGCTGGCAGAGGTAGGTCTGGAACTGGGCCTTGGAGGGGTCCTGGGACCATACCTCAGTGCTCAGTCAGTCTGTTGTGGAGGGCATGCACTAATCCTGCATCTATATATGGGCTATTTGTCTTTTGTATCATTCTCCATGTTTATACCAGGCCCACACTTCCTGTTCCCTCTTCAAAAAAGGTGTTTTTACCATGTTATTCCTTGGGGGGGCCCCCTGCAGGTACTTTGAGGCAGTACAGGCTAAGGAGCAGCGGCGGCAGCAGCGGCTACGCGTCCACACTAGCTACGACGTGGAGAATGGGGAGTTTCTGTGTCCGCTGTGCGAGTGCCTCAGCAACACTGTCATCCCACTCCTACCCCTCCCCAAGGGTTCCAGCAGGTAGCCGTGAACCCACTCTCTCTAGCCTGGTAGTCATGGAGTGTTCTGGATGTTTGAGGGCTCTATAGCTGTAAATGCTGAGTGTCGGTGTCTCTGTGCTAGCTGTGAGCAGCCGAGTCTCGGGCCGTGGATGAAGATGATTTCTCAGCAGATCAAGGCCCTGCACTCATCTCACAGGAAGCTTGCGCCCGTCAGTGAGTGCCTGCTTCCTGTCCTCGTCCTTGCACCCCCCCCCCCCCCCCGGCTTTTTATGATGTGCAGTGATGTCCACTATCCTTTAAATGTAGATGCGGCAACCGTAGATGTGACCAGCAGTGTGGACGACTTTCCTCCCCCAGAGGGCTTCACGCCTGACTACGTTCCAAAGTAGGTTTAGCCCCACCCCCACTGTGACCCGATTTGGACAAAACACATCCTGGGTCCGGGCCTGAACGTTTCCCTCTGTCGCCGTGCCTTTTAGGAACCCATATTCCAGCTCCATCAAGGAGATGCTGACCACCTTCGGGACGGCAACCTACAAAATTGGCCTTAAAGTTCACCCCAATGAGCAGGACCCCCGAGTCCCCATTATGTGCTGGGGCAGCTGTGCCTACACCATTCAGTCTATAGGTAACCCCCCTGACATTAGATGATGTGTTCATATGCTCTTAGGGTTTTACTGTCCCCTTCTCCCTCTCACCCCTCTTTGCAGAGCGAATGCTGGTGGATGAGGAGAAGCCCCTGTTTGGTAGCCTACCTTGCAGACAGGTAACCGTAGCTCCGTGGCCACCTGCTGGGAGGGCCTGTGAATGCGGGGAATGGCCCATTGGTAACGGAGCCTCTGTTTTGTGCCGGTCCACAGGACGACTGCCTGCGCTCTTTGACCCGCTTCGCCGGGGCCTGTTGGACCATGGCATCCCTTCCCACAGTGCAGGGACACTTCATACGACTGTTAGCAGGTGGGTGCTCCGCCCACTTGACGGTGTGTTAGGTAGATGCTCAGGTGCGCTGATGCGGGGCCTCATTTCTGCAGCGCTGCTTCCGGACCCCGAGGTTCAGAACACACCCAGCATTCTGGACGTGGACATGTTCCACCTGCTGGTGAGTTGTCCTTTGATCACCCTGCTTCCGTTAATAGATAGATGGATGCATGGCTCCTGATCTTAAACGCAGTACAGGGCCGAGGTGAGCTTAGGATACAAGGCAGGGGACACCCTGGACGCGATGCAAGTCAGTTGCAGGGCACACTCTCTGTGCCACTTGGAGATGGCAGTTCACCTAACGCAAACAAAGAGAACACCCCTCCCTTCTCACACTGAATGGGGGGGGGAGTCAAACCCCTGCTGAAGCGAGAGGCCGAAAGACGACGCGCGCCATGTGGTTAACGTTCAGATGGGCTGTTCCTGTCAACAGGTGAGCTTGGTGCTGTCCTACCCGGCACTGCACTGCCTGGACTCCTCTGGGCTCAGCATGGATGGTGCTCAGCACAGCCTCTTCCTGCTGGTCACCGTGGCCCATGTGGTCCAGGTCCTGCTGACCTCTGTACCAGGTGGGAAGATGGCCCCCCGGGGCTGTGTGTTCTACCAACACACATGGTGCCACCAGATCTATCTGGACAGAAATGTATTCTTTCTCTCTCTCTCTTTCCCCCCCGCTAGGCCCCCTGCCCCCGGCGCCGGCGGGCGCCGCCTCCGGTCCCGCCGGGGGGCGCTGGGCGCAGCGCCGGGCGAGCGGGGCGGGCGC